>NQII01002700.1:4335-111963 GCA_002778355.1 Clitarchus hookeri | reverse complement strand
TTTCTTGCAGAGAATTTAACGCTCCTGGTGCTGCAAAAAGCACCCCTCCGAAAATTAAGTGTTTTTTAACAAGTTAGATTTACGTAGAAGTCCGTGCTTTCGCGCAGTTTATCGCGATTAAATTTAACGTCCACCCGAAATTCACGTTGGACCCATATGTTCAGACAGACTACCGCCCAACATAAAAAAAGAATAAATATAAAAAACAATGATTTAATATAAAAACCGGGGATTTCAGATAAAAAAAGATTGACATTTAAAGAAGATAAGGATTCCGGGATCCGAGGACCGGTTTCTGGGGGGAAACGTTCGAAATATAAAAATTAATTAAATGGGGAAAAATTAATAACATTATAATTGTATTTTAATGCAAATATAGGAAATATTTCATCTTTCAAACTTTTTCAAACCAAATACTAATAAATTATTATTGCTATATTTAATCTTATCATCCATTTTTGAAAAAATTATTGTTCAGGTAAAATTGTTTTAAAATCTTATAAGTTTTTTCAAGGACTACAGAAAGAAGCATGGTAGATTTTTCGGTTTCTTGGAAACTCGCTTTGCAACTAATAGATTGCAACTTATATTCCATTCTGAATTTGCATTTGTGATTTGTCGGTATCTTGTATCTAGTTCCAGTTGTTTGAACTATTATTACATTAGTTAAACAAGCCTTTATAAAGTTTCGTTCGCTCTTTGCTCTGCTCTCACGGCTCAAGGTGAAAATATCCAACATGATGGCATCTTTATGTTTCTACTCAACACTACCATGTGAATAATACATCAAGTTACTACCACTGCTATCTTCATTCAAATGCATAATTTAATGTTAATAATTTGTAACATGCCTTTGCTGTTCAGTAATAAAATACGAAAGGTATATGCAATTCCTGGAGCAAAGTTGAGCTCTTGGCGGGAAGGGGAGGGATTTCTCCATTTTCCCTCCCCTTGTGCCAACCCCTGTGTAAGTGACGAAGTGAGCACTGGTCTTATGGATCTAGGAGAGCAGGGAACGTTTCGAAACAAGAACATTCCGTTAAGTTGCACCTCATTTGAAACACCTACGTATTACTACATTAGCACGAAGTTTAATTTGCCGTATTAATAACAAATATTTTGCGACCACGTAAAATAACATATATTAATCATTTGTTTAAGATATCTTTCCTGTCTGCATATTTTTACGTGGTCTAATGTTCGTAAGTAGGGCTGTCAGAATAGCCAACATAATACACACTTTCATTCGTTCACGCATAATGTGATTCAGGTTGTTATATAGTCCATTCGCGGATTATTCACACTTTTTAAATCAAACCTTTGAAAAATTACCCCATACATGACTTGTTTTGTTGTTTACTGAACTAAATATGCCATGCATCACAAGAGTTTTATACTTGTGTAAGCATTACAGTACCTTATTTTTGGTTAAATTGAATTGTTACTTGTATATTATATATAAATTATAATATTCCGTTTATAATCAATATGAATAAAAACAGAGAGAAAACATGTGTGTTGAGAATAACTAGTAAGAAATAGTTCTTATGCAAAAATATTATTAAAACGAGTCCGCACGAATGCGGTGTGTTGCCCTCTGGTGTAATTTTCTAGACTTGGTTGAGCTTGGTTTACGCAAGGCGGAGGAATAGCTTGAAAGTAGAACTTCAGCAGGGCTTCAGAGGAGTTACAAGTAACGGCGAATGGACTATATATATAGTGGGGTGTTAGTTTCGTTTGTGTCATCTTATCATACACTAGTTGTCCAAACATTTCCTTCGTAGCTGGAATGGAGTTTGCATTGGGAAATGACGAGTAAAAAAAAACGCACGTGCGCAATAATCATGGCCGCCTACAGACGCATACGCAGTAACCACGACCTTGGCGATCCCCAATCTCCCATAAATAATTAGGCGATTCAGGCTTGTGCAAAGTTGTCAGACACTTAAGATAGAGAACGAGGCCATTTCAATAAAAATAAAGACAGAAAGCATTTTACTTCAGCAGCTGTCATAAAATACGTCGAAAGGTTTAATTTTATGCAGACAACATTCCCCTTCCCAAATACACGTCGATAATAATTGTTCTAGAAAATAACAATTTAATCAAGGTGTAAAAATTGTAAGATTATCATTTAAAGTACCAAAATAATTACTGCACTCTCAGTATTAAATTCTGTAATGTTTCTGTACAAACAGACAAGTCACCGACAGTCCAACTGAAACAATATACAACACTTTACCCATTGCCTTTGCACAGCAATGTTAAATGAATCATTGCTAGAATTGACACAATAAAGCTATTAATAATTAATAATTCCTCGTGCTTTATATATATATATATATATGTCAAAGTATGTATGTATGCACATACGTTCTCTGTTCAATTATACACGGTTCGACGGATTCGAACCAAGTTTGGCAGGGATTACCTTCAGTACCCAACGTAAAATATAGTGTAGGGCAAAATAGGTTCCTGCCCTTCATTGGGGCGAACAACTCCAAAATCCCTTACACGGTTCTATGAATTTCAATCCTACTCAGTTTGATGTACCTGGACCAAATTTAACAATGATGTCCTTCAGCACACAACTAAAAATACTGTGCAGACCAAAATTGGCTCCGGCTACCCCCCCCCCCTCAAACATTGAAATGGGGCATTATCAATTCTTGCTCTAAACGGCACGCATCATACATTTCTGACGACATTGACTTTGCAGTGAACACAGCAGCATACCATACATGCATATAGTTAAAAAAAATTTTTTATCCCAATAAAGGGTTTATTAATAATTTGAATGTTAATTGTTTACAATCTGAGGGTGAAAAGAAGAGGGGGCGAAGGTTATAATTTACAACCCCAAATGCCCCCATTTCCCTTGGGCATGCCCCTGGTGGACAATCATAGTTTACACGTTACTATTGAAAAGGTTTTTCCCGACATTACGATATCCGGAAACCAACACTCTCACCATAGTCAACAGATAGCAACAAGGTGCCCGCACGCACAATTACGAACTGCGGAAAGCTATTACGTTGATCGTCATTTCCCTGTATGGAGCAGTGGTGGCGTAGTCGGCAGGATGATCGCCTCCCGCTACGGCGATCCGGATTCGATCCCCGACGGGTCCCCTTCCGGATTTTCGCATGTGGGAATCGTGTTGGTTGATGCCGCTTGCCGGCGGGTTTTTTTAGGAGTACTCTAGTTTTACCCCACCCTTGCATTCCAGCGCCACACCATCATAGGGTATCATTTGATGTCGTGTTCGGGGATAACGAGCACCTATGGGTCCCAGATAGAAAGCCTGTCATTAGGAGGGCGTTGCCTCGTCCTGGGTTCTACACGAAATTTACTTATTTATCTCCCTGTACTCTGGCGTACTGCGCATCTAAACAGTGCGAAGAAATACTGTTTTTTCGCAGGTTGTGCCCTTCCCCAACCAAGCAACATATCCGGCAGTTACTCCTGA
Source organism: Clitarchus hookeri (assembly GCA_002778355.1). Classification (NCBI taxonomy): domain Eukaryota; kingdom Metazoa; phylum Arthropoda; class Insecta; order Phasmatodea; family Phasmatidae; genus Clitarchus; species Clitarchus hookeri. The sequence continues at coordinate 108,494 of NQII01002700.1, read as the reverse complement.
CTGAACGCCAGCCAGGATGGACATCTCGCTTACGGCTGGGCAAAGCATGGAGAATAGAGTGGAGTGAAGATGTTTGCGCGGCTCTTGACATTGGGGTCTTGAGAGCCGTTGAGATTAAAGTGACGTGAGTTTGGAGCAGCGCCAGAATGCAAGGACGAGGGGAACAGGAGATCTCCGAGAAAACCTGCCAACCAGCGGCATCATCCGGCACGATTCCCACATGCGAAAATCCGGGGGTGACGAACCCAGTTCGCCTTGGCGGGAGGCGATCGCTCTAGCCACTGCGTCACCGCGGCCCCACGGAGAATAGAGTATTGCCAAACTCGGCAGATAGCAATAAACAAAATTAACAAAAAATTTTTTAACATTTTTGCATCTTGGCACTATGCGACGCTAAGTCACTGTTATCTAACACCTACAGGACATTCCCGCCGCTTTGCATCACTGAAGCAAGCTCATCAGCACGGGGGTAGTACAAGCCCTGGGGAGGGCTCTTGTCCCCCCCAGTTGTCTTTGAAACGCGGCGGAAAAGAGAGGCTAACCCCTTCGCCCCGCCAAAACCATAAAATTGTCCTCCTGAGCCTAGCTCGCATCGATGTAAGGGCAAGCCGGGTCTCCCCAGCAAGCCCTGTTACCATTAACATTTAACCTCCCTCCGACTCTGCCTGCACAGAGATCGCGGGAGGAGGAAATACAGGCCATTCACGATTACTTCACATTTTTTTGAAGTCCTGCGTAAGTTCAACTTTTGGTTACCGATTATGTATCCTTCCGCTACATGTAAACTTAAACACTGCCATGTGACTACGTTTTAACTGTGAAATGCTTGTTTACTGTTTCAGCTGTTGTTTTCGAAAACCATTTCATATGAATGTTCACAATTGAGGCCTATAACCATATTTAGGTCAGATTTGTGATTTTTAACAATGTTTATGTTGACGATAGTTCTTACCGTTATTTTACATTTTTGACATATTTTTTATACACGACTTAGCACATTACACTTAATACACGTTAATATTTTGCAGTGACTGTATTTAAACCTGCTACGATTGCGGGGGAAAGAACTGTAGTATTTAACCTATTGTTATTATATTGATATGTGTTGGGTTATTTCGTTAAAAGGAATGCCTCAGTTGAAATAAAAATTAAAACGAAGGAACAACCAGCCCAATTAAAAGACAGTACATTTAAGCACGCAACTCGTGCCGCTTATTTTTTGTACGTAGATTCGACAAACGTAAAATATATTAGTGAACATGCACTCAAGTAAGCTTACCGTTACTTTTATTCCGCTCATTTCTATGCATTGGTACTGACTGTTTTCTGGGTTTATTTCACTATTTATTCAAATTTATCTGGCTGGGCTTAGTATTTTATTGGGGTTGTGACAAACATTCAAATCACAGAAACGTAAGCATGTTACACAATTGTTTTTCACACACCTAGGGCTAGGTTACAATGCTGTGATGAACAGACGTGACTATCAAACAATTAAATTCGTCTTAAAAAATAGTTCATGGTTAAAAGGTATAAATTTCACACGTTCGATATTTGCGATCACGCACATACTGCTCCAACATAACGGCAACAATACTCTTTCACACACACATCGGCCACGACGCACTTTACAGTGGAAAAAAAAATTTATCACATCGTAACTTGCCTATGTAAGTTTAAATTAACATAACGAGTACGAACTTTATGATTCGTTCAAAAACATGTAATGTAATGTCGGCGTCGTCAGTTGCCACTTCTGCCAACTTCGGATTTGTAACTGTCCTGCCATCACATCTAAATATATTATAATAAGTATTCAAACAATAAAATCTCGTTTCAGTTGTAAATTACAAATTTAAAAAAAAATCATTTTTGCTGTAACAAGTAGGTATGAAATATGCTAAAATAGAAAACATGCATAATTTTTCTGCTACTACAGGCGGTGCGAAACTTCCTGAGTGAGAGAGCGAAAAGGATAGAGAGAAAGAGAGAGAGAGAGAGAGAGAGAGAGAAAGAGAGAGCGGCAAGCTCTGCTCCACCTATTGAATTTTCTTCTTCGGACGAAAAAAAACCACCAAGTCAATAGGGCCTATGCACGGTAATTTGCGCTGATATTTTTTACTGTAACAATGAAATATGTTTCCTTCAGTGCTACCTATAAAATCAAATATATCAATACACAACGTTTAAATTACAAATAGCATACTAAGCTACTATGTCAAAACAATATTTTAACTGTGAACCATTTCTTGCTAGCCGTTGCTAACACATCGCTGCTCTCACTGTTTTTAATTCGTACTTTTTATGAAATAAATATTACAATCTATAGAAGATGCTAAGTTAAAGATTCATTTATTCATGAATATAGTTCTTTAAATTTAATTACAGTTTTATGTGTTTGTGGTATAAAAATTATTGAAAAACAAGTTGACATGTTACGCCTAGAATGATTTTTCAAAGGTTCGTTTTAAAATAACCGAAGAAACCGAGAATGAACTATATCTTAAAAATCGTGGGACCACGAGGTTCATTATGTAAATGCTGTTTATCTATAACTACTTTACCAAACATACGTAAGTAATTTTCATTATCTTGGAGATCTTATCGTGTGTCGTTCAAGTGTCCTAATGGAGTCTACGGTCGAGTGTCGATATCCTTGACTGAGTTACCTCTGCCGAAATCATTGTGATGTGGGTGCGCACATTCATAATGTTATCAGATTCGGACTTGCTAAAATACATCGTTACCCAGTGACCCTGTTATTAAACCCACACATCACCTTCTCCAACCGAATAACCGAAATACCTTGTCTCTTGAACAAGTGTTTTGTTAGCTAAGGGTGTCGGACCCCCCTAAAAAATAATTATTTTATAATTGTACCAAACGTTGTTCCACTCGTATGCATTGCATGTAATGACATTTACCTAGAATAAAAAATTTTTACGCTTTATATTTTATGAATAATTTGATGTCATATACAAACTTCTTCTGTATTGTTGCAGCCATAATGACAAATACTAACTAAGTTTTACAGATTAAAAAAATTACGAAGTAAATTAATCCCGTGGGCTACTACGTCTCACACGTGTAATCACAAACAAAAATTCATACATTTTGAATTTTTTTTTTAATATGCAAAAATTGATTTATGTTTAACATTCTTTTTCATATATATATATACATACATATACATGACATTATATTTGGTGATTATATATGTGTCATGTGGTAGCCCACGAGATTAATTTACTTTGTAAATTTGTTCACATTACAGCTGCAGCAAAACAGAAGAATTTTGTATTTGACATCAAATTATTCAAAAAACATAAAGTGAAAAATTTTTTATTCTACGAAAACGTCATCACACCCAATGCGTACCAGTTAAACAATGTTTGGTACAAATAAATATTATTAATTTTTGGAGTCCGACACACTTAATTTATAATAAATAGTTTAACTGCAAGAAAAAAAAGGGATTTAAAGTTAGATTTGGTGCAGACTCTTAAGTGCCCTACTAAATAGTAAAAATTATAACTTCATAATGAATCACTAAAAATTATTTTTAATAATGAGTTTGGTAAATAACCTTTCATTCTCGACCATGCTACACACTCTTTAAGATACAGATTAAAAGCCAGGCGATGTGACTCATTCATGAAACAATACATCCAGCTAATTTTGTTGGCAAGATGTCTCCAGGCACTGTCCTTAAAAACGTAAGTCAGTCATGAACGAAAAACTGTTGATGTATGCGAAGTGTTATGTAGAAGTTGTGATTATTTAAAATTGGCTATGATAAAATATTTTAATACAAACATTATAATAATCCCGACTTTAACAACTCAATTAAAAAAGTTATTTGTTGGCAAACAGTTCACATACAATTTTATCGCTGGATTGTCGGTTAACTCCTTAATAGATAATCTTTCGCGGTGTAAAATACTTACAGTGTCAAAATTAGCCTGACTTGGTACATTTATTTCATCAGAAAGAAATATCGCAAGACAACTTTGATATCCCGAAATGTTTCACGTAACAGAACAAAACTGTTTGGGAAAAAAATCGAAGCCTTTTTTGTATGTACAATTTTAATCAAATATTGTTTTTTTTAAAGTGCGCTTAGTTTTTTTTTATCTACATATCGTTTTCTAAACGTACCAGGACGCTTAAAACAGCGTCTTTAAAATATGCACGCACCAAATATTTATTTTCCGAAAGTCATTCAGCCACAGAAAATTGCGGGATGGTGACAAGGAGGAATGGGTGAGTGAGTGAAAAGATTTTGGCGGCTCTTAACAGCGAGGTATTGAGAACGCCGTTATGGAGGGGCGGGGGAAACAGGAGATCCCCGAGAAAACCCGCCTACCAGTATTGTCCGAAACGATTCCCACATGCGAAAATCCGGGAGAGACCCCGCCGGAAATCGAACTCGGTATGCCTAGGTGGAAGGCGAGTAGTCTAACCATTACACCACCGCGGACCCAAGGAGGAAGGGATGGAGAGGGAGTGGAGAGGTTTTGGTGGCTTTTAACATCGGGGTCTTGAGAGCAGACGAGGGTGAAGCGAGATGGAAATGGAGCAGCGCAGGAATGCAAAGGAAGAGGAAATGGAAGATCCCCGAGAAAACCCGCCGACCAGTTACATCGTGCGAAACGATTTCAACAAGCGAAAATCCGGGGGTGACCCCGACGAGAATCGAACCCGGACTGGGTTGGTAGGAAGCGACCGCTCCGGCCGCTATGCCAGATGGAAAGAGATGGAAAGAAATGAAGAAAGAGCGGTTGAGGTAGGGAGAGAGCGAGAGGAAGAGAGAGTAGAGAATATAATGTACCGAATGTGAAAATATACTAAAAACATACATTCGATGAATTTCTGAAAATGCATATATATAGACTGCTGTTTTTAACAATTTCTTTATTGCAATATTGAAAATTATTACTTTTATATTCCAGCAAATTCTTGTAATTATTTTGTTGGCGTTCGCAATACTCATATTAGTTTTATTGTGCCAGATTAATATTTTGTTATATTTTAATCCACCTATTATAATAGTAATATAATTAGATATTGGGTAATGGTCTTAGATTTTACTCGACTTCGTTCATTATAGTTATATTTAACCAGAAGTGAGTGTATTTTTTCTTCTCTTTAATGACACTATAATAATTATGAATCAAATTTCTACAGAAATGACGATTCCGGTAGCTCCCTTACTGTCGGGTTGATTTCGTTTCACACTTTGATTCCAGTATTCAAGTCTGTTACAGAGTGTTCAAAATTGACTTTAATCATTCTGATAGCACAATGGCATTATTCATATTCACGTTTTCGACACCTGTATAGCGCAGAACTATATCTAGAAAATGGTCATTATAGAGGATATAACGAGGAGANTATTCACGTTTTCGACACCTGTATAGCGCAGAACTATATCTAGAAAATGGTCATTATAGAGGATATAACGAGGAGACAATTGCATTGAATGTTACAATAAAATGTGAATGTTGCATTTGTTTGCATACATATTTGGCCACGAAACCGGACTATTTGAGGCTTTAGTTGAATTACATGAACTAATGGTTTATATCGGGAATTTTANATATTTGGCCACGAAACCGGACTATTTGAGGCTTTAGTTGAATTACATGAACTAATGGTTTATATCGGGAATTTTATTTGCTAATTTGTTGAGCGTTTGGAAATTAAGATCACTTTTGATGGGGTGTGACATCGTTTAGTAAAGTGAAAATGAAACTAATAAGGCTCTGCACTGAGTATAGTTATGCCAGTATTTAACAGAGCATGTTTCATTGGCAGATTCATATGCAGTTCGATACTTATTATGAAGTGCATGTTTTCGGGAAATTACCTAAAATATCTATCTAATAACTGCATTTCTGGGCTTACAGAGTATGTCGAAACAATATTACATATATGTGTGTTTATATATATTTTTNTATTCACGTTTTCGACACCTGTATAGCGCAGAACTATATCTAGAAAATGGTCATTATAGAGGATATAACGAGGAGAAAATTGCATTGAATGTTACAATAAAATGTGAATGTTGCATTTGTTTGCATATATATTTGGCCACGAAACCGGACTATTTGAGGCTTTAGTTGAATTACATGAACTAATGGTTTATATCGGGAATTTTATTTGCTAATTTGTTGAGCGTTTGGAAATTAAGATCACTTTTGATGGAGTGTGACATCGTTTAGTAAAGTGAAAATGAAACTAATAAGGCTCTGCACTGAGTATAGTTATGCCAGTATTTAACAGAGCATGTTTCATTGGCAGATTCATATGCAGTTCGATACTTATTATGAAGTGCATGTTTTCGGGAAATTACCTAAAATATCTATCTAATAACTGCATTTCTGGGCTTACAGAGTATGTCGAAACAATATTACATATATGTGTGTTTATATATATTTTTGACGTGACAACGTCTTAAATTAGGTTGCGGCTGGGAGTCACTTATGAAAAAGTGTAACGCTCGGTAACGTTACGATGAGTCACCGAACGANTTGTCACTGTTACCAGAAATTAATGTTAATTTTTTTTATTAAATTATATTAATCTGTCCCCGCAATTCCTTGTTTTGCATGATCCTGCACACTAACGTTTTACTAGTATTTTAAATCACATTTGCCTTCGAACATTTGTGAACGAAAACACTGTACCCTACCTTATACAATGCTTTTATGAGGTGTTTGTTTGATTTTACACAGCGGAACTGAATTATATCTGTTTGAGTAAGTTACTTAATTTATGAGAGAACATGTTTACACAGTGTCGGTTAGAAATAGTCCGTTTTCATAATAATTATATTTCTTTTTACTGCAGTCAGTCGTATAAGCAAAGGCATTTTATACCCTCTATACAAGTACATATTTTCCGTGCTAGATGTCAGCCACTTTGCACAAAAACGCGAATCTTTGTTAGAGCGAGATAATCGGTTTGTAGGCCCTGTTATGGCACTCTGTCTCGCCCTCTCTATTTAATTGTTTAACGTTATTCAGACAGGGTAATTTTTCTTGTTATGGTTCGTTATTTGCACTGTTCGTATTTGTTCTATGACACGGGCTGTGCTCTATGGTGATAGCCCGATTTTGTTTTTACCTTAACCGGAAGTTCAGAAAATAGCATTTTCGTGTTTTCGTCGCGGGGGTTTTTTAACCTCCATAATTCTTCCGTTGATCCTGTGGTTTTGTTTATTTATTTTAGAATTGAAGTGGAGTTGGTAAGTATTACAAAATGTAAGGTATTTAGGTTTATTGGATTTAAAAACGGGTGCTAATAAAAATAGTTATTTTTTAAATATTTTATGCATAAAAGTGTAGTTGTGATTTAAAAAAGTTTAATTATTTTTCTCCAGTTAAAATAGAACGCCTAAAATGAAGCTGTCTAATTTTGATATCTATGTTTGGCCGGGTTGATAATTTTTGGAAATAACTTGTCAGGTGCGTGTTTTTATATTAATTGCGTAAAAAAAAATTGTTTTTTTTTTGTATGGGCTATTCACGGTAAAGTGAACACTTTTGAAAGCCCTCATATTTGGAATAATAGTTAATAAATATATTTTATTTTCGTTCTGGACGTTAATTTCCGAGTGCGGTGGAATACATACACTGTTTATTATTTACACTGCAATATTTATTTAAAAAGGTGGTTAAAGGATGATGGCCGAAAGGAAAAAGTAACTAGGGCCTCAAAAGTGCTCACTTTACTGTAAACAGCCTACAGGTGACTTGCCCAGTTATTAAATTCGATTAAAATTTAAAAATCGTGTCTTTACAATTTAATTAAAATAATTTCTGTGTATCAGAGGTAAAGGGCACAATGTCACAAAATGTGGAACTGTTTTCTTTGCCATGATATGATGGCGCAAAATGCGCTTTCCAACTGGTTAAATCACTTATTGTTCCGTGCAGGAGATAGTGCGCTGGACCTAAGAAAAGAGCGTGAAAAATACAATAAAACTGTGTCGAAACATCAGTTTTGTTCAAATGTACGTGTGTCCTTTACCTCCAACATACAGATTTTATACTTTACAAACTTCAAATCTAAAATATAGTTACTATAAATTGCTACAGAAAGTAAACTAATTTTTTGTGCTTCAATTGAATGTGATATATATTTAAAATTTGGCAATACCTTTATTTTTATTATGTTCTCATTTTTGTTTGCTTGCAAATCGTCTGTAATAACTTAATTTTAAGTTTTTGTAAAGTACTTTTAAACCACAATAAATCCTAAATCTGATGAAAGTCGCAGTTAGAATATAACACTTGACAAAATTGTTGTAATAACATTTTCATTAGGAATTGGGAAAGTAAAGACTTCTCAGTGGTCATGTTGATCTCAAGGAAGAATTTTTCATAAAGTGAAGTGGGGCAAGTGTGAGGTAGAATTTTAATAGTTCATGTTTGATGATACATTTCCCTGTAACTGATTCAGCTGGGAAAATAACATTTGGTAGTTAGAAACATAAGAATGTTCCCCAAAAGACACCCAAATAGGAGTTTCACACATTTAGTACATAAAAAGTAATAAACCTTTGAAAAATATATATGCCACATTATCACACTTGCCCCAGCACTTCAGGCAAGTGTGTTACCAGCCTGTAATTAATAATTAATGCTTACACGTGAGTGTTGTTTCTGGGGCAAGTGTGAAAATCCACATGCTTCCCTCTTTCAGACAGTTTTTTACTCGTACTGCTACATGTGTGCATTGTCTTCAAATATGAGAGCAGTGAAACATGTAAAAAAAAGTATGAATTCTTGTATTTCTAAAGTAACTTATTATTTCACTTGAAACTTTACTTTACTGTATGGGGAAAATGAAACAACTTTGAAAACCGAATTTGCACCAATAAATTAATTTTTAACATGTCGTACACACTAAAAGAATTATATTGTCAACTTGAAAAATACAGTCTGTAGATTACCCACAGGTTCAAACAAACGTTTGAAAATGATTTTATTGTTGCACTTAATCACAGCTTGTTTGTTAGTTCTTGCGACAATAAACTTGTTTATTGAATATTATAACTATGAAAGCTAAATGCGAAGAGAATTTCACCTCTTCGGTGTTGGCTGTGGAAGTACTGCCACAGTATCATCATCACTTTCAAAATCAATGTCATCTCTTTCAGACCATACAAACACAGAATCTGTGTTTTTCTTCTTCCAAATAAATTTGAATTGTACGGTAGGAATTAATTTTATAGTTTGTCCTACAAAATCTTTTGCACGTTGGCTTTTCTTTCCTGCACAAAAGTTTACCAACACCTAGTCTCCAATTTTCTTTTGAGACAGCATGTTCCTGTGGCATAGGTTCTTCAGTAGTCAGTATGTCTTTTTTTATTTGTTCTAAAGTTAAGTTGTTGCTAGTAGATTCTAAATCAATATCTTCATCTCTTCAAATGTTACTGGTTCTTTGGTCTTTTTCTTATAAGTCTACTTGTTAGGTTTTAGCATCCTACTTTCATTGATTCTTTGTTGGGTTTCCTTGCTAGTAATTACTTCAGCCCCAATTGTTACCCTCCTTTTTTTTTACATTTGATAATGTCTTGTTTCTGTTTCATCGTGGTGAATAGCGGATTTTCAAAGCTTACTGAAGTAGTTGCTGGTGTGAAGGTTTCTTCTGCAGGATTTGCATAGCTTGTTGAAGTAATATGCTCTTCTTCGTGGGCACCAGCTCTTGCTGAATGATGCATTTCAAATCTTTTTAACGCTTGGGGAAATAACATGTCGGTTAAATGTTACAATTCCACCTTTTAGGAAACCACTAGTAATATTTTCTTGTTTACAATTTTGCCAGAGCACCCATGAGTGCAGCTAAGGTCCGCTTTGGAAGTCTAACCACCGTGGCATTCCAGTCTTCTTTAAGCGGTTTGAAGGTAGAGAGGTCTAGAGGCTAAAGCAATTAAAAAATTTTTTTTTTCCATTGCGAGATTAATTACGCTGTCATCAACATGAGTAGTGTCCGTCATACAGCAGAAGGATGGGTCTATCTTGTCATGCATGTGGTATGAATGTGTTCTTTATGTAGTTTTAGAAAACATCAGCTTCCATCCAACTGTTCTTTGTTGCAGCATGGGATGTATTTGGGAAACTCTCCTCTGATGGTGCCATACACTCATCCCAACGATGCCGTNTAGTAGATTCTAAACCGATATCTTCATCTCTTCAAATGTTACTGGTTCTTTGGTCTTTAGAAAACATCAGCTTCCATCCAACCGTTCTTTGTTGCAGCATGGGATGTATTTGGGAAACTCTCCTCTGATGGTGCCATACACTCATCCCAACGATGCCGTTCCTTTAAATATTATCAAAGGGGGCAAATTTTTTTTCTAGCTGCAGGGTCACTTGTCACTAGTTGAGGGAGAATTTTGCAAGAATAAGCAACACAAAATTTGTGACAAGCAATGAGCACGTAATACTTACAGTATAATAGGTCATACTAGGTGCTAGGAAAGGATAGCAGCCTATAGGATAGGTTATTTGGGTAAGAAAATTGTCATAATTGAGTTATTTTGATTTCAATATAGCAATGGGACAAGTTTGACGTGTAGCACACATACCCCAGGGGTGTAAGTCACATTTAGACCAGAACCAAACATTTAGTATAAGTGCGACCTAGGCCAGAAAACAAAAAGTGAACTATAAGTCGAGCCCAATCATTTTTTCCTGAACAACTCATACAAAAAGCTACATGTTGCACCAAACTACATGACTACTATTATTTGTTATGAATCACCAATTTTCCAAAATCTTGCAAGCAAACTTGAATGTCGACCTTAAATGTAGACGTTTGAAACCATTGTAGTTTCCCATACCACACATTTACAGATATCAATATTTTCATGTGAGAAATTCAGGTAGTCTTAGCAATGTACTATTTCATATAGAGATTACAATTTTTTATGCGGAAGAAATTCAACAATGGCCAGCTGTTACACTTACCCCAACTCCACGCGTACCCCACTCCACCTTAATGGTATTTTCTTCCTCAGGGGCAAATTTGATAAAACTACACATTTTTCACAAGCAAAATGTGTTGCCTTTTCCCACAGTTTTATTAATCCACTATTTTTTTTTTTTTAATATTCAGTATTGAACTGTGTAAAAGGTTGATTGCAGTAGGCGGGCACATGATCATTTTAACTGCGTATTCGCAGGAAGGCTCTCTAAACCAAGAACGTGCTGTAGACTCGTGAGTTGTGTGCACTGAAATGAAGTAATATAGTAGGAACATTTGTGAGAAGGAAAGAAAGATTGCCTCGAATAGCTTTGGTTGCCGTGATTTCCATTTGAAGAAAACGTGCTGTTCTGAACCCAGCTACACGAAGCACTGATTGTGCTCAAGAGTGAAGCACATGATGTTTTGTTAAATTAGGTCCTCGACACAACCAACACTAGTGACCGAAAAGAAAGATTGTTGCAGTGAAATGTTCACCTGGTAAACTTACAGTTTCCTTTTTGACACTCCGGCTGGTTGTTCGGAATCTGTTTTCTCAATTTTCTTCCAAATTGAAGATGTACGTAAGATTAATTGGCCGAGAGTGAAGAAATTATAGGACACTATTAAATAGTGTTGGATAAGATTCAAGATGCATTTACATGATGCTACAGAAACAGATATAAAAATTACATAGGCCGTGGCAAGTGAATGCTGACAAACAGTCCATTTTAGTATAAAATAAGGGTAATGTTAAATTTTATGTATTAGGCCTATGAGAATTTTTTGAATTGTTTATTAGTTATAGTGAATAACTGATCACCAAAACTTGCACGCAATTTTCTCTGCTTGCAAGATAGGTTTTATTTATTTTATGTGATGGCCAAGACTAGTAGTCAAATAACACGATTTTATTTTGCATTCTATAACCAAATAAGATAGGGTAAAAAGTGATGTTAATATTTATGCCTTAAAATCTTTGGCAAAAGTAGAATAATAAGATTCAGTTTTTATTATTCTTTGGCAACGAAACGCAGGAAAATTTACACATAGCTGTAATGAAAACTGTAAAATACTGTATGTACTGCAGTGTTTGTGTTTGTGGTGTAATGGTTTGCCTTTTTTTTTTATTGCATTCCATTGGTTTTTCATTATGGCAGAACCATAAGGCTATGAAGTTTGTCATGACCGTGAGAAATCTGTGGGTGGACCTGGCTGAATCTACAATCAAAAACTTATTTTAAAGGTTGGTGTTTGTCAAATTTTAGTGTATGCATGAATTGCATATGTGAATTGTCAAGTTGAGTGTATAACTTTAAGTCATAGTGTATTAGAATTGGTGAAATATGTCTCTTATATTGTTTTCAGAGTGTATAGAGGGTGTAGTGTTTTGGAGTGAGTAGTAGTTTTATTTTCTGCATGTCAGAGTTTCTTTGAAGCAGGTATGGGCTGTTCACGGTAAAGTGCGCACTTTTGAGGCCCTAGTTACTTTTTCCTTCCAGCCATTTTTATCCTCTATAACTACTTTTTAAAATAAGTATTGCCATGTAAATAATAAACACAGTGCGTATATTTCACTGCACTCAAAAGTTAACGTCTAAGGCTAAAATAAAATATATTTATTGACTATTATTCCGAATGAGAGAGCAGCCAAACAAAGTGAAAGCAAGTGCCAGTATGCCTCGTCGAAATCAAAGGGCTCCATATCAGCATGTGGGTGAGTTTGAACGGGGCAGAATGGTATGTCTCTGGGAAACGGGTTCGTCATGCCGTGACATTTCGGCTTGTACAAGGCATACTGCTAAGAAAGTGATGTGCGTGTAGAACCAGTGGATAGAACAGTGTCGTATGCAGCTACGAGCGGGTACTGCATCACGCATTGTGACCACAGCACGGGATGACCGCCATCTTGTCCGCATGGCCGTAATGGACAGTACAATCTCGTCCACAAGTGTTGGCTCAACATAGGAGCACTGCAACGGGTGTGAACCTTCGACGACATCTGCTGCAGACTGAACTGGTGGCACGCATGCCATTGTGTCGGCTTCCATTGTCCAGAAACCACAAACGCTTCAGACTGCAATGGGTACAAGAAGCTGTTGCTGGCATGCTGAGTGGCAAAATGTAGTGTTTTGGGACGAGTCCCGCTTCGACCTGTCCAACAGTGATGGCAGCTTACGTGTTGGTCTGTACCGTGGTGACCGCAATCTGGCAACCTGCGTTGTGGAGTGGCATAGGAGACAAACACCAAGTGTGATGGTGTAGGGCGCCATTGGATAAAACATGCAATCTCAACTTCTACGTATTAAGGGGAATCTTAACAGCAACCCCTACATCAAGGAGGTTTTACAGTCGTGAGTTACTGCCTCTCCTTTAGGCTCTCCACATGCCATATTTCAGCACGACAATGCCCGGTCACATGTGGCGAGGAATGTGCAAGCCTTCTTCAATGAATGACGGGTACCACTGCTTCCCTGGTCTGAACGTTCGCCTGACATGTCACCCATCGAACATGTCTGGGATATGGTTGGTCAGCGACTTGTACGTCACGGTCCTCCAGCAACCACTGTTGATGTTTTGTGAACTCGCATACAAACCACGTGGAGGGAGATTCTTTAGGAACATATCTAGGGCCTCTTTTATTCCAGGTCACATCGTTTAGGGTCTCTGATTGCAGAACGTGGTGGCTTCACACCATACTGAATTCTCAAGGACAGATCATGTACAGTTCTGTAATCCTAATCACTTGTTTATTGTAATGTACCTAATTTGTGGTATAAAGTTAATCTCAATCACATGTCTCCTTCATGGTGTTGCATTTTTTACAAAGATTGTGTTCTGTTTTACCTATGTTTCTGCTGGATAAAGTAGCCAATTTAAAAATTCGCAAGTTTTTTTTTCATATGTACATGTATTCTACGGCTGCGCACTCACTAGCATTTTCAGATTACAAAGCTAAGGGCACTAGCGTCTGTCAAATGCTCTCACACACACAATAGTTTATCATGTTCATGCCCAATTCAAACCACATACGTATGTATTACAAAAATAACTTACTTCATTCATTCACAATCCCTTACAGAGTGGTGCCCCACGTTGGGTGCTACTCTGAAAGGAATTTTTAATGAATTAAATAAGTTATTTTTGTAATGTGTACATATGTGGTTTGAATTGGGTATGAACGTGATAAACTATTGTGGCGTGTGTATATTTGGCAGATGCCGGCACCTTTCTCTTTGCAATCTGAAAATGCTTGTGTGTGCGATGACGTGGAATACATGTACATATGAAAAAAAAGTACCAGTTGTCAAATTGGCTGCTTCCATCCAGCAGGAACGTAAATGAAACAGAACACATGAAAGCAATAAAACCTTGATAATTACAACAGGAAACATACTCTTGAGGAATCCTCGCATGAAGAAGATGCGTGCAGACAAGTCGGGTGATCTGGCCGGCCAAGGAATGCCACCAAATCTGGACGGTATGGGCTGTTGAAACATTGTCCGTAAAGTGTTCATGAAGTGACGAACTGCATGCGACGTCGCCAAGTCCTGTTGAAAATAAAATGTCTCCAAGTCAATATCACTGCTACATAAATCAGGGCACACAAATTCAATCAGTATGTTGGTTATTAAAATGGCGTCCCAGTTCCTTTAACTACACTGTTTTATGTAATGACCTCCTTCATTAACTAGTCAACTTATATACATTTGAAATTGGCAGGTCTTCGCTGCCCCACCCTGCACAGCAGAGCTGTGTAACAAAACACACATTTTTCTACCTTAGTGCATAAAAACTTTTTTTTTTCCTGGGAGGATGTTCAAAGCACGGGTTCGGATGGTACACAGGTAAATAGTGTCGGCATGTGTGGTAGTAGTGTGTTTCTGCCTCACTTTTCCTAACCTTTTTGGATATTGCATGCTTGGCTTATATTTTACATTAATGTAGCAAAATGAGAGTTAAATAAATATAAATAATTATTCATACATGAATAGTGCGTTATACAGGCCAGCAATTTTGCTGAATTGTTGTAAATGTATCATCAATTTTTTCTGTGTGCTTCAGTCCTTGACTTGGTGAAAACCAACTTCCTGTCCCTGGTTTGAAGGCCCCAAGAAGAGTGATGACGTTAGGGTCAGCAACGTTTTAGGAGCTTGTCCAACGATACCCTTAATATTCTTGAAGTTGGTGCGTATGCTACATTGCAACATAGCTATGTATGTATAATTTATACATAAATGTGATTTTAAATATGAAAGTTGATCGTCAGGTTGGGGCGGTATTGATAATCATATCTTGAATAATATTTCCTTTGAGATGTTCTTATGTATTGTCTGAGGTATTCATGTTCACACATCGCAAACTGATAGATAAAATGCCAACAAGATTGTCTTCATGAAGACTGTCCTGTCTTATTTTTGTTTGCCTTGGAAACTCCTTTATGTTGCAGTGGCATAACTATATATTTGCGTTGGGAAGGGAGGGGAGGTCACACCTGTGTTAGTTCTGATGCACATTTTGATTAGGACAAATACTAGTGAAAAAATACTTCTTTATATAATAAAATGCTTCATAGTTTATGGTGATTGTACACTTTCATCAGAATTAAAGCTTATTAATGACTTCAAAACCAATTTTCCAGGTGGTGGTTCAGTCTCAAACACTTCCACAAAATCTTTTCTCCTGTTTTTTAAAATTGCATTTAGTTGCCTTTACTTTTGTCTGTTTTGCTTAAGTTTTGATATAAACAAACTTTACAATTTTTTAAATAATTATTTTGGTAGTAGTGTTGTGAAGGTAATTATCCAGAGTAGCTGCTTTTCTGTAAAAAAAATATATAAAAAACCTCGAAAAGTGGTATATTTCCACTCTACTAGTTATGCAGAACACGAATATACTAGGGGCATTAACGTCCAACTAATTTCGTAATATGTGCCCATCTAAGCTAACTGAACCTAACCCCACGATGGGTGAATCACTATTTTACATTTTTAAACTAACCTGGGGTTGTAGGGTTTTAAACTAAGATTTTAGGGTTTTAAACAAACCTAGGATTTTAGAATGTTAATCTAACATACGAATTTAGTCTAATCTAGGATTTTAGGGATTTAAAGGAACCATAAAACACACCGAAAGAATATGAATCAACTCATGTAGGTAGGCGGCGGGTACAATTCCTCTGTCCACGACCCATTCAACTGTTGTGCATCTGACCTCAATCCACAAAACACCACGATCTACTAAAAAATCCAATATTATCCACCACATAGGCAATTATTACGCACAGAAGCACTCGTTCTTGCACCCTCCAATCTTAAATCACAAGCCTTCGCACGGTCTAATTCTGACTTCACAACTCACATATCTGCATTTTGTCGCGTCTCAATTTCAACTAATGGCATCTCAACTTCCGCGTAAAATTCCGTTACGATGACGTCTACAGACCCCACAGCCAATAAATAAGGTGACGCACGATGCACATTTGTTCACGTTAATAATGCATTACTTCACCAAAAATCATGGCGTCCGACATCAACAAAGCGGCTAACTGCTCGTACTTTTTTTAACTATTTTATTTAATCAGTTCTACTTATTTTAACATTACGCCCTCCTGAATATTAACAAGGTAAGCTGCGCAGAACCCATTAATGCTACTTTTGTTGGTCTAGGACGTTTCCTTCAGGAAAGCCGCTACTTTGGATAATTACCGTTCTAAATAACAACACAAAATATTTGAAAATAAAAAGATTTTTTAGTATAATAAAAAAAATTCAGTTTTAAATGAATTTATATTGAACAATACAAATAGTGATAACAAAATTTTATTAAGTATTGAAAATTGTATAGGTGAAATAAATGTTTTAAGACCAAACAAAATTTCATTAGCACTTTGAAAAATAGACAACCAGATTTACTTGGCGTCCTTGCATGTAACTGCAGTTATTTTTTAACTGTTTATATATTTTCTGTGTGAAATTTAAAAATTACCACCATAATTTATGTTTAAAGAAATACACTGGTGGAAAATGAAAAATGACTACCACTAAAGCAGTGACGTAGAAACACCATATGTGCATGGGGCACTGATAGAGGGCAGTACATGCAATGATCAACGCTGTGCTGTGGACAGAGTAGGAATGGCGTGCTAGGCATAACACCACTGAGCCCAATGCAACGGTAGTTTACTCGGTGAAAGAGTAGTCTGTTGTTTCAAGCATCTGCCTGTGTGTCATAAGCATTGTAGACATGCCATGATGGCATAGACGACCACACTTTGTGCAATTAACGGACTTTGAATGAGGTCTTATTGTGGGCCTGAGGGAGGCTGGATGGTCCTTCCGAAGAATCGCCCAATGTATAAGATGTGAAGTGTCTGCTGTGCATTATTGGTGGTGCCGGTGGTCCAACAATGGTGCACATGCTCGTTAACGTGGTTCCGGACGGCAGTGGCTTACGAATTCCCTTCTGGACTGCCACATCAGACGAGCTGCCATTGCTGATAGCATGTAGACCGCCGCACAGATTAGGGCCATGCACCCAGGGTGTCAGCTAGGGCCATCACTAACCGTTTGCTGGATGCTGGGCTATGATCAAGGGTGCCGCTCGCCAAACTTCCTNCCATGCACCCAGGGTGTCAGCTAGGGCCATCACTAACCGTTTGCTGGATGCTGGGCTATGATCAAGGGTGCCGCTCGCCAAACTTCCTTTCACGCCTTATCACCTTGCAGCTCGCCTCAGATGGTGTTGCGAACGACACAACTGGTGGGATGAATGGCACGGAGTTGTATTTAGTGATGAGAGCAAATTCTGCCTGGGTGCCAATGACGGTCGTTTGCGAGTGCGGCGTCGACCAGGAGAGCAGCAACAATCAAAGTGTATACAGCAGTGACATACAGGACCAACTCCTGGCATCATNGGGGGGGGGCAATAGCCTACAATGACAGTACGTCTCTGGTGTTTTTGAGGGAACACTGAACAGTGAACGCTACATCCAGAACATCATCCAGCTCATTTTCTTGCTGTTCCTACAAGTTGTCTCTCCAGATGTGACTCTGAATATCGCCCTAAGAAAATGTTAAAATATGAGGAAAATGTGAGGGTTCTATGTGGCACACAATTTTTTTTAAATTTTGGTAGAAATTTAAGAGGCATACTTTGGTTTAATATGAGGAGAAATATTTTACTATAGTGTTTATTACAATTTTTTAGCTATAACTGCTCTCATTTTTGTGTGTTTTGTGTAGGCATCACGATAGTGGTAGCATGCTATCCCTTAGTGTATATTGTCAATAGAGACCTGCACGGATAGAGAATATGGTATCTGCATCTGCGGATATTGAAGTTACCCGGGTGGTTACCTGATTCTCAGCAAGTATTATATTTAAATACAGGAAAATTAATTCTTTTCAGAACTATGACAACAAAAATGGAGATTAGAAAATCAAATGAAAACTTTACTTTATGATAGGGTATTCTGCAGACATAATAAAAAATACATCACTTGTTATTTTTAGAGTACGTAACGTAAAAATTATACATTAAATGCATACTTCTCGATAATGTGCTGTCCGTCAGTATGGCTTGCAATGTAATAAAGAAAAATTATAAATAAAGAAATTAATAAAGTACCTGCCTACGTCGGGAGATTGCTGTTGGGGAAAATGATGTTGTCGGCTGTGCTGGGTTTGAGACGAGGGCGTCGATCCTACAGTGAGAATCTTCTCTTGGAAGGAGCACTAGATGCGAGAATCACGTGAAAGTAGGAGGCCAGTCTGAAGAGATCTGGATATTCTTTCTCGTGCTGTTGCCACCAAGAACTCTTATGAAATGTTTCTGTAGACTGGATTTTTTTTGACTGCCATACCTGAGAATTTTCTTGTTCGTATTGGGACTTCTGAGGCCAGCTGCACTTGGCTCTTCTGACAAATCTTCGAATTCATCTAATTTCCTGCTATTTTTCTTATTCTTTTTTGCAGGAGGTTCTGCTGCACAGTCATTGTCTTNTCTTCGAATTCATCTAATTTCCTGCTATTTTTCTTATTCTTTTTTGCAGGAGGTTCTGCTGCACAGTCATTGTCTTAGTTTTCTTTCAGTGGAATTCTTACTGAAATAATTTTTTGCACTTCTGATTTCATTTTGTCCCGTTTCTGCAGCACTTAAGAATTTTAAGTTATTGTATTTAGGATGCAAAAATGTTGCTAGCTTGTGAGTTAATGTANCGTTTCTGCAGCACTTAAGAATTTTAAGTTATTGTATTTAGGATGCAAAAATGTTGCTAGCTTGTGAGTTAATGTAATGTCCCATTTATCTGCCAGAATTTGTGCTGTCTTCATCTTCAATTTGCGAATGAACTCACTCTCACTTTTCATCTTCGTTTGTTTCGAGAAAGGAGAGAAGTTTATAATTTGGAAGTCTCGAGTTCATCTGATGCAGATTTGAATGGTGTTAAGAAGGTGATCGCATACTTCAGCCTGTTTTCATAAATCAAATCAATCAATTTTTCTTGGTGTTTCTCCATCAGAATTCCAAGTAGTTCCTTCCATTGGGAACTGATGGATTCAAACATAGTGAGTTCGCTGTTCCAGCGTGTACCTTTGCCTCCTTTCAGTAACTTGTTTAGCCGATTTTGAAGCCCACATCTTTTGAAATACGTAACTAGTGCGCGGCATAAACGTACTAATTCTTGGACATTACCATCTTCATCTCCTTCCTGCGTGGTGGGCTTCAATACTGTGGGTGAAGGCAAGGTCGCACAAAAGTCAGAAATGTGTTGCGTGTGTCCACGTTCCACCCAAGGAACAATTTCATAATCCGCTTGCCTCACTACGACAAACCACTTTCCTTGGGACGGGAGCGGAGCTGAGAGGAACAGAACCAAGGAAAACAAAATCATTTATTGCAAAACAGTAGACTTTTTTCATAAGTAGCATCGGGAATGCCACTATCTGCAATTTCAATCCGCAAAACTGAAAAAAAAAGTCTGATATCCACTTCCGTGCAGATCTCTAATTGTCAAGTTGTACTTTTGTCTCATGTAATGGCCTCGCCATTATTTACTATCGTGCTCCATGCTTTGATGCTGTGGCTTTGTCTTGTTGGTCTAATTTTTCTCTCTTGTTACTCTGTTGTGATGGCATGTCTCATCTCACATTACTAGAATATTTGGAGTGTAGTTTGAGATGGATTAAGGAGTGAGTGTGGGAAATGATTCAGGCACAATTACTGCACTGAAAATTGTATTGTGTTGTGGCACTTATCCCAAGCTTGCTTTAATGCCATAATCTAATCCGTATTCAGAGAAGCCAAGATTACATGAAAAAAACAATTTAAACTGTTTGCTATTCTGTTTCAGTGGCCACAATGTCTTTGATACCAAAAGCTGAGAACTTCAATGAAAAATGGGATAAGCTCCAAAAGACAATGGAAAAACTCATCTCTCTCGAGAATGTTTCGAGAAAGTTGTGGAATGATCATTTTAGTGATATTTATTTCTTGTGTGTGGCAAATCCACAACCGTTCACTGAAAGACTTTACACTGAAACAAAGAAATTCCTGCACAATCATGTTAAAATGCTTTCGGCAAAACTACTGGAAAGTAGTTGCAATGATATTGTGTCTAATTATTATATTGCATGGGTAAAGTACAGTGTAGGAGTGAGACATCTTCATAGTTTGTTCTTGTATTTGAATATGCAGTATGTAAAATTAAGACGTGATTCTTATGTTCAAACAATTCAAGAAGTATCAAATAATGATCTAGAGTGTGTGGTTATTGGTGAGCTGGGCCTGACAATGTGGAAGACGCATGTTATCGCTGTTGTGAAGGACACATTAATAGATTCATTATTTAAAGGTATATTTTCTTTCAAAATCCACTGTCCCGTCAGTGGTAGCAAGCAAGTGCATCGAGGATCAGTTGAGTCTTTTGTTTTAGTTGAAGACTATAAAAAGAAAGACAGGTTAAAGTTATATCAAGATATTTGTGAAGAACCATATTTGGAAAGATGTGGAATATTCTATGAAATTAAATCACGTAATTTGTGGCAAGAGTGCGATACCAATCAGTATTTGAAACTTGTATGGCAGCTGTTTGAAGAAGAGAAGCAGTGTTGCACAGAGTTTCTTCATTGCAGCACGTTGAAGAAAGTGGAGGCACTGTTTGTGAAGTACATGGTGGCCGACCACTTGGCTCTCCTGCACGAAGAGTGTCGCTCAATGGTGCAGCAGGAACAGTTCAGCAATCTAAGGATGATGTATGTGCTGCTTCGACTGGTCAGTAACGAAGTTAAAGTATTGGCTTCGGAGCTTTTGGAACACATCAAGGCGAAAGGAGAAGAGGTTATTACTGAATTGACAGGAGAGGACAATGACATACAGTTCATTGACAACTGCTTGGCCTTACATGAAAAATATAGTAGCATAATTCGTAACTTTTTCGATAATGACCAAACTCTTTTGAGTGCTCTTGACCAAGCATGTACCTTTCTCGTCAATAAAAGGCAAACCTCTAATACCTGCAGATCACCTGAGATACTTGCGAAGTATTGTGATGTGCTGTTGAAAAAATCTCGTAAGGGACTTTCGGATGCAGAACTTGAAGAGAAGTTGGTTAAATCCATGATCATTTTCAGGTACATTTATGATAAAGACGTCTTTCGAAAGTGGTATTCACGGATGTTAGCTAAACGCCTAATCCATAAGCTCAGC
Source organism: Clitarchus hookeri (assembly GCA_002778355.1). Lineage (NCBI taxonomy): Eukaryota > Metazoa > Arthropoda > Insecta > Phasmatodea > Phasmatidae > Clitarchus > Clitarchus hookeri. The sequence continues at coordinate 86,813 of NQII01002700.1, read as the reverse complement.
CAGTCTCTAGATGCAGAGGAAACAATGATCAACAAACTGAAACAAGCATGTGGATACGAATTCACCAACAACTTGCATAGGATGTTTACTGACGTTAAAGTCTCATCAGACTTGCATTGTAAGTTTTCAGAATTTCTTGCAAAAGAAAATGTTGACTTGGGGCTTAGTTTGTTTATTTATGTTTTTCAGGCAGCTTCATGGCCTTTGAGTCAGATTCCTTTAACTCCTGTCTCTTTACCCATGCAACTGGAAAAGTCAGTGCACACGTTTGACAAATTTTATCACCATCATTTCAGCTCTAGGAAGCTAACATTTTTGCACAATCTTTGCCAAGTCGAAGTAAAGCTGAATTACCTTAAAAAGTGTTACATGGTTTCCATGCAGATGTTTCAGATGGTGATTTTACTGCAGTTTGAAAATTTGAATGTGCTAAGGTATTCGGAGCTTCAAGAAGCCACTCAGTTAACAGATGAACAGTTTACAAAATTCATGAAGAGTTTGGTTGACTCAAAGCTCGTAATTTGCACTGACCAAGCACCAAGTGCATCGAGCCTATTCCACCTGAACCTCAAGTACGTTAACAAGCGCACAAAGTTCCGCATAGCTGTGGTCGCCCAGCGAGAGTCTGCGCAGGAAGTCGAGCTGACGCTTGCATCGGTGGAGAAAGATCGCACGCTCTACCTGCATGCAGCTATTGTGCGGGTAATGAAGAGTCGCAAGCGGTTGGACCACGGTGCTCTCGTTTGTGAAATCCTGAGTATGTGCAAAGAGAAATTTATTCCTGAAGTCGGCACAATCAAGAAAGCTATTGAATATTTGATAGAGAGGCAGTACATTGAGGTAGCACCTAATTCACCTCTTGAATATAGTTATGTGGCTTAGCGGCACTGTGCTATTAAAAACATAGTGGTGGCCTTATTTATTGTGTACAGCCTTTAACTGTAAATTGCTATGTAATTTCTCTGGGTCTTGCATTATCATCCTCATAACTTTCAATTAATACTTTTTGTACAATTTAACGTCTTCATTCCTTAAATTTTAAAATTATTACTAATTTTGTTCAAAAAAACTTACATAATTTTTAAGTATAGTACGTGCATCAAAAAACTTAATTTCAATGTTATATGTTTAGAGTGCATTTCACCATTTGTTACAGTAAATCCTTTTTTATAATTTACCATTGTTAAAATGTTTACAATATGGATGATGTAATGTATTTGTAAGTCATTATATTTAGAATTGTCTTTGCAGAGTTTTTGTGTATGCAGTTACATTAAAATTATAAAAAAAAAAAAAAATGAAAGTTAATGTGTTGGCTGTGATGATCACATATTCTCAGATGCATTCATATATTGTATTATAGGTCATAACGTTTAAGATAAGTATTCTGCTGTTAGTATTTAAATTAGAGAAGGCTGGTGCAATTTGGAGTTAATGTGATTTACTTAATTTATTTCGCTACAAAGTGGTTAGTGTTATGAGACTGAGTTTTGATATAGTATTGCCGTTGTTTTCTGTAGAGTTTTTTCTCTATTAATCAAAAAATTCATAGGTACCTCATGTACAGTGCAACACGATGTGTTTTTGACCAAATTTAGTAATGCAGAACTTTAAATAAGAAGTTCAATTGAATGCTTAAAAATGTAACTCATAAATAGTATAATAAAAAAAAAGTTTACTTGAAAGGATTTTAATGATAAAAAAATTAAAATCTTAAATAATGCAATAAAACATATAAGTATGTTCTTGTTTATTTTCTTTTTGGTTTGCGTTGACTTAAAATAAGTAGTTTTTTTTTTTTTTTCCCCTTTGCATAGTTTGTAAAATACAAAAATTAAACTTGTGTTTGTGGCTGACAATTTAATTTCTGCGTTTGAAGTTCTTGGGAAAAGTAACGTCTAACGAGCTGTTTTCTGTATATTTCCCGGGAACATACACAGTTGTATATCAGGATTGACTTGAGGTGGCCTCGTGTTAAAGCCTGCCACTACCTGTAGCCATTGCTAAAACACCGAAGTAGATAAATAGATATGTACAGAACCACATGGAGAAATGGAAACACGCAGGAGCTTTGAGTACACTCAGAAATAAGTCCTGTTACTTCAGTAAATAGTAGTTTTCTGGTCAACTCAGAAACGAACCTTTAGCTTCGGGTAAATTCAGAAATGAGCCTGTTTTTAAAGTTAAATGGCAATGGTTGGGTTCAAGTTATTATCTTGGTACGACTGGACTCTGTCCACTGCCGACCGTGAAACTAAATAAAATAAAAATCACACACTCGCAGGACTCAGCAAGACAAAAAATAAAAAAACCTGTTACGTGACAGACAGATAATTAGGAATAGCTGTTTCCTTGTGAACAGAAAACAAATATATTATTAAAAACGACAAAAAGATGGGTGAACAACTTGTTACTAATCAGGACAGATAACAAAAGCAAATCAAAAGAAGAGATGACACAATGACAAAAACAAAAACACTACACAAGTGAACAAACAGTGCAATAAATAATATCAGTGGACACAGACAGCTGAACAATAAAAACTAAAAACACACACACAAGAAAATGGGACAAAGAACCAGAATGAAACACGTCAGGAAAAAGTAATCCTTGTCAGATTATGGATTCAAATGATTTAACACTACAAACAAAACAGGAACCACAAAAATAACCAGAGGAAAAGAATGAATAAACCAACAGAGGACACAAAACAAAAAAAAATGGTAACAATAATAATTACAAGTATCCACTATGTTTCTGGACCTGGATTCTGTCCTCTTCATGTGAGACCCTGGAATCTATGAACAATCACAGTAGATTGTTCGTAGAGCCAAGTGTGTCACCTGAAGAAGGGGACAGATNTGAATAAACCAACAGAGGACACAAAACAAAAAAAAAAATGGTAACAATAATAATTACAAGTATCCACGATGTTTCTGGACCTGGATTCTGTCCTCTTCATGCGAGACCCTGGAATCTATGAACAATCACAGTAGATTGTTCGTAGAGCCAAGTGTGTCACCTGAAGAAGGGGACAGATTCCAGGCCCTATAACATTTTGAGAACTTGTAATTATTATTGTGTTATCATGTTTTGATTGTTTTGTGTCCTCTCTGTTGGTTTACTTATTCTTTTCCTCTGGTTATTTTTGTGGTACCTGTTTTGTTCGTAGTGTTAAATCATTTGGTTTTATAATCCGACAAGGATTACTTTTTCCTGACGTTGTTTCATTCTGGTTCTTTGTCCTATTTTGTGTGTGTGTTTTTAGTTTTTATTGTTCAGCTGTCTGTGTCCACTGATATTATTTATTGCACTGTTTGTTCACTTGTGTAGTGTTTTGGTTTTTGTTATTGTGTCATCTCTTCTTTTGGTTTGCTTTTGTTGTGTGTCCTGTTTTGTAATAACAAGTTGTTCAGCCATATTTTTTATAGTTTTTTATATATGTTGTAATGTTCGGTCTTATTTACTACCGTATTTATAATAATGCAGCCACACAGTTGGGCGCCATCTTGTAACGTTGCGGAAGTATTACCCTGCCGAATGTTTACATTGCCACGGCTTGCTCATCGGTAGAATACGAGACTCAGTACCAGGTGACGCCGATTCATTAAAAAGAAGAAGTTCCAGATTAGTTTGCTTTATACTTTATTTATCATTGAAGTTTCACAGTGCACAGACGACTTTCCAGTTTACAGAGTACGAGCTTTCACCATCAGTTATACCAGTGCAGAAAACAGCGCCACAGTAGTTTACGGTTTATTAATGTCTCAAACTTACATCGCACGACTAATTACTGAGGCAGGAGGGACGTTCGTTCCCTCCTGGCACCTTAACGACCCACGCCCTTTCGGGCTGGTGCGTCTACTCACGCCCGGCGCGTCTTCTTCGACGGTTGGCGACTTTTTCCCTAGGCAATAGGCACCACCAGTATATATTAGGCAGGCCTATCTCCCCCTTCTTCTAACTGCCCAAAACTGCGCTGTGTCCCGCGCTCACAACATGTTATTGTACCCGCAACGGCAGCATAACCAAAACAACAACTTTCGAAACTAGACGGTAAACGGACTCCTGTTACAACGTAAACAGCAGATGTCCACACGTCTGCTCGACAAACAAACACGGGAAACTAGCCACCGCGGCTTTAACTTGAAACCTGACAAAATATTACAAAGCTTTCCAAAGCTAAATACACACGAAAGAATTTTACACCCGTGTCCCGAAAATTTAAGCATACTGCGTCATTACAATGTGTATATTTATTTGTTTTCTATTGACAAGGAAGCAGCTTTTCCTAATTTTTTGTCTTTTGTGTTAGTAGGTTTTTTGTCTTGCTGAGTTCTGTGAGCGTGCGATTTTATTTTATTTAGTCTCATGGTCGGCAATGGACACACACTAATCATACCAACATAATAATCAGAAATTAATCCATAAGGCATTTACAAAAACTCGCCAGATTAACCGAGTAGGGTTAAAAATTTAACTTGGTCAGTTCGGGAACTTGATCGAGTAGAATTTACTCCCGTTCGAAAACACTATTGAGTTAACTCATCAACTCTGTGTTAACCCTGCTCGACCTCAGGGTAAACTAATGCCACCAGCCGACAAAAGTGAAAATAAGTAAACAGAGGACTCGCTACGCGGCAAGAGGTGCACACAAATTGTGTGTGTTATGTTGATAAATTTNTCGCTACGCGGCAAGAGGTGCACACAAATTGTGTGTGTTATGTTGATAAATTTCACTATTTGATTGGTGGAATGTTCCTAAAATATATGTAATATATGAAAGAATCTCTGCCCTGTAAGGGTTAGTATATTTTCAGTCTTAAANTGGAATGTTCCTAAAATATATGTAATATATGAAAGAATCTCTGCCCTGTAAGGGTTAGTATATTTTCAGTCTTAAAAAGCTGCCAGCAAGATTCTCTGTTTATCTTGTTGGATCAAATTCTTATTGCCTTTTTTGAAGAAGGAATATGTTTTTACTGTCTGTTGAATNTTCTCTGTTTATCTTGTTGGATCAAATTCTTATTGCCTTTTTTGAAGAAGGAATATGTTTTTACTGTCTGTTGAATTGCCCCAGAAAGTAATTCCAGGAGTTAGTACAGCATGGAAGTATGTAAAATACACTTATTTCAGGGTTTTGTGTGTTAGTGGTGTCGCAGAGAATGACAAACCTACNTAGCATGGAAGTATGTAAAATACACTTATTTCAGGGTTTTGTGTGTTAGTGGTGTCGCAGAGAATGACAAACCTACACAACATGACCAAAGATAGTGAGTTGTTTATGTTTCCAGAAAGCTAAAGAAATGTGTAAGCATCAAACTGTGTTTTTTCCAATACCAGAGAGAACACAAAACTGCATAATAATAATAATAATTTACTGAAAAAATACTTCCTTCACTTTTAATAACTTTCATCACACTTGTACTTATGCTTTTTAATTTTAATGACAACTTCTGTTGATCCAGTGTGTGTGCTGATTTAATGGTAGCTTGTATGTTTATGCTGTGCGTGTGGTGTTTTCTGTGGTTAATCATTGTAGTGCACCCTTAACAGACTTCAGTTTTGATATGTAGAGCTACCTGACACTGAATACAGAGGTATTGTGTTTCCTGCATGCTGCTTCATACAGGATCTTGTTTGCGATTCTTGTTCTGCCTGTGCGCTGTGAAATTGATTAAAAATTCTTTACCTTCATTATTTTCTTTTCACATAAAATTTACTAAATTCAAAATAAATTCATGTATTTCCTTTTGAAATGTTGCCATCGTATAACTTTGTGTGTGTTTGGAGTGTTTGAAAATAACCTGGCAACACGGCGGCGATAGTGATAACCCAGTTAACTCTACCAGGTTATTTTTTGTAAAGGCCTTTAGCTTTGGTTCAACTCAGAAATGAACCCTTAGCTTTGGGTCAATTCAGAAATGAACCCTTAGCTTTGTATCAACTCAGAAATGAACCCTTAGCTTTGGGTCAATTCAGAAATGAACCCTTAGCTTTGTATCAACTCAGAAATGAACCCTTAGCTTTGGGTCAATTCAGAAATGAACCCTTAGCTTTGTATCAACTCAGAAATGAACCCTTAGCTTTGGGTCAATTCAGAAATGAACCCTTAGCTTTGTATCAACTCAGAAATGAAACCTTAACTTTGGGTTAACTTGAAAATTAACCCTTTTGCTTAAACATTGTATAGGCTCTTCACAGTAAAGTGAGCACTTTTGAGGCCGTAGTTACTTTTTCCTTTCAGCCATATCTTATCCTTTAACCATCTATTTACATATATGTTGCCATGTAAGTAATAAACACAGTGTGTATATTCCATTGCACTCGGAAGTTAATGTCCAATGCTAAAGTAAAATATATTTATTGACTATTATTCCTAATGAGAAGGCTTTCAAAAGTGCTCACTTTACCATGAATAGTTTGTATCATACTCTATTAAAATTTGTTGAACTGTTGACGTGTCATGTGACATAATTCCCAGCAAATGAAACAAATTCTTATTCTGTAATTTATCTTTGCTTGATAATGTGTCAAACTGTTAAACTGTTTTTGAAATGTACAGGTAAAATAAAACACTAAGAAATTATATAAGGAAGCTGAAAGTATATTGTCTCGCTTAATATTAAGATGATGCAATGCAATAGTGTACTGAGTGCAGCAGAATTTTAGACTTAACAATTTTGCTACAAAGGTGGGTTTCAGATATTTAGTATTGTTGCTTAAGAAACAATAGTGCCTTAGTGACATTTTAATTGACAAAAATATATCTGTATCTATGCTTCTACCCTTACAACTCATTCTTACAGATTAGTTCACGGATTACCTTCAAAATTGCACGTTCATTACTATTGAAAATAATACAAAACTGCAAACACTATGGCTTACTAGACAATACCGAAAAGACCACCCGTGTTCAATAGTTATTGAAATTACTCTTAAGCGGTATTATTTCTTAAGAAATGATATGTGTTTTTATTAATGAGATTAATCTATTTTGTATTAATTATTGATCTCATAATTCATTGTCTCATTGCTGTTTTATTTGAATTTATGTAAATATAAGAAGTAACAGTTACGATGTGAAAGTTAATTCTAATTATTAGGATCAAATTTGCTCTATTTGATTTTAATTGGTCCTTTGTTTTATTTAAAATAAAACTGCAGTCAATTATTAATATGGTTATGAGATTTTAAATAATGTAAACCTCGCAGATATAGTAAAAGGTTTTCCTCAAGGTGCTATTAAGGTGAATGTTGCCACGAGTGACTGCNTAATGTAAACCTCGCAGATATAGTAAAAGGTTTTCCTCAAGGTGCTATTAAGGTGAATGTTGCCACGAGTGACTGCTAGCGGATTTTTTGACAGTGGTGTTCCTGTTGACGAGTGTTGGAACTGGGCTCGAGATAGTTCAGTCTTCCAACCATAGAGGCGATAATGTTGATACGCTGTTGTAAACAAAGCAAACACCTTCCTTGTTTCCAGCAGGCTTATTCTGTACCGCCAATGCTAGTTTGCTTCGTGCGCAAACCATGCTTGCGTCAGTTTTACTTTGGAAGTGATTCTGTGCCACTGATGTTGCGTTAACGCTTCCATGCGTCTGCGCAAAAGTGAAGCAAAACACTGAAATCAGTGAATAATGGAAGGCGGTCTTGGACCAGGATTAGGGAATGCTAAAATTTAACCATTTATCGAGTCTTATGTGCTNTAATGTAAACCTCGCAGATATAGTAAAAGGTTTTCCTCAAGGTGCTATTAAGGTGAATGTTGCCACGAGTGACTGCAAGCGGATTTTTTGACAGTGGCGTTCCTGTTGGCGAGTGTTGGAACTGGGCTCGAGATAGTTCAGTCTTCCAACCATAGAGGCGATAATGTTGATACGCTGTTGTAAACAAAGCAAACACCTTCCTTGTACCGCCAATGCTAGTTTGCTTCGTGCGCAAACCATGCTTGCGTCAGTTTTACTTTGGAAGTGATTCTGTGCCACTGATGTTGCGTTAACGCTTCCATGCGTCTGCGCAAAAGTGAAGCAAAACACTGAAATCGGTGAATAATGGAAGGCGGTCTTGGACCAGGATTAGGGAATGCTAAAATTTAACCATTTATCGAGTCTTATGTGCTTGATAACACCTCTTCAAATATTATGCTTCACTTAGAAAATGTGCAAAAATACATAACATTATAGATTTATGAAGAATTTTACAAAACTACTCCCCCCCCTGTAAAATCGAAGATGCCGTTCAGCAAAGGACACAGCACTTTTCAAACAAAAGTGCTCTATTCATTAATTTTTTTTTTTTGCTTGCACATTATAGGTTATTGAGTGCACGGAATTTTGAATTTCACCTGCACACTTCGCACGAAGGTGATGTGGTGAATCGTAAGTGGTGAAGGGTTCAAGGGCAAGTATACAAAGTCACACAAACGAGTGCACTTTTTGACAGTACTGAAAGTAGTCCTGTGCATAAATGTTTCCATTGTAGAGTTGAGAGGTTTGGGCGGCTCTTAACCAGGTCTTGAAAGCCGATGAGGGTGAAACGAGGTGAGAATGGAGCAGCGCCCGGAATGTAAGGGTGGGGGAAACTGGTGATCCCTGAGAAATCCATTGTAGAATATGTAGTTTTGTCACACCGGGCAGGTTGACTTATCAGCTGAGTTTGATTATGTTAATATAGTCTATGGTAGAGGGATGCACTGCTGCTGCCATGCAAACAGTTATTTGTTTAGCAAGCAGTTTTAAAAAAAGTTTTTTTTTCTCGCCTTGTTTGTTTCATACACACATGACAATGTGCACAAACAAATAAAAGAGTAAATAAGAAATAATGTGTGACCTAATTGAGAATTCTGCAGTACGTTGAGTTGTAAGACTTAAAAAAAAATGCCTTATGAGATAAATGCAAGCTAGAAAAGTAAATTTTACTAAATAAATTTTTAGGAAGAGAGCTTGTTTCTCCACCTTCACATACATTTTAATTTTGTATCACCTGTAACACATCTAATGTATTTGTTTGGAAGTCAGTTATGAATACGTAAATAATATTTCAAGCGCACACTTTTAACATAAATCTACAGCAAGATCCGAACTAAGTCACAAAAATTAAATTTAATCAAGGAATCCCCCAAACAAAAATATTAAAAATCTAGGCGTTTAAATCCTATTGTCCGAGATGCAAAATTGATAAAGCCGATGATTTTTGATGAAACAATCTAAGTGCAAGATGGGTTTCAATTAGCTATGTTGGTACCGGGAAGGGTTTTTCTTGTTGTTGGCTTCTTTATACATGAGTAACCACTTGCTTACATAGCCGGGCCATTCATGACTTGGTTACTGCACAGAGTGTTTTTAGGTAAATTAAATGCATGAATGGTTTAATGGACATACTTTGGTTTTGTGTTTGGCGTTGGCGCTCCCGTAGTCAACCTCATTCATTTTTCCGCTACCTCAGCCTACCTTACACGTAACAGGACCGTGTATGTGTGAGTGCTGCTTGTGCGAATGTAATAGAGAATTACACTCAAGTGTAAATTAGAGGCATTGTCACAAGTCTTGCTAAAATATGAGCATTTCACATTCAGATGCAGTGTATCATCGAATTCCTTTGACTGATCACGTGCATTCGACCAATAGGCAATTTCCTGTTGGAATTTAAATACTAATAGGCATTGGCCTTGGTGGAACTGCGGATATTATGCAGGTTTGCACGTTGTAACAAAATATATAAGAGTAAAAGTTTCTAAATGTATGCGTACAAAAAAGGATAATGTTTTAAAAAATTAGGAAGGTATTGTATTTAACTTTTGTTAAAGTCATTATTGCATTAAGTAAAGTGTTGTTTCTCCTCCCATTAATAAAGAGCATGGCACCCACCTATCTTTCTCCTGTAGCATTTTCTCATAATGCATGTAATAATTTTTAATTCTTTCCTGTCGAAAGGGTTTTTACGGTGTCTGTGCCGGTTTTCCCCTCTCTCTTCTAGATGTAGTTTAACTATAAGTACATTAGGGAGGTTTTTCATGGCCAAACTCGGCCATGGGAAACCCAATCCCTCTTTGCCGCGATGCACGTCTCCTTGCATGTTTTTCCTTCCCTTGTAAGCGTAAGCGGTAAGCCCTGAGACGCAATAATCCCGTTCCTACCGCGGACTAATATACTAATATAATAGGTTAGAAAAAAAAAGTAAAGTGCTGTACTATGTCAATCAAAATCTACATCAAGTAAGTGACATTGCAGCAACTATTTACAAGACATGATACATTCATATATATAAATACTTTATGTACAAAGCATCTCTCTTCATTTTTAATATACACAATATAGTGCGAGAAGAGTACAGTAGTTAGATATTTGGGTACAAATATTCAATTCAACATTAAAATTATAAATTAAATTATTTCACCTACTACTGATGACTAAATAAAATGTAGAGAGTACACACTCAAATATATCCCGTGTCAAAGTAACTAAAAATGAATATTTTCTCTTCAGAATATTTACAATATAGCATTTTCAGATATTATTTCTTTTTCTTCTCCTTTGCATCTTCTTATGCTTGCAATACATACCGTGGCTCATGAACAGGCATACCACTGCTATTGCAACAGTCCGCTAATTCCTGCAACAAGCACTCCATACAACACCTCTGCAGTTTCGGCAACATCCTTTATTCCCCAGAATTCGTCTCTTTGTTTCTTTTATGATTTCGATTCCGCTTTCACTAGAATGATTAAATCCCGGAGTTCTGTTTGCTGTATGTAGCTGTCCTTGTATCTGGTATCTACATCTATGTCTCTCTTCAAGATGCATACTTTCATTTTTCAGTTCGCTGCGCAGATTTTTACATTTCGCAGCTTTCACGGCTCACAACATGACCGTTACACTATGAATGCATAACAAATAAGCTGCAGTTTTCTTGTTATTGGCTGTACATGGTAAAGTGAGCACTTTTGAGGGTCTAGTTAATTTTTCCTTTCAGCCATTTCTTATCATTAACCACTTTTTAAAACGAAATGTTGCCATGTAAGTAATAGACACAGTGTGTATATCCTACCGCACTTTGTTGTTAACGTCTTAGTCTATTTATTGGTTTTTGTCCCAAATGAGACAGCTTTCAAAAGTGCTCACTTTACCGTCAATAGCCTATATACATAAATATATGTATGCATACATACATATATATATATATATATATATATATATATGTAAGCTATTCACTGTGATGTGAACACTATCTGTAATAGTCTCAAAAGAAGTAATAACAGATAAATATAATTTGTTGTGACCCAAATGCCAAGTTTTGATAGTTGTGAAATGTAAACTTAATGTTTATTAGTAGTATGGCAAATTTTATGTCACCATGTTATGGGAGGATAACGAATTGGCTGCAAGAGAAAATTATATAAGGCCTTGGCAGTTCCTCACTTTATCGAAAATAACCTATCATTAAAATACTAATTTGACAGAAATATGTACTCCATAATTTATACGTCGTAACCGAAAACATCTAGGCAAACCAATTGTCTAATACCAGTACTATTTACTCAAAATATTTTAATAAATAGATAGTGTTTCCATGGACGAGATGCTTATGTGGTCAAGTCAGTGTACATATATTTGTAAAAAGGAAATGAATCCCTGCATTCTTTACGAAAATTAAAAAACATTTTGCCTGAGAATATGGTAAAAGCACACTGGTTCAAACACAAATATTTCCAAATTTTTTTTATATATTGCGGCGTAATATTAATTAACTAAAAAGAATGGGTATTCTAATGTGAAAGTGATCCAGAATTAACGTGTTCATTTTGATGTGACGGGATCACATTACACTCTATTACAAAAAAGTTGAATTGACTGAATTAAGTGACATTTGTTGTTGCGTGGAATTTTTCTTTTTCCCAACAGGGATATTTACAATTACATTTTACAATTAATAAGAAATAAACAAAATTGTCAAATCAGAGCCTTATATTATAAAATGATATCCACACCAAACAGTATAATAGAAAGTTTTGTTCATTTATGCTGTCCGTATCGAGAACCGGAAATAAGCTGCCAGGTGCCAAAATTTTTTTTTTCCGCCACCATTCATAACTTAAAAAGTTTTGTGCTTATTCATAGTGAAACTAACTGTTAAAATTTTCTCAATAATTCCATTGATTTCTGTGACTTTATTTTTAATACTTAATTTAAATACATTAGTTAAACATATATGTATATTTATTATAAAATGCGTCACTGTGGTATATGCTCTGTGAATCCATATTCAACAGCGCAGTCAGAATCAGATCGTCAATAGGCTATTCACGATAAAGTGAGCACTTTTGAAGTCATCTCTTTTAGAATAATAATCAATATAATTTTTTTTTTTTTTTACTGCCTTAGACATTAAGTTTAAGTGCGGTGGAATATACACACTGAGTTTATTACTTACATGGTAATATTTATTTTTAAAAAGTGGTTAAATAATAAAAAAAAATGGCTGAAAGGAAAAAGTAACTAGGGCCTCAAAAGTGTTCGCTTTACCATGAATAGCCTACACAGTAGAATTACATTATTATGACCACCTGCCAGTATCCAGAGTAACTGCCCTTCGCAGCACGGACAGCAGCTAGATGAGCTGTCAGTGACTCAATCTGATGTTGATAGGTCTCCACTGGTATCTGGAGCCATACTGTTGAAGGGTGCGTGGTCGAGGAGACAGATGGCGAACACAATGATCGAGGTAGTCCCACAGATGTTCAATTTGATTGATATTGAGGCTGTTTGGCAATCAGGGAAGAACTTTGAATTCCTTATCGTTCTCTTCCAGCCAAGTGCGGACACTTCTAGCCGTGTGGCAAGGCACATTATCGTGCTAGAAGATCCCATCCTCCAGAGGAAAGACAATCATGTACGGGTGCACGTGATCGGTAGGATGGATTCATAACTAAATTGATCAATAGTGCCTTCCACACAGATGATGGGACCTAAAGAATACCACGAGAACATTCCCCAGACCATAACACTACCCCACCGCCTTGTGTTTGTCCAGCAATGGATGCAGGGTGTCTGTTCTCCGACATTTCTTGCTGGACACGCCGACGTTCATCTGTTCTAAACAGCTGAAAATATGACTTTTCGTAGAAGACTACCCTTCGCCAATCGGCAGCGGTCCAGTCGCCCAACTGTCAAGCAAATTCTGGTAGTATTCGTTGTTGCACCTGTGTTAGCAGGTGTATTTATTCTGTATATTTCAGTTCAGATAATTTGCAAAACCAGTCATTGCCTAAGAATAAAACTGACCTTCAATGTGTCTACAAAATAATTTTTTTTGTTGTAGTTTTTATAAAATATATCTGCAAAAAAATTTAATGTCAAACGCCTTGAAATTACTCCTTCTGTTGCCGAACTCTCGTCAATATGACTAGCACAGACCACAGAGTTTGTAGAGTAGCCACAGAGGAGATGAGGGCGCCACTTGTGTAGAGTTACAAATTAAACGTGAAAAATTAAGTTAGGTAAGGCAGAAAATCCATTCAAAAGATTTAGAAAATAATTACTTTCATATGTAAAATTGTCATTGTCACATGCAAACTTAAAAGCAGATAACACTATTTTTACTGCTCATTTATAAACTTACTATATGGTTATCGTTTTAACTATCATAAATGAAAACATAAGTAATCATAAAACTAGGTTGCGAGAACTTTCTCCTTAATGCCAAAAGGATAATTTGGTTCAGTTTACAGACCTCGCAGAGTAACAACGGCTGGTTAATATAATTGGATTTTAATATTCTGCCCAAGGTAAAATAAGACAGTACCTTTGCCATCGTTATTCAGTGTTAATCAGTTTTGACTCGAAAGTAATTAATTGGTGCGTGAAACAAACAGTCCAGATCTCAGTTCTGTCATTTCACATGCAGCTGGGCTGTGAAATTTATCATTCTCCATTGTCATTGGGGCCGTGGTGGCTGAGCAGTTAGACTGCCCTCCTCCCACCAAGGCGAGCTGGGTTCGTTCCCTGGCCGGGCCACTCCCTGATTTTTGCAAGTGCGGCGATACTTCCAGGAAATTCTGCGACCCTAGTGCAGCTTGACAACTTCGTTTTCGAGCAGGATAATACCTGGCCTCAGCACTGGTATCTCAGGTCTGCCTTTGTGATGTCAACATGCTTCCTTAGCTAGCAAGGTCCCCAGACCTCTCGCCCATCGAGAATGTTTGGGATCAGGTTGGACGGCAACTACGGCAGATTTGGAGAGTCAGTTCTGTGAGCTGTGGTAGGATCTTCCTCGGGAGTATATCCATCATCTTTATGCCTCTCAATGCCTGGCTGTATCACCGCCTGTCTCGATGCTACTGGTGGTTCAACACCATACTAAGTGCATCCTGCAGTGTTGGTCCCCTGCAACACATGCTTGGTGTGGTACAATATTTTGATATTTTCTTCATATATACTACCATTTCTTGTACCTGTACCCACTTGTAGGTCCCTGTAATGTTATCTTCGGGTGATCATTTTTTTTTGCAAATGAGTGTAGTATATATATAATGGAATGTTATGAAGAATTTATTATTGTTGTTGTTATGCAGTGTTGCTGTTGTAAGAATTAAGATGTTAGAATTTGTGTACTAAGTTTGTCTTATGAACCTTAAGACTTATGCATTTTGATAGATGTGTTCAAAGTTCTGCTTATAGGTGTTCTGTTTTATTAGGTAGATATTACATTTATGCATGACATACTATTGGTATTGTTACAAGAATGTCCTAGGGGCATGAGGGGTGGAAGTCCTAATTAAAATAACTAAATTGAATAATTTGTTTATTCTCAATGCTACAAACAATCAATCATCTGTTATTTACCAATCTGAGCCTCCCATTTACGCTTATTATTCTTATTGAGTGTAATATTTAATTACTATCTTCAGTTTAATTAAAGTCTATCACAGTCTCTACTCTTGCTAATGACCCTTAAACTGCTCCAATTTTTTCCACATGTTTAGTTAAAACTGTCTATTTCCATCATCCCAAATGTCTTTACACTCATGCATCCAGTCAACAGTCCTGCAGATCAGTCCCAATAGTCACGGCACACAAGTTCGCCAACGCACTCTCGCAGATCGCTGTAGTTGTCCCTCGCCGCTCCGGAATCACCAAACTGTCGCTTAAGGTCGCACGAAACGCCAAACTCTCGGCTCTTAATCATTCCCCCCTCAGAGGCCCGCATGTGGTATTTATACTTGAGATAGGTGCCGCCTAGAACGTTCTCGGCAATCCAAGTTGTTTTGGGAAAGGTAATGGTGGTGATGACATTCCTGCATGATAAATGGAGAAACATGAGTTTCTCAGGTTCAGCGAGGCACGAACTGTGATAAGTTTATCGGTATGTGCGGCGGCGTCCCTTATTATAGGCCGCTCGCCTAGTCAACGTTACAAACTTGATCTCCAGCTCTCTGCGCCTTCCCAAGTGAAGGAAACACCGGGCACCGACATGCGACACTATGAATTATTTAGAACAACCTTGAAACTGTGTATATGAATGTGTGCAAGAGTTCACTCTAGCTTAATGTATTACATTACCTGTAGCAATGAATTTTTGTTTTTTTGTAAAGAACCAAATATAAAAAATGCAGTTTATTTTCTCCTTTTTTTTTTTTAGAGGTATAATGTAAAATGCATTTAAATATTTAAATCAAGTGTTTCATAAATATTTTTGTATTATATATGATCATTAAAAAGACTACGCTGATTTAAATCTCTAACGTAAGGTGTAGTGTAATGAATCAATGCAATTGAACAGTGTGCTGTTATATCTACAGAAAGAGAAGTGTTTGTGGGAATGGAAGAATACCCTGATTATCTGTCAAATCTATATAGTATAAAAGATAGTGTTCTCAAAGTAGCATATCTGATCCATGGTTGTTAAAGCAAAATGCTTACATGACCAAGTAAGACGACATAAAACTTGTATATTTGCTGGTGGTACTAATGTGTTGTTTAATAGAGTAAACATAACTTGGAGAAGAGCTTCAAATACTCAACAGGTTATAAATGAGATTGTTATTGAAAAAAATTTGATTTTGATAATCATTATCTTGAAAACAAATAGTCTTCTGTTTGTTACTTGATAAGAGCTAGACACGCATGAAATACAGATAAGAAAATTTTGGTGATGTGATACAGCATTAAAAGTTTAAACTTTTTCATCTACGAAAATGCATTGGAATTATGCATCTGTTGGCATCGGTTTCATAAATATGATATAAAAATTGAAGGGGACCATCACAAACAAATAACTGTTGTATAATGTACTTTACAGTAAATGTGATATTATGTGCTGTGAAACACACATATTATTTGTTACTAATTTGCAGTAAGAGCCATTGTCTGCTTATAACTACGCTTGTGCGTACATGTGTGGAGTAGGGTTGGGAAAGAGTGCGTATGAGGTGTGAAAGTTCAAGACTGCACTGCTCTGTAGGGATGGGCACAAGTATTTAGGATCCAACAGCAATACAAATAGTTTAAATCCTACATTCTCAACTATAGACAGTGGTTGGAAATCTTTCGTAACCATCTGTACTAATGGCAAGACTCCTCGTAATACTCCCATGCCCATAACTTTAGTTTTGTTGTCGACATTATGCCTGAAAATGAACGAGTGTGAAACAATACCCCTACTGACGAGCCAAACTTGTAATGCTATCGCGTGACATAATATTTCAGTGACACCTGTCATGCTTCAATTCATAGACACAGTATATCACGAATATTACCCATACAACTCGCAAGATGTGCTTCGTAATACAGTACCGGTCTCTGGGTGGGTCACACACAAATGCAATACTTCTGTTTACTTGCACTAACTAGTTTCACGATTATACGAACTGAAAGCATAACTCTACTAGAATAATTTCAGTCTTACACTGGCTTTAGTAACTAATGTTGAGCGGTAAGGGCTACATTGTGTGCTTACAAATTTTACTACACCCACATTACCTTCTCACACAAGAACGCACGGTTACCCTCTTCTCTTCAATCGACCACAGTGCAACTATGTACTGAGTATAGCGGCGGTCTGCGGGGCTCAAGCAACCCATTACCTTATCAGCCGCGCAGGTTACATCATAGGTGACAGCGAAACTATGACCCTTTTCTCGAGCCTTCACCTCTGAAGCATCTTGGGCTCAATATCTCATCCCTACTGCTCGGAGCAGTCGCTACAGCAGTGATAAACCAACTTACTAATGTCACAAATTCTCAGTAGCAGAAGAACCTTAAGTCAGGGCAGAGAATATTTGTTACCAAAAAATGATAATGTTTACAGTGGTGATTAAAATTACTTGGGAAAAAGATTGAAGGTTTCCGGTATGAATAGAACAATTTACACACGTATTTTGAAAATGACTTGGATTTCTGCGATTAAAATATGTGGTAGAATTATTGCCAATAATGAATTTTTGGGTATTAATCCTTTAGTACAAAGTCAGTTTTAAAAGCAGAAATGGGTTTGGTTTGTCAGAGCATTACTTATTGATGCACAGCTTCCAGATCCAATATTATAGCTCTTGCAGTGGCACGTAGCGAGACTCTCAGACTGATGGCGACAGAACTTCAAATTTGAGTTAAGTCTTGGTTACTTCCAACTTTTCTGAAGCCCGTCAAGTTCTACTTTTAGGATATTCCTCTGCGTCACACAAACACAGCTTGATCAAGTTTAGAAAATTATACCAAATGAACAATGCACCGCATTCGTGCACAGTCACTTTAATATCGTTTTTCATAAGAACTGTTGTTACTAGGCTTTACCAACACACAGATGAAATATATTCATTTATTGATAAAATGCAAGTAAAAGTTCAATTTAACCATAACTAAGGTACTTTTATGTTAACAGGCAGATAAAATGCTAGTAATAAATGACCCAGCTAGAATACAACCAGAAACATCATACATAGGTTTATTTTTCAAAGTTTTTATTCAAAAAGTGTCGAGATACCATGAATTGACGATACTCTCTTGGAGTGTTTTTCACTTCTGAATTACCATGTTACATGTTATTCAGTAAAACTTCAATTGAAAAGAGGATAAAAATAGGTGGCCATCCACCATTGTTAAATATTTGAAAGAACATACTAACAAAATGTGGCTACTTCAGCACCATTATTTAGGGTTCCTCTTTGATCCATGTTATCGAAATATAGGTCACCCTAAACAAATAGGTGCTTACAGCTGACCCATGCCCTTGTCATAGAGCAGAAACAAGAAAACTTAGGAAAATAAGCTTACATTGAAAATGCAGTTTCAAGGTAGTTAGTAAAATTTTTAAAAAATAAAGATTATCGGTGTCATGAAAATTGAATGAATTATACCCAAAATCAGTTGCATGTCAGTGATATTAAAATTCTCTGCACCATTTATGCAGAAAAGCAGCTCAAGTGACAATCGTGAAACGTCGTTTTACATATGTAAAGAATATCACATGTAATAAAAAAACAAAAGGGAAAAATATTTTCAGTGTGAGACAGTTGTGAAATCAACATTAAAAAATACACTTCTTGTACTGCATTGCTAACCTGGTAATGCAGATGGTCACTGGGGGTGCTTAAGTAATCATGACTGCAAATAAGGAAATATTAGTACTGTCTCTTCACATTCCATTGTAAGTATGATGGTTATAATAGTGGTAATTAAAGAAAATTTATTTTCGAATGAACTATTATTTTGGGCGTATCATCAGTTGGCAATCAAAGCCTAGTAGGTCCAACATGGCCAGAGATGTAATGTTTTCAGATTGGAACCTAGTGTGATGAAGTTGTAAGGTTAGGAAATTACACAAGAATTGTTGTTAGCTGTCAGAATAACATAATTTTAAGTAGTTGTAACAATTAATTAATTTAAAAAAAAAAGTGATTTTCGACTATAATTGGAATTACAAGGTTTTGATTGTTGGCCAACGATACACCATTACAGAGCATAGTTGCGTGTTGCAGAGGCCCAGAATATGACAAAATGAAGCAAAAACAAGTTGTGGTTAGCTGGTCCAACAAATATGTGAATAACAAACAGAGAATGTTACAGCAGGAATTGAGTCTGTAATTGCAAATGAAACGAGACAAAAACAAAAGAGTAATTAAACGTTCTGTAGTGGTGTTTGGATTGATAGCTCGTTCAATCTCGTCTCGAGTATACGTTTTCAAACCCTTTGCGAACACATTCTGCCACAGGAGACATCTGCCCGACTACGTCATCCTGTTCGAGTGGTTTATTGCTTAATGCTGCTCGTCCCATGGCCATAGCAAGAACTTGTCTGCAACAGACTGTGCGTACTCTGTAAAGTGTTAGTACTTCTACATCCGGCCATGGGCATAGCACAAGCACTGTCTTCAGTGAAATTATCATTATAGCTCAGGTGGCATTTTGGTTTGTCAGGACATATTAAACTACCACTTGTCCCATTGATTGGGCAGTTTTGAAATAGCTATTACAGAGGTGCACCTACCATTGGTTCATTTATCACACGAGAGGCCCAACGTGATACGGGAATTACATGAGCTTAGTCATCTGAGGTAACAAATTGTATGAACTAGATGTAATCTGTTCATAGTATCTTCACAGTTTTTGAATATTATAATCTTGCATAATTTATAACCTTTTTGAAAGAGGGAGCTAGGGTGTGGTGAATAGCTTTAACTTTAGCTGATGTTGGGTGTATTCCCACACTGTCCACTCCATAACCTAAGAATATTACAGATGACTCTGCAAACACACACACTAACTCCTTCAACCGCGGTGATCCTTCTTCCTCAACACTGCTGAGAACCTGATGTACCCGCTGCCAGTGTTGTTCTTCATTGGATCCGGTGATAATAATATCATCCGGTAGCACCACAACTCACTGTATCTCGGACAGCATGGTCTCCGTTAACCTTTGGAACACTGCTGTGGCACACTTGATACCGAATGGCAAGCGTTTCACTCTGAACAACCCTTTCATGGTGTTCACCGTCAGCATATCTGCAGTGCAGTCGTCCACCGATACCTGCAAGAATGCATCTGCCAAGTCTAATTTGGTGAAAATCTTCCCTCCTGACAAATTGGAGAAAGCCTCATTGGTCCCAGTTTTACACACTCTGTTCACAGAATATTTGTTGTCGCCACAGATTCGCACGACCCATCAGCCTTACGGACTGCACCAATAGGAGTAGCCCAATTTGAGTAAGTTACAGGTTTGTACACACCCTGCTCCACCAATCTGTCTATTTCTTTGCTAACGGCATCCCGTAAAGCGAAAGCCACTGGGCAGCACTTCCTGAAGATTGGCTTTGCATCTGACTCAATCTCTACACTCACTGATGGTACCACATACTGTCCCAACTCTGTACTAGTAAATACCTTGGAATGATGCTACCTGACATTCACTGCCACTTCTGGCTGTACTGCCAAAACCCCAGTGACTGATATTCCAAGTGGTTCCAACCAGTTGCGCCCCAACAGACTAGGTCCTGTTTCTTCAGCGACCAACAGTGGTAACCTGAGGTCAGCCGTGTTTGTCTGCACATGCACCTCGAGGGACCCTAGCACTCTTAACATCTCCTGTGACCATGTATGTAACAACAACTTTGCTTCTTGGAGTTGCGGTCTGTTTGGCCACAACCGCTNCTTAACATCTCCTGTGACCATGTATGTAACAACAACTTTGCTTCTTGGAGTTGCGGTCTGTTTGGCCACAACCGCTGCTGATGACTGTCAAGCCGGCACCTGTGTCCACTTCCATCTCTAATGACCTATCATCCAGCCACACTATCATTCTTGTTGGGGGCTGACGTTTGGGTGGATGCATCTGTAGACGGTAAAGACTGTACAAGGTTGTGTCTTCTTCAGATTNAAAGACTGTACAAGGTTGTGTCTTCTTCAGATGAATCCCGACTGTCCGCTACATGAAAAGCCCCAGTACTTTGGTTGTGCCTTGACCCCCTGTGTGAATACCGACCTTGGGTATTGTGCTTCCTTTTGGTGATGCATGCTCATGCATCACTTGTTTGGAACAGAATGCTCATGCATTCTAAATGCACTTGTTTGGAACAGAATTTGCACATGGTATTACAGTGCTTGCATTTCTCTGGGCTGTGCAATCCATTGCAACGCCAGCAAGGCTGCTGGTTCTGTGGATTTTTACGCTGGGAATGTGACCCTTTCTCGCTTGGTTTTCCCCTAGGAGTCGGGCGGCGCCCAGAGAAACTAACTTGGTTTACTGCTTCTGTCAACTCGCTCACTTCACCTTGCAAATCACTTACATTGCGACTCGCAGCTTCTGCCGCCATGGCCATGTCCAAAGCGGCCTGAAAAGACAACGTGTCTTTGGCCAACATCGCGTGTTGCAATGTATTGTCACGCACTCCACATACTAACCGATCCTACATCATTCTGTTCAAGTCACTGAAATTCCAATGTACTGACAGATGTCGCAGCTCTGCCACGTCATTAGAAATCGACTCACCTTCATGTTGATTTCGCTTGTAAAATTTGAATGTCTGGCAATTTCACTCGGTTTCGGTTCAAAGTGGTTGGTTAACGCCACTAGAATGTCCACTACGTCTACCTNCATACTAACCGATCCTACATCATTCTGTTCAAGTCACTGAAATTCCAATGTACTGACAGATGTCGCAGCTCTGCCATGTCATTAGAAATCGACTCACCTTCATGTTGATTTCGCTTGTAAAATTTTAATGTCTGGCAATTTCACTCGGTTTCGGTTCAAAGTGGTTGGTTAACGCCACTAGAATGTCCACTACGTCTACCTCGCCTGTTGTTTTAGGCAGACATGACGACGCCGCTAAGTCGTTCAGCTGAGCACGGCATACTGTGAAAAATCTAGCTTTCTTCTCGTCCTTGTCTGTCACTTTGTTGGCCGCGAAACAATACTGTAACTGTTCAGAGTATGTTTTCCTGGCATCCCGCCCTGGAACAAATTCTCTGAACTAATTAAGCAATGCCATTGTAGTTTATGGTGTGCTGATTCACAGTCGGGTGATTCAATACTATGCGATGCATGGAGTTCGTATCTCTCGTCGCCAGTGTAGCATCCTCGGTAATTCCATGAGATGTACTAGTGTTTAGGACTTGCGACATTCATGATCTCGATTGGGAGAACACGAGCAAGCTTACTTGATTACATACTCGCCGAACTTTCCGCCGGGAACTGCATAACCTTGCTCATCATAACGAAGCAGCAACAATGTTGCCAACCTTACACAGGTACGAACACAACAGGGTTCTCGATAAATTGTAGTGTAACTTATTTCTGGACTTGAGATAGCTAGTAGGTAGGCTATTCAAGCTCTGTGTTACTTTTTTTGCATTCCAACTTAGTACACAAAACTTCTAGTTTTATATTTGTTACTGCTTGGAAAAGAATCTGTAAAGGAAGTTGTGTTGATGCTGCCCATTCAATAAGTTTTTAACTTTTAAAGAAATAACATGAAAATATTTCTTAATTTTTGCAGTGTGTGTTTGTTAGGGAAATGTAACGAGATACCTGGAAAAGTTTTAAAGCACTTATTACAAGGATGCTCCAAGCCGCACTTTGCTAGAAGAACACTTCCTCAGAAAAAATTTTGATACGGCCAAATTATATTGAAGTTGCGGAATATACTTTTACCCACCTAAAAGCAAGGCTCTTTTTGAAAAAACTGAATGTAAACAAATGTCCGCGTCAGTGTTTGACCTCGTGATAATGAGAGTTCATATGGTGATGGTAACNAAATTGAAGTTGCGGAATATACTTTTACCCACCTAAAAGCAAGGCTCTTTTTGAAAAAAACTGAATGTAAACAAATGTCCGCGTCAGTGTTTGACCTCGTGATAATGAGAGTTCATATGGTGATGGTAACATGTGCAAGACATGGAAATCTGTTTTTAATTCGTCTTTTGTCGTGTGGCTGTTGGCAGGGCTTCGAGCACCTTCTGGCAAACCTGGGGCTTGGCCAGCTGGCGTTCGACAAGAACCACAGTGTGGCCCTGCACAGGGTAAACGGCACCTTTAGGGATGTCCACGACAGCCTCAAGCTGCACAACCACTCGCACAGCAGGGACAGGAGGCATGCCATGCGTGAGTAGCTCCTCTGTGTGTGCATTTTGTGTTTTCTGGATTTTTTTTTGTTATTTGCCACCAAAGGTGTGTGTCTTACGCTCAAAACCATGATAGAAGAAAAGGGATTACTTCCCCACTTTGTCATCGGGGGGAGCGGAATCCAACTGGCCACGTGTCCGCCACACAGTTCGGGGTGAACAAAACAGAAATGCTCGGACACCATTTATATTTTTTAACTCTTTAAATTACTGTCAAGACATAATTTTAAACAAGAATATTTGTTACTTGTAAATTTATTTAGGATATATTACCCAATCTATGCATACTGCACCAAGTTAAAGATATACTTGCTGCCTTCAGATACTCGAAAATTTCACACGCCAGTTATTTCAGTAATATCAACTATTGTTCCAGTACTGCTTTGGGCACAGATGGTTTCTGATACTAGTTTCCACACACCACTGGATGGCACCCTGCATGAGGCTATATTTATTACTGAAAGCACCGAGTTTAGAGAGAAGTTCTCAGAGATATTTACAGATGTGAGCATCATTTAATACAAAATAGTCCTGAATGAAATTTGAAACAAAAAGCAATACAAAAACAAACTCTTAAACAGGATTTATGTTGTTATAAAATTCATTTTCTGAAGTCAAACAAATTACAGTTTTTTTTTTTTATGCGTAAGTAGTCTTAAATTAAGGGAGAAATAAAATTTGACACTTTAATTTATAATTCAATCCCTTTTTCTGTACTTTTAATGAACAGTACTGCAGGCTGTTCCGTTACTGCTGACGAGCACTGATGAACCATCGGTGATCTCGGTGCTCGTCCGCAGTAAGGGAAAGCAGCAACTGTATGTGAAATGAAATTAAATGCAGTAAAATGTCAATTAAGAGAAATACATATTGTGGGGGAGGGCGTGTACATACCAATTTACATACTCAGCATGTATGATAAGTATGCAAAAGCAAATTTGCAGCGTGAAGGATTAACAGGTTTTTGACCTAGTTATATTTGTGCTCAAACCAACAAAACCGTAATGGCACGTGTTCTTATATTCAGCTCAAAATAATTGTCACTATTATTGTACTTTTTATTAGGATAATCAAACATATGTTTTCCTACAAAAAATTGAGCTTTTTA
This sequence comes from Clitarchus hookeri, assembly GCA_002778355.1. NCBI lineage: Eukaryota > Metazoa > Arthropoda > Insecta > Phasmatodea > Phasmatidae > Clitarchus > Clitarchus hookeri. Next base: position 62,591 of record NQII01002700.1, on the reverse strand, counting down.
AAATAGCAGGCAGCCATTTTAGTTAACTGTATTTTGGTTACCGTGGTTTCGGTTGATGGAAGTTTTACTGTACTGAGTCTTAATTTNCAGCCATTTTAGTTAACTGTATTTTGGTTACCGTGGTTTCGGTTGATGGAAGTTTTACTGTACTGAGTCTTAATTTCTGGCAGATCTTTATCATCATAAATCAAAGTAGTAGGGTGAAGGGCTTCCTGGTGCACCATCTCGTTTGCCCAACAGCGGAGTACGAGCCGGAACTGAAGAAGCTGATGCAGGAGCATGAAGAGAACAACACAAACAGCAGGGCGTCTCCGCGAGCATGCCTCACTCCGCAGGACATGCTGGTGATGTACGGCTTGCAGCCGCACCACGGAGCCGTCATATCTCCACTCACCTTCCTGCACATGTGCCCCGTCATCATCTACGAGCTGGACCAGAAGGCTTGCTACGTCTCGGTGGCTGATGGCGGTGCTGAGCTTTTGGAAATCCAGTCTCCTGCAGGTTTGGATGCTGGCGATGGTTCGTCGCCTTTTGTTGTCCTTCCAGTTTAGTGTGTGCGAACAATTTTGTACGTACGAAACAAAAATGTTCACGTGCACATGTCTTTGACAGCTGCTTGACGGCGCTGTCTACCAAGCACGCACCCGCTGAGTTTAGGTGAGAAATCAATGCAAATTTCTTGGAGAATACGGCCACGTTAAGAAATTTCCAACAAATTGCTTTTATTAATTTTTTTTGTAAAATGTAAATTTTAACATAATATTTTAGAAAAACAATTAAACATAAAAATTGGCAAGATTTTTTAATGTGACACTATTCTTTAAAAAATGTTACATGGAAAAACTTTTTGTTTGAAACTGGTATCTTTAANAAGATTTTTTAATGTGACACTATTCTTTAAAAAATGTTACATGGAAAAACTTTTTGTTTGAAACTGGTATCTTTAACATTGAAGCATTGATAAGGAATTTCTTTAACATTGATTCTCCATTTAAACTCCGTGACTGGAGACTTGGTAGGCATAACCCTTAATGGGATGTCTAATATTTCATAATGCCGAGATAAATCAGAGAAACAAAAAAACAAGCAGGCCTGTTTCTTGTCTTGCTTTGTGGTCATCTGTGTTGTGTTTATTGCCAAAGCACCACTTTCTCTACTCTCTTCCCCTGTGTACCATTTTCCCATCTTTAGCNAAGATTTTTTAATGTGACACTATTCTTTAAAAAATGTTACATGGAAAAACTTTTTGTTTGAAACTGGTATCTTTAAAATTGAAGCATTGAGAAGGAATTTCTTTAACATTGATTCTCCATTTAAACTCCGTGGCTGGAGACTTGGTGGGCATAACCCTTAATGGGATGTCTAATATTTCATAATGCCGAGATAAATCAGAGAAACAAAAAAACAAGCAGGCTTTTTTCTTGTCTTGCTTTGTGGTTATCTGTGTTGTGTTTATTGCCAAAGCACCACTTTCTCTACTCTCTTCCCCTGTGTACCATTTTCCCATCTTTAGCNCATCTGTGTTGTGTTTATTGCCAAAGCACCACTTTCTCTACTCTCTTCCCCTGTGTACCATTTTCCCATCTTTAGCCTTCTCACCACCATATCACTTGTTTCATCACTGCTATGTTGCCGATATATTCTAGTACTCCAGAGTAAAGGAGACACTTTACATAGTTGAAGAGGTTCTTTTAGAAAGGAATGGTGAAGTAAGATATCCATCAATACATTTAGCAGTTTGTGGGGAGTTTCCATGAAGCGTAGATACAAAGTCTATTACACTTCTAATGGCTAGATGGTCTGTTGTAGGATATCGCCCCACAAGTTTCAAAACCTTAATCCCTAAACTGTGGAATGGAGGGAAANAAACCTTAATCCCTAAACTGTGGAATGGAGGGAAAAGAATAAAGAAATACTGCACTCAAACTGGATAGTTCAGAAAATGCACCCAGAATATGAACATTTTTCTAGAATGTTCAGTCCAAAAAACTAAGGTTCCAACCCTCAGTTGCAATAAAGATAAAGAAATACAGCAGGTGTGGGAAGGCTAACCAGCATCTTCACCAACGATTTGATCATAATTGGGCCAGACTCTAGTACGTACAACAAACTGCACGAGGAACATATACTGGGTGATCAACCCGTGAGCAAATTTTGTCTTTTGTCAGTCTGGCTTGTGTGGTTATGCAGATCAGTGGCAGGTCTGATCTCAACTCTGCAAAAGCTGATATAAATATGACATTATGACCAACGGCACACCAGTGAAGGGCGGGCAGTCTTTGTACCGGTACATTTCTGGGAATGCCTGCCACTTGAGCTAGTACCGTGGGGCCGGTTCTTGTCCTGGCCTAGCTGTTGACGGGTTGGCTGCCGATCCCTGATAGTGGTTCCTGTTTGACATGGGTCTGTTCATTGTGCCAGTTATCTAGTTGCTTGGCTTCATGGTCCTTGGGAAGTTTCATTATTTCTGGTTTTGTGATTCAGAAATTAATGAAAGGCTGTTGTGGTAGGGTTTTATAATGCTCTTCAGCAGGGGTTCCAGGGATATTTGCAGTGTATAGTCCATTCATGGTTACTTTAAACTTTTCTGAAGCTCTGCTAAAGATTTCCTTGACGATATTCCTCCACCTTATGCAAACAACGCTTAACCAATTCCAGGTAAAATTACACAGAAACGAAAGACAATCCATCACATTCGTGCACACACAGTGTAATGTAATTTTGCTTGAGAACTATTTCTTACTAGGCATTACCAACATGCCTGTACAATCAACTGTGAAACTGTGATTTTTGCTTAGTGAGATATTGTATCGATAGATCGCGGCGGTGGCATCTCGCCTACCTTACAATCGCGTTGCGTGTGACTAACGATGATTTTCGTTTCAGTATATAATGTCAGTGTATCAATCTGTATAAACTGGTGTGCAACTCTTTGGCTGTCAAATACGTTGCGTATGTCTAAGAAGTTTGTCAAGATATTAATGGCATTTGCATGTATTTCGTTGCCATCTTCGGCCTCCAGGCGATTGCAAAGTTAACTTACGTTATTTTTAATTGTTAACCAGATATTTTAATAATTAAAAGTGATTAGTTTTAAAATTAACTAATAAGTTAAAAATTACCCATTTTTTGTAACAATTAATTTTAATTGTTAATTTTTTAAAATCTTTAATTCCAAGTATGGATTTAAGGCATGCCTGGAATGAAAGACAGACTGAAGGTATTAGAAAATTCTTTGGCAGTTATCATGACCCAAACAAGACCCTACTCAGCCAAGCATTATCGTGACCAGATGCGTCATCCACTTGTTCTGAAGTTCACTGGGGAAAATAGAAATGAACTTATAAAGAAATTACCTCACGTTTTACTCTATATTAGCCTTCAATAGTAATCTTAAGGTGGAAGAATACAATGACCTATTGCATAAAGACATTTAAACAGTTAAAGAGTTATCAGTGTTTTATCACGAGTGTAATCTCTGTTGCACATGTCCACACATTTATTTATCGAGAGAAGTGTTGTCCAACTGACTGATATTTTTATGTTTAAATTTGAAAGTGTGATTATAATATTTGGAGTGTTCAGATAAAGCTAGTGTGTGACAATCTCTTATTATCTAATGTTGACCTGGGTCATATGGATGGAAAATCATTTGTTTCTAGAAGGAAACTGGAGATTTACTTATTTATTGTTGCGCGTTTGACTAGACAATGAATTAGATGGGTTGCAAATTTATTGTGATTGGCAGCCAAGGTTTGTAGCCCAGGTGATTCTTGTGCAGTTAACAGACTGCCATGTTGGAAGCCAGTGTATATCATTGAAAGGCTGTTCACTGTAAAGTGAACACTTTTGAAATCAACCTTTGAAAAATGCCGCCGCCCCTACCTGCATATATTTTAATGGGCACTTTGACTGGCAAGCACCCAGTAAAGTTGGCAACGACTGAGGGAAAGTAGTTCCTCGTCTTAACATTTAATCAAAAGTATTAGGTAAACATCTGTGAATACTGAAATTATTTCTTTTACTATCTGTTTTCTTAATGCATATACACTGAAGAGCCAAAAAACTGTTACACCTGCCTAATATCGTGTAGACCCCCCNCTCCATGAATCTTGCAGGGCAGTCCACAAATCCAATCCGCGCCAATTTGAGAAAGGGTTGCACGTCGCATGTTTAATGATTCTCGTCAGTCGTCGTTGTCCCGTTCTTTCACAATATTTTTCCGGCCGCAGCGATGTCGAAGATGTGATGTTTTACCGGATTCCCGATATTCACGGTACACTCGCGAAATGGTCGTACGCGAACATCCAAATTTTATCGCTACCTCGGAGAGGCTATGTCCCATCTCTCGTGCCCCGACTATAAAACCACGTTCAAACTCACTTAAATCTTGATAACCTGCCATTGTNGGCTATGTCCCATCTCTCGTGCCCCGACTATAAAACCACGTTCAAACTCACTTAAATCTTGATAACCTGCCATTGTAGGAGCAGTAACCGATCTAGCTGCCAACCGCATCGCGTTACTCTGATTGGTTCCATACCTCTGTTATTTACATATGAATGCCTATACCCGTTTTTTTGGCTCTTCAGTGTATATAAGTTAAAGAATTAACAAATTTGTAAAATATTTACTGTGCTGATAATTTTACAGTTTCACTTGACCGGCGCATGAATAAAGTGACCAGGCCCATGGCAATGTTAATTGTGTGTATGGTGGAAGATTACACAATGTGCATACAAGTAGGGCTTTCAAAAGTACTCAGGTTACCGTTGAACAGCCTTTAGTAAAAATGTGCTCACCAATCACAACATAAACTCTTGAGACAGTTTTGCTGCAGAAATTCGACACAAACATTGTGCTGGAATTTTTTAGAAGGACCGTGCCAGAAATATTTCTGTGTCAGTAGCAAAGTTTTTTATTATTTTATTACTGTGACAAAGTACGTGCTGAGGTTTTTCATTGTGAAAGTATCATACTTCAAGGTTTCACGTCAGGAAGTCAAAGGCAGCTGCTGCTGCTGTTTTTGCACCGGTTACAAGTGTGAAGGTTTCAATGGCAATGATTAGCGTGCACAACAGGATCATACCCTCTATTGGCTTACTTTCTTGGTAGTGTTTCTCAGCTGAATTAATTACGTCCCACTTGAAATATGCTGGGGCAGTGTGTGGAGTGGGATAGGCGGAACCTGTACTGGCACATAGTGTAAGCTTGCGAGAGTCGGAAATAGACGGCTAGACCTGCGACATCAGCTCAGAGTGGATACTGGGCGTGATCAGCTGTTTCTGTACAAACATTGGTTGTTCTGCCATTAGGTTATACATATCAGCATGTTTGCGAAAATTATTTATGCCTAAAAACAAATATGCCTTTATTTTACCCGGAATAGCAATGTTATAAAATATGCGAAGATATGCACTTATAGTGATTTTCTGACACAGAAATAATTATACAGTAAATCCCACCTGTTCACACCTGTAGTTCAGGCCATATCAGTTGATGTAATAATTTTAAAAAAAGGTTATTTACAAAAATCCTAACGGATTGATTACATTTTTTAAGGGCTTATCTTTGTATTACAACGTAGTTACGGATCTGAGAAAAGTAATAGTTTGTCTAAAATGCCAATATCTTGTAAAATGCAAGTGCGAGATAACTTTATGCAAGCAAAATCAACAACAATGAAAATTTTACACAAAATTTTAAGTAAATGAGGTTGAGAGAGTTTTATTATAATTGTGGCATAAGGTTGTGTTAAAATGCATTTGTATTTCATTGTAGCAAATCAAATCAGCAGCATATTGACCATAATATAGAATCATACAAATCATTCTTTTGTGTAAATAAAACCTCTACATTGCTTGATACCTAACCTGGAACATTCTTTGAATATTTATCATGCACAGCTATATAGTTTTGTGCATTTTTGTTCGACTGTTTATTGTATTAGAGCCAATATTAGGAAGTACGTATTTATTTGTACACGTAAAGTAACCTAGGGAATCTGAGGAAATTTTATTTTTCAATGTAACTTGATATTTTTTCATCAAATTACATTTCATGTGGCTTTCATCCAGGTGAAATTACATACAGATTTGTAGTGGCTACCAAATTTAGTTAGCGATGTGTTTTTCTTATAAAAATGGGCACTGTAAATAATAAACACAAGTATCCCAATGCCTACAAATATATTTTATAGCATATATCCTATTCAGTCGAGTATTAATTTCTGGGTTGTATTCGTTAAGAGGAAAGTTGTTGCACCCTACTGAAGCTCGGTGCATTCAGTACATCCTGGCAGGCAACTGATAAGTAGGGGAGCCTTGCCCCCCTCTTTGATGAACTGAAGATAACATATATATGACGACCCGGCAGTGAACAAGGAACTGATGTAATGGAGTAACAGAGACCAAGGCCGAGATAACAGGGAAATGAACCGGGTACTATGCAGACGATAGCAATGGAAACAAACATGATTTAGACAGGATTCATGGCTAAAGGGTTGAATAAAGGGGAGGGGATCAAAAAGATGTTCGTAGGTTCTCCTCACAGCTGGATGTCGATACAGAGGGATTGAATCGAAAGTAGAACATCAGTTAACTAGTCAAGTAGTTAGTTCCGCTGTATAATGGCATAGGTATAAAGTAGAATAGATACATATGAAATAGGCAGTGCACACTACTAAACTGACCTATCCTACAGTTAAAAATGCCTTGCATGCCCCTGGCTTGCTTGTGGTTCACACCCATCTAAAGGAAGTATCTGAGCACTCAAGTATGTAAGTCGCAGACAGGACAACACCACTGGTCGGCGGGTTTTCTCAGGGATCTGCAGTTTCCCCCACTCTTGTATTCTGGTGCTGCTCTATACTCGCCTCACTTCACCCTCATGAGCTCTCAAGACCTTGATGTAAGAGCCGCCCAAATCAATCCACTCCTCTCCTCTTCTCTCCTCTCCCCCTTTCCCCTCCTCTCNCTTCCCCTACTCTCCCTTCCCCTCCCCTCACCACATCTCCTCTCCCCTCATATCCCTTCCTCTCTCCTCATCGCATTTCCTCTCTCCTCATCACCCTCCTCTCCTCTCCCCCACCCCTCATCTCCCTTCCTCTCCCCTCATCGCAACTGTGACTGCAGCCATTACGGTGCTCGGCTGTTGCAGGGAACTGGAAGTGGCTGTACGCGGCCATCAGTGTGCTGGTGGTGAGTGTGACGGGGTTGGCAGGCATGTTGCTCGTGCCGTTGGTGCACAGTGCCTTCTACCAACACATACTCAGCTTCCTGGTGGCTCTGGCAGTCGGCACACTCTGTGGTGACGCATTGCTGCATCTCCTACCTCACGTGAGACCACAAAGCCTCCCCATTTCACCAGATCAGCTTCACAACTGTTACTGGAGCCATTGATTTTAAGCAAAATTATCTGAATGTTTGATGGGTTTCAACAATTTAGTCATAGTTTTCACATTCAAACAGGTTAATACTGGACATGTGTAACTCGTGNATGTTTGATGGGTTTCAACAATTTAGTCATAGTTTTCACATTCAAACAGGTTAATACTGGACATGTGTAACTCGTGTAAACAATTACGTGAAACCATTTATCCAATTATAAACTTTAAATTGTGTCCACACCGTGAATAAAAAAACATAACTNATGTTTGATGGGTTTCAACAATTTAGTCATAGTTTTCACATTCAAACAGGTTAATACTGGACATGTGTAACTCGTGCAAACAATTACGTGAAACCATTTATCCAATTATAAACTTTAAATTGTGTCCACACCGTGAATAAAAAAACATAACTNCAAACAATTACGTGAAACCATTTATCCAATTATAAACTTTAAATTGTGTCCACACCGTGAATAAAAAAACATAACTTTTATTTGCAAAACATTACTGCTCCTTATTGCAGTAGTGTGTCAATTCAAAGTACGCAAAGTCACTTTAGAATTTATACGTAATATTAAAAATTGCTTCATACTGAACAAGTATTTAATAATGTCACATCTGCCGAGAAATCAAAAGATTTAATTGTAGTGAAAAATACTTTGAAGTGAAGTACTTATATTGAGATTTTACTGTATGTGCCAGTAAGTGGAATATCATTTATTGAACTAGGTCTGGCATTTATTGTCCCCGAAAAAATGAAAATTTCTTATCTAGCCCCTAGCAAGACACCATAAATACATTTTAGCATGCTGTGATTATTTTGTGTGTGGCTAAAGCTTAATTTTGCAATGCAGTATTTATATGTAATTGCACTATCACAGTGGTGTTAAAAATTTTTCTAAAATATAAGTGTCTTCAAAGGAATATGTAGTAATGTTCCACGTATGCTTGTTGGTAAGAAGCTGTTATCACAGAATTCACATTGCAATTAACGGGACTGAATGGTCAATCAAAAACTCTCGTCTATTTGACTATCCATACTGCAAGATCAGGAAATGCAGTCAGTAACCATTTTCATTTTGTTTACAGAGTTGTATGTGAAATGTCTTGTAATATATTGATAGTGGTTCGGAAAATAAAGTTTAAATTTAATGAGAATAATTAATTGTGTAGGGTAGTTATTAAATGTTTTTAGTCTGCAGCTAGGTGATAGTTACAGAGAAATAATGTTGAATGATGGAATGACAGTGTTAGCATTCATGTTAAGTGTGTGTAGTGACCAGAAAATGGAATGGTGTGAGGTGTTCGAGTACTACCATAGTACAAATATATCAACACCATGGACGGTGGAACCAGTGGGTCAAGGGGGTCATATGATACCCCCAATAATCTGCTGTAAGGGTCGGTTTCTCAGAAGAAATAATAAACCAGCACTAAATCTACGACTTNTATGATACCCCCAATAATCTGCTGTAAGGGTCGGTTTCTCAGAAGAAATAATAAACCAGCACTAAATCTACGACTTCTGATGTTACATTAATACTGCGCGTAAAGACAAATTTGAGTATTATTTTCATATATTCTTCTAGTAGAATGGTGCAGTATTTATAGAATTTGTATGATTTGATATTTGTTTATAAACGATATTGGTTAAAATAAAATAAAAAGTTTATATGTATTATGTAAGTTTTTAGTAATCCTCAATAAGTTAGTAAGAATTTTTCTGTAATATTAAAAAAAAAAATATTATTTGTCTTGGCCATGACCCCTTAATGAAGAACAATTTCCGCCGCCCTTGATCAACACCCAGGTGTTCTAGTGACTTCATTGGTCACACACAGATCAGAGTGAATCAGTTGTATCAGTAGTCACGTGCTTGTTGCCGACAGACGTCGCACAACACACAACATGCTTGTTTGTAGGCAATCCTGTCGAGCAGTGAAGACCATGCCGGCACGGTCCTGCAGGGAGCTGCTGCGTTTGGCGCAGCTTGTTTCTTCTTCACCATGGAGACAGTACTCAGCTCGCGGGGGCAGGTCACTCATTTCCTACTACCATAGGGTTGGTTCGGGGGGGTTGAAGGGATGTGGTAGTTCTCTTTTTTTTTGAGACAGAATTTTTCTTATTAAAACTAGGTAAACTACAAATTTTTTTGATATTAATTTACAGACAAGGCAGGTAACGTTAATGTTCAAAGAATAAAGTAAACTTAACTATGTAAAAAGTACCATTTAAATTTTATGTGTAGTGTTCAGATAAGTAATTTCAAAATGGTAGACGGTAATTTTTCTGTACCATTTTCTGTTCAAACATTCTAAAAATATTTGGAAAAGACTGAAATTACTGTTCATGGATTAGTTTCAAAATACTAGATCCTGGTTTACAAANGTTCTAAAAATATTTGGAAAAGACTGAAATTACTGTTCATGGATTAGTTTCAAAATACTAGATCCTGGTTTACAAAATATTTTGTATACTTTGCCATGTCTGTTTCAAACAAGAATTATTATTTTTTTAGGACAAACAAGCTGAAGAGAATTATATAGATGGCAGTAGAAATATTCAAGATGGCTCACGAGGTAAGATAGTGACTTAATGAACTGCTTTGTTTATGGCTTACCATCTCAAGGGTTGCACTAGTCCATTATTTCAGTAATACCACTAATTGTTCCAGTATTGCCGATGAGTGGTGAAAATCACTGGCGCTTGTCACGTCTTGCTGGGTGGCACCCTGTGCGAGGCTATGTTGAGTATTGATAAAACTGAATTTTATTGTAGCTCACAGGGGTAGTGCACCGCCAGTGAAACAAGATGATGTTGGTTAGTTCAATTCATGTGTTCCCTTAAAGATTTGCACAGAAATGCAGATGGTAGCATCATTAAGTAATGCATTTTAGTAATGAAAATTCTGCAAAAACAGTATTTCAAGAATTTTTTATTATAAAAATTAATTTCTGCACTCCAAGTATAGTCTATTCATGGTAAAGTGAGCACTTTTGAAAGCCCTCTCATTTTGAATAATAGTCAGTAAATATATTTTATTGTAGCCCTAGGCGTTGACTTCTGAGTGCGGTGGAATATACACAACTGTGTTTATTACTTACATGGCAATATTTATTTTAAAAAGTGGTTAAGGGATAAGAAATGGCTGAAAGGAAAAAGTAACTAAGACCTCAAAAGTGCTTACTTTACCGTGAATGGTCTATAACTGTAGGTCGTTTTTACGTGCAATTATTTTTTAAATTGTTAAATAAATCAAATTTTGAGTTCAAATTACTAGTTTAGGGTTGTCACAGAAGTTAAAAAAAACCTGGAAAAACTAGGAGACTTGAAATGGACAGCAAAAACCTGGGAAAAGTCGCAGAAACTAGTGACACTTCTTAAAATACAAAACAATGTAATATATTTTCTGAATGGCCAAATATTCTTAGTAGCAGCCCAAGAAATTTGTCTTAAAACTGATAGATACTGATAAATAATTTGCGTTAAGTTAAAAATAGACTTGCAAGTAAACAGCTGTATTCTTTGTAGTGTAGATGGTGTTCAGAAACTGCAAGTCTCAAGAATTAGATTTAAATAAAATTTCATAAAGCACCGCATCTTTTTGGTAGAATTTTTTTTATCGAACGCTGAAAGAGACTGGAAATTTCTTTACTCTTGGCTGGAAGAGTCAGGGAAATTGGATCCTTATATTTTGTAGCCACCTTGTAATTTCTTTCTTCTTTTTTTTTTTCCATACTATCCATATTGTATTTTAAAGTTGTAGCTTTCAAATGTGTTTTAATAGATTTTTGTGGTTCTTGAAAACCTGTCTGCATGAAGTGGGTGCTGTACAAACGAGATTTGAGTATAATTTTTATCAAAAATGGATGAGTTTATTTTGAGAAAATGCACTATAGCTTTTGCTGCACTTCATTACAGTAACATAGATATAACTTGTGCGACATAGCTCTGCACTGAAACACAGTGGGTGAATGTGACATTTTGTTTATAGATTGTAATTTAAGCTGACTTGATTCAGTTTCAGGCAAACCAGACTGCTGCTGAGGGTGACATTTTCAGATTCAGTGGAGATGGGGGCGATGCTGCAGAGGAACGAGCCGAGTAAAAAGCACCATCACCAGCACCAACATGACGGCCTCAGCTCGGTGGTGCACATGGTGGTGATGGGAGATGGGCTGCACAACTTGACCGACGGCCTCGCGATAGGCGCTGCCTTCAGTGGCGACGTGGTGGCGGGAGTGGCGACCACCGTCGCCGTCTTCTGTCATGAGCTTCCTCATGAGCTAGGTGCTTCCCTCGAGCCGTTATGGCAGTGGAAATATTATGGTGCAGGCGCTGGTTGATTCTTAATGGAATCAAACGTAAAAAAGGAAATTGCTTCACCTAATCGTATATGTATGTTATTCAAAGCCATGTGGTTTGAACTGTTGGTTAATACAGATCTTTATGTAGTAGGTATATATGGAAAACCATGGAAAACTAAAATCAGGATGGCAAGGCAGAAAACTATATTCGGGGTCCTTGTAAATGCAAGTGCAGTATGTTATATTGCTCAATGAAGGAATAGGGCCAGAGGCAAGGCAGGATATGTGCGCATGTGCATGTGTGAGATAGTTAATAAAAGAAATCAACATAACCCATTTCAAAAGAGCAGTAAATTTTTGAGATCACCAAAGGAAAATGCTATGTTAAAAACCTAAAAACAGAGGAGTTCAAGAACAGTGGTGGCTCTATCTAACGTTTTTCAGGGGACATTAAAACAATTTCCATACATCCAGAATTTTAGTAGATGAGGATCTGACATGTGCATTAATAAAATAGAACTTCTACCCTTATAAACTTCATGTTGAACTTCACGGCGGGCAAATCAGAGAAGAGGAAGCCTCTGTGAAAGGAGTGAAACAATATACCTCTCCCCTTCCAAACTCACAACTGTTCTACACAGTATCACTAAAGCATTTTCGTTTATTTCAAGGGTTTTCAATGTTTTATTTCCTCTCTATCCAATTAAATCCAGTAACTTTATTTGTGTAATTAGATGCAGTCTCATGTCTATTTATCATCTTGTGTGTTAATTGTTTGGCAGTAACTTTGTAATTCTAGTTTTTGTGTTTATTGCACAGTTGATAAGACAGTAATTACTCAAAACACTCATCCAATATTCCTATCCTTACATAAATACTGATCATCCAGTACCCTATTTATGTTTTAGATGCATGCCGTTAACTAACATTCTGCACCATGGCACCCCTGCTAGGAAGAACGAGCCAATGTGCAGAGGCTTTACTACGTAATGAAGCGATACGGGGGGGTGCTCTTGTTGCAGGGGACTTTGCGGTGCTCATAAAGTCTGGAGTGAGCATGAGGAGGGCTGTGATGTACAACATATTTTCGTCCATCCTGAGCTTCATTGGGATGGCCTTTGGGCTCTGGCTGGGAGTCTTTGAGTCTGTGGGCAACTGGATATCTTCCTTCACCGCAGGCACCTTCCTTTACATTGCGCTGGCCAACTTGGTAAGTTATTGGTGAGGACACCCAATTTTCGTGACGAGTGTTCTTGTGCAGCTGTATTTAGAAACAGTTTAGCTCGCGTACATTTTTTCGACTGGAAGGTCTTTAACTGCCACATGTCTCAGGTACGCGTGTGTCTACGATTGGCCTATTAAATATTGCAAAGTCTTTTCGCAAAGACACATGGAAAACTGCTAATGTGCGTGTAGGATATTGATATCTAGCCTGCGTGGAACTTTTTTTGTGAAGGTGAGGTATTCTTAGTGGGTTCATTGCAGGCTGGAAACTTTGGAAGGGAAGCAGTGAAGTGAGGTTGGAATTAATTTGGAAAGTTATAAATGAGGTATAGGGAAGGACTCGAGAAGTTAAACGAGCAATGTCGCAGTGCATGATTGCANTGTCTAGCCTGCGTGGAACTTTTTTTGTGAAGGCGAGGTATTCTTAGTGGGTTCATTGCAGGCTGTGGAAATTTTGGAAGGGAAGCAGTGAAGTGAGGTTGGAATGAATTTGGAAAGTTATAAATGAGGTATAGGGAAGGACTCGAGAAGTTAAACGAGCAATGTCGCAGTGCATGATTGCAGTACAGTCTCTGTAATGTATAAGGCTCTGTTCTCTCTAAAAACACATACTGTAAATGTGTGTTACTTTGCACCTGCAGGGGTAACTGTAGCAGGTATATAAAATAGACACAATGCACAAGTACTCACAGGGTGGTACTTGTGGATAGACACAAATAAGTCGGACGAACACATTTTCCACACGCATATACGGTTGCAGGGTGTTTAGCTGGCTGTGAAGAAGCTGGCCGAGTCAGCAAAACGTCACATGACCGTGCATCCGCGTGGAAAATGTGTTCATCCAAATTTTGTTTGTGTATGTATATCCATGAGTACCACCCCCTGTAAGTACTTGTGCATTCGTCTATTGTTTATAATGTAATTAGTAGCGTAGCGGCCTATTCCCGCCATATATAATTGTTTATATAGTTTATATGGTATACTTTAGATAGGGATGGGTCGTTTTCGGTCCCTTGACTTTAATTATATCAGCAACAGATGTTGTTCCCACCAAATTTGTACTATGTACAATAATAATTTATACATAAAATATATTTACCAGAAAAATAGCACGCATCATGCAAACACAATTTTCCTACTGTAAACAAACAAGTCTCAGATATGAACTAAAAGAAACTGCCATAGATGTCACAGAATCCTGTTGTGTGCACTATGTACAAGATTTACCATGCTACTACTGTCACTCAAATNCTATGTACAAGATTTACCATGCTACTACTGTCACTCAAATAAACTACTCAAAGAGGTCAAAAATGGGAAAATGGCACCTATGTAAACTGTTGATATGCTCTCAGTGGAAACTTCGGTCATTACAAATTGGTAATGCATCTGTGGCATAAACAAAGCGCTTTGATTTTAAGACTACAAGTTTGCATGTGGCATTGATGCTTGTTGAGTGATTGCACTTGTGTCCAAATCTGCGTTTTAACAGGGGCAGCAATAGTTTTGTAATCATCTGAACCCCCTCGGTCTTAGTTCTGTTAGGCGCAATTCTGGAATAAACCTGAGCCTTGTGCCAAATAAAAATCTCAGCTTCTTTCTTTTCCTTTTGTGTTTGCCCATAAAATTCCTACGACAGTTCCATCAACACATCTTCACCCGTGAACTGTTGGGTTAGTGTAGTTTTAAACTTTGACCAATTATTTAGAAGTTCACCACATTTCTCCCGTTAACGCAGTGTGGCCCTTTTAAACTGTCTAGTTGCACATGGTACCCATTGTTTTTTAAGTATCTCGCCTCTTTTGAATTTGTGCACGCAGGTAGTTAGGAATATTTCCGGATCCTCTTGTGGTCGGTCTGTGAATTCCGTCAGCGTTACTTCCGCCAGCCTTTCGGCTGGGAGGGGGCCTGGAATGGCATTTGCCAGGATTACTACCGCTGTGGCCCTCCTCATCGCGATGGCAAACTTCACACAGAAATTAGACGCAGCTCAGTTGGATATGCCTAAACAAACGTAGTGGAATGTCCGTGGGCAGGTTTCGTACCTAATTCTGTATGTGCCCAGGCCTGTGCAGGTTGACAAGTCGCACCTCATCTGTTGGTTTCGGCAATCCCCACAACAGTATTCCAATATCCTTTAGGTCCCTGTACTCATTCGGTTAGCCAATGCATGTGTAGTGAGATTGTGCGGCGCAGTGTGTGCACTTCACCATGTACAGTCCAATTTCATCATTTTGAGGGGCACTGCATTGTTATAGCTCAGCATCTAACAAACTCCTTTCTAAGGAGCCTCTGTCATTCCCTTCGGCAATTCTTTCATTTGAGGCCCTATTTCGGTTGTGTCCAATAAGGAATTGAGCGCCACAGGGTTTTGTCGGTGACTCCCCGAAGTCAACGGAATTTGACTTGGCCAGCTTGATGAGTGGCGTAACTCTTTGTCTCCCGGTTGACGTAGTCTAGTTCTGCATATCTTGCCTACACAAGTGCAGCTAGGCCCCTCGTTGGGTGCCAAATTGTCTTTATGTTTACCCAGGTATAGCTGGTAGGGGGGCATCTAGCAGTTTTCCCTTTTGGCGTGGACTACAGACGTCATGTCTATACTCTAGGATCGCAGCTGCTAATTATTCAGTACCTTTGGTCCTATCCAGGGATTTTCAGGCCTGGGTATTTTAGTAGGTGTGGAGTAGTCCTCCGAGAATGGCTGGCTCTACAGGTCTCGTGTTCCAGCATTCCCTACTGGTATGGTCTCTTTCAGCTGTAGGTGTGTACAAATTACATGTCCTGGGATTGTGTTTGATCAGAAGTGGCCCACGGGCTGCGGATACATGAGATCTTCGTGGGTGGTTGAAAGAGCCCTGGTTGATATCAAGGACGTTTGTAGACTAGTTGCTGCCATGCAAGCTCACTCTGCTTTTTGTAAATCACCTGTGNCCTGGTTGATATCAAGGACGTTTGTAGACTAGTTGCTGCCATGCAAGCTCACTCTGCTTTTTGTAAATCACCTGTGCTGGAGGTTCCTGTGGTGTTGTCTTTTGGGTTTATAGTTTTGCAGCGATTTTTACCCTTCCTTTCTCCTCCTCGCTTTTGGAGAAAGGTATTGGCAGTGGGAATAGTTATGAATATTACAGGGATCTCTCGGCGGCAATGCAAATGTGTAGCAGTGTTCCCCTTCCATGGAAGATCAGGTTCAGGTAGGCATCTTGCCGTCTCCCAAACCTCTGCACCTGGCGGTGAATCATGGTGGAANTCCATGGAAGATCAGGTTCAGGTAGGCATCTTGCCGTCTCCCAAACCTCTGCACCTGGCGGTGAATCATGGTGGAACGTACATAGGTAGATGGGTTGGCTCAATATTTGTTCTTTGCCTGTCTGTGTCAAGTTCCCCAGTTACTCACACCAACCCTCCAGACGCCAACACCCGGTGGCGAATCACAGTTTGTGCTGGATTGGGGGTGGTAACATTAGCTTGGAATTACCTGCGTGTGTGAATAAATGTCGGTTTCCAGGTACTGTGCTTGACTGTCTTGTCCGAAGGACGCAAGTCCACCCAAGACAGACTGAACAGCCACAGTACCGGGCGTCAAGTTGCAATGGAGATCCCCCCCCCCTTGAGACGCAACTGCCTGCCGCAAGAATTGTTTTGTTATTGTCTGAGCGCATGTGTCCGGTTCCTCTACTCTTCGCCGAGAAGTCCATGTGGACATGGTAGGTTACTAGGTGACTACAGATTGTTGAGAAAGACCAGTTAACCCAGGGATATCCTGTTTCCAAGAAAAAGGCAAAACTTCGGAATAAAGGGTTGCAGGGTTTTAATTCAAACTTGACAAAATATTCCTCAGTGGAAAGTTCTACCCATTCGAGTGTCTATCTACCAAGCCTGTAACAATTCTCAGTCGGGTCTGACCTGGGCATTAAGTATGACCTTAGTCTCTTTCAAATTTACCGCTGCCTATTCCAGCTGTCTATAACCGTTGAAACACGTGACTTGAAATAACTGGTCTACTGTGAAGCATGCCTAGTGAGCATGCCTTGAAGCACCTCGGAAGATGAACTCAAGTGCAGTAACTGCTCGTCCCTGATGGAAGGTTGGCTAGTAGTTTGTAAGCGGTT
Organism: Clitarchus hookeri; assembly: GCA_002778355.1. Taxonomy (NCBI): domain Eukaryota; kingdom Metazoa; phylum Arthropoda; class Insecta; order Phasmatodea; family Phasmatidae; genus Clitarchus; species Clitarchus hookeri. The sequence goes on along the minus strand of NQII01002700.1, from coordinate 45,561 downwards.
CAGTATAATGGTGCTTGTAGAGAGAGAAGTGAGAGGAGTGTAGGTGATGACTGATGAAGAACAGCTGGCATTTACTGGGGCTGCAACTCAATGTATAGTGATGCAGCGGACACCCTAAGGACTAGGAGTGCACGGGGGTGACAACTGTCTCTTCTGACTGCCACTCCATAGTATTGGTGCAGGCAGGCTGTGCATGATAGGGGGTGGTTCTGGGTGGTGGCTGAGCTAGGCTAGGTTGCAAAATGGTGAATGAGGCCAATCCTTGTTCTGGACATCTCATGTCCTTGGATGTAGTGGGAAAGGGTCAGGTGATGATGGTCCTTGGGTTAGAAGTCATGCATTACAGTGATGACTGTGAAAAAATTTACCACCATGAATGAATTGCATGAGTACAATGAAGGTTACCAAACAGTATCATCACACCCGCCATGTGTCCCATTCGGGTTTAATGCGGTTTGCTTGCGCAGATGTAGGACGCAGTGGGAACAAGAGAGTACACACACACCTGTTCAGAAGGCTCGGGTTGACCCCGGCTGACCACCAGCAGGAAGGATCTTTTCATAGTGCAACAAGCTGTACGTACTTCATGTGCGTCGCTGCGCACCATCCAGGGACACATGTCACAGCAGCTGGGGATACGTCTGTCCACCAGTACCATATCCAGGCAGCTAGCAGAGTGGGATCTGTCATAGCATTTTGTACAACGTCTATCATTACGATGTGAGCATTGCAGAGCACATGTGACCCTCTGCTGGGAGCAGGCAGCATGGCAGCTTGCGGATTGGCGACGAATCACGACTCTATCTGGATACAGACAACCGCTGAATTCAATTCCAGACATCCTAGCTAGCGCCGAGATCCACGCTTCATTGTAGAGCGGCGCACTGCCCGGAGAGGTGTCTCTTTGTAGAATGCCATTTCCTGCAATTCCCTCACCCCACTGATGGTGATTCAAGAAACACTGTCAGCACGACGATACATATACGAAATTCTGCGACCATGTCTGCTCCCCTTCCTGGTGCAGCTTGAGAACCCCATTTTGCAGCACGATAATGCCTGGCATATAGCNCCCATTTTGCAGCACGATAATGCCTGGCATATAGCACAGGTATCTCTGCCCTGCCATCATGACGTCAACATGCTTCTGTGACTAGCAAGGTCCCCAGATATCTCGCCCATTGAGAACGATTTGAACATCTTCCTGGGGAAACAAGTGACGGAGTCCTATTTGCATGTGTCGCCAGAAACTGTCACAGCAAATTTCCCTTCCGCTGGCCACTTCTCCTGCCTCTCGTTTTGTAGCTGAAACTCAGCCACTCAACAACTCCTGGCCTGGAGGCCCGTAGCACAATTTATACTCGGCTGGCCTTGACCTGGAAAGTTTTACGCACTCCGAGTCATGCGGACAGACTCGAGGGCAGTAAACAACTATAAAATTCCTCAGATAGACGCAGAAACTTACAACCTAGTTCAGCAGCCCGCCGCGAAAGGATTATCGTGTCGGCTTGCTTTTTGGTGATAGAGATAAATGGTTCTTGGTTTAGTGCATGCCTGTAATTCAAAATATTCCACTGACTTGCAGTCACTGCTATCGTATAACTGCTGTCCTTCACTTCCACTCGCTCGCGCGGGATGCGAAGCAGCGAGCGTATAACAGTATATTTCATATTCTGATTGAAATAAAGACACATAATCAAATCCAGGACGAAGGAACTGATGAAGCCAAAGTAACGTACGCAACAAACAGAGAAAATGACCACGAACACACACATATGCGCACACACAATCCCCAACTCAAACACGGAGGTGACCTTCACTGTGAGTTGAATAAGTTTTGCAGCCGGCAACCACACTTTCCTGTCTTGCACGTGCTTACTAAGCAAAGCGAAATCACAACTGATGCACGAGCCCATGACGAACAAGACNACACTTTCCTGTCTTGCACGTGCTTACTAAGCAAAGCGAAATCACAACTGATGCACGAGCCCATGACGAACAAGACAAATATATATCACACACACTGGCACAAATCCGGCCTGAATTACCAAAATACCTGGGCTCAAGAACAATGTGGACTGTGTATTAGTGAAAACATTGTGAGTTCGACTTACCGATACGAGAACGCAGCTGAAGCTATGGTGCCACCATTGACAGTGTTGCCATGATGTGGCGGAAAATTTAAAGGAGTTCAAAGGGACCTGTGGTCCAAACAAAAAGAGTTTAACAGTCTGGGAAGGTAGGCCGGAAAAGAAACAAACAGGGAACTGGTATTAATTGTACNTCCAAACAAAAAGAGTTTAACAGTCTGGGAAGGTAGGCCGGAAAAGAAACAAACAGGGAACTGGTATTAATTGTACGCTTTGAGGTTGGAGGGGCAATAGGGAGTTGTGATTGACAACTTAGATGTAGAAATAAGGTTTTTGTACATTACAAACCTCCTGAATACGGGAGAGGAAGTAGGGAAAATTTCCAGGCCGGGCAGAGGGGTATTAACGGAGAGAGAAAGTCGTCATCTACCCCGGCAGAACAAACAAAAACAACACNGAGATATGGTTCTTGGTTTAGTGCATGCCTGTAATTCAAAATATTCCACTGACTTGGAGTCACTGCTATCGTATAACTGCTGTCCTTCACTTCCACTCGCTCGCGCGGGATGCGAAGCAGCGAGCGTATAACAGTATATTTCATATTCTGATTGAAATAAAGACACGTAATCAAATCCAGGACGAAGGAACTGATGTAGCCAAAGTAACGTACGCAACAAACAGAGAAAATGACCACGAATACACACACACATGCGCACACACAATCCTCAACTCAAACACGGAGGTGACCTTCACTGTGAGTTGAATAGTTTGCAGCCGGCAACTACACTTTCCTGTCTTGCACGTGCTTACTAAGCAAAGCGAAATCACAACTGATGCACGAGCCCATGACGAACAAGACAAATATATATCACACACACTGGCACAAATCCGGCCTGAATTACCAAAATACCTGGGCTCAAGAACAATGTGGACTGTGTATTAGTGAAAACATTGTGAGTTCGACTTACCGATACGAGAACGCAGCTGAAGCTATGGTGCCACCATTGACAGTGTTGCCATGATGTGGCGGAAAATTTAAAGGAGTTCAAAGGGACCTGTGGTCCAAACAAAAAGAGTTTAACAGTCTGGGAAGGTAGGCCGGAAAAGAAACAAACAGGGAACTGGTATTAATTGTACCCTTTGAGGTTGGAGGGGCAATAGGGAGTTGTGATTGACAACTTAGATGTAGAAATAAGGTTTTTGTACATTACAAACCTCCTGAATACGGGAGAGGAAGTAGGGAAAATGTCCAGGCCGGGCAGAGGGGTATTAACGGAGAGAGAAAGTCGTCATCTACCCCGGCAGAACAAACAAAAACAACACNGTCCAGGCCGGGCAGAGGGGTATTAACGGAGAGAGAAAGTCGTCATCTACCCCGGCAGAACAAACAAAAACAACACTTCATGCAGGTGGCAAGCTGGCCCTCCTGCTGGCAGACCCACAGACAAAAACAACACAAGTTCAGTTTCTGTGTGGTGGTAAAAAAAACTCCATAAATCTCTTTTGGAAACTTCAAGGAAGCCATAAATTTCCACACTTTGAAGCCTTTCAAGTACTTTAAAGAATAAAATACTGAAAATGTAACGAGATTCTGCAATCTTTAAAGTAATCATTTAAAGAATCATAGATTATGATGAATCTGTAATTTCCAATAATTGCCTATTATTATTCATATGTATCTGCATACCACTAAGTTTTAATACAGGTGCATAAGTAAATTGCAGGAAGGAAAATGCAATGCAGGTTGTGCAATTCACTGCACATAGCTGCAGCTTATTAACTCAAACTGTTGCAGATTCCGGAGATGAAGTCCTCCAGCGGAAACCTGCCACAGTTGATAGGAGCACTGCTTCAAGTTAGTGGGATAGTGACGGGTGGAACCATCATGATGGTTATTGCACTGTTTGAGGACTCCATACTCACCATGTTTGGGTCGTGAATCTGTTACATTTTCCTGTGGTTTTTTTAATACATTTTTATGTACGAAGGTATTATTACCCAAAGATTTTGTTCTACAATTTTTTTGTATATAATTTTGTCGCTTGTGATTTCATGTTTTAAAGGAGTAAAACCATTTACCTTGGTGATAAAATATTCTTTTAGTAGCTAATTCCAACATTACTTTATTCACTATTGGTCTTTTGAAGCCCATTACGGCCTATGCCAGGGCTATTCAGTTAAATTTCCCCATCAGACCACTTTAAAGAACTACAATACTTGATGAGCCACGTGCACGCAGTTAATTGATGTAAAATTCTCTTGTAATTGTATTATTACAAGTTTTATGTTGGAATTCAACTAGGAAATTGTATATTACAAGATGGATATAATCTGAAGCAGGTGATAAGAACTCAGTCATTCCATCCATTCAGTGTAATTCCATAAAATCCTTTCACTTCCAGTTTATAGCAGAAAAATCGCTCGATGCAACTGTCAGGAGTTCATGCAAATGCAAAAACATGTTGAAAAAAAAGTGTGTGGTTTGTGAAAAAAAAAAAACTAAAATTTGAAACCTTTTTACTTATTATACAAGTTTATTGAATCCAATACAAAAATTAATATAAAATTCTCAGACCCTCATGGTTATATTTGATTACAAGGAAATTAAAAACTTGAAAAACATTTCCTTTAAGGCTTGGCTAACCTCCTTTTGCAGAAATTCTTCATTTTTGTATCATAATTTTGGATTCACAGTAATTGCTGACAATCCACGCCCTCGACGGCATCCACGTCCTCCGCGTCCTCGAGGGCATCCACATCCTCCATGTCCGCAACATCATCCTCAACGTCATCCTCCACGTCGTGCTCCACGTCATGCTCCACCTCATCTACATCCTCCTCACCATTCTCCACGTCGCCCTTATCATCCACATCATCCTCGTCCTCCTACACCTACTCCTCTACGTCATCCACATCCCCCTAAACGTCGTCCTACACCTCCTTTACCTCACCCACGTTCTCCTCAACAACCTCCACGTCATCCTACACCTCCTTCAAGTCATTCTTTACGTCATCCATTTCCTGCACGTCATCCACGTCTCCTTCACATCGTCAACGACATCAACGTCCTCGACATCATCAATGCCCTCCTACACGACGTATACATCGTCCACCATCTTCTCCATGTCGTCCAGGTCCTTTACGTCATCCACACCCACTACGTCATCCACATTGTCAATGTCATCCTCACCGTCCTCTTCCACGTCTTCCTTGATATCTACGTGCTCCACATCTTACACGTTCTTTACGTCATCCACGTCCTCCTTCACGTCGTTGACATCATCCACGTCCTCCTTCACGTCGTCCACGTCCTCCTTCACGTCGTCCACGTCTTCCTTCACGTCATCGACGTCATCAACATCAGTATTCACGTCGTCAACGTCATCAACGCCCTCCTTCACGTCGTCGACGTCATCAACGTCGACGTTATGAATGTCCTCCTTTACGTCGACGTTGTCCTCCACGTCATTTAGGTTGTCGATGCCCGCCACGTCATCCACGTTCTTTACGACGACCTCGTCCTCCACTTTGTCCACGTCCTCCTCCACGTCCTCCTCCACGACCTCCTTGTCATCCACATTCTCCACATCATCCACTTATTACATGTTATCCACGTCCTTTACCACGGCATCCCCTACATCGTCCACATCATCCTCCTCGTCCACGTCCTCCACATCATCTACATTTTCCACCTCCTCCACATCCCGCACTACGTCTGCCACATCCCCCTCGCCATCCTCCACGTCCGCCGCGTCCCCCTCCACTTCTGCCGCGTCACCCCCACATCCGCCACGTCATCTTCCATGTCCACCACGTCCTCATTCACTTCATCCTCCATGTCTGCCGCGTTATCTTCCACGTCCGCCACGTCCTCATTCATGTCATCCTCCGTGTCCCCCTCCACTTCTGCCACGTCATTCGTCACATCATCCTCCACTCCTCCACATCTCCTTCCGCCACGTCCCCGTCCTCTACGTCCTCGTCCTTCACGTACCCGACCTCCACGCCACCGTCCTCTATGTCTCCGCTCTCCATGTCCTCTTCCGCCACGTCCCCGACCTCCAAGGGAGGGCCGGGTGGATGATGATATGCGGGGAGAGGAGCTATGACGAGAGGCGCAGCAACAAATAGGGGTGGGGACGACGATAAATGGTGGAGGGTGAGTGACGACTATAAATGGGGGAGGGGGAGCGACTACGACTTGGTGGGGGCGGGGTGGCAACGAGAATCCGTGCAGGTCCGCCTACGAGTTGGGGAGGAGCAACGAGAGTTGCGAGAAGTGAGGGCTTAATTTTACTGAAGATTCTCTCCAGGCACTCATTATTTGGTTTTCCATTTTTCTGTTTTTCATTTTACCAGACTGTGCAATTAATATTGCATATTCCTATAGTTATCTGGGGTCTTCTTTTGATTGAAATGAAGCAAATAATTAATCATATTTGAGTTAAATTTGGCAGCACGTCCTTAAGCTTGAANGTCTTCTTTTGATTGAAATGAAGCAAATAATTAATCATATTTGAGTTAAATTTGGCAGCACGTCCTTAAGCTTGAATAGACAGTACTTTACAGTACTATTGTTGAACACTGATAAGTTTATGCAGTGCTGTTTGCATGTGAAAAGGACTCTANGTCTTCTTTTGATTGAAATGAAGCAAATAATTAATCATATTTGAGTTAAATTTGGCAGCACGTCCTTAAGCTTGAACAGACAGTACTTTACAGTACTATTGTTGAACACTGATAAGTTTATGCAGTGCTGTTTGCATGTGAAAAGGACTCCANCAGACAGTACTTTACAGTACTATTGTTGAACACTGATAAGTTTATGCAGTGCTGTTTGCATGTGAAAAGGACTCCACCAACAGTAAGCAGTGCCTTAAAACCAGATGAACTTATTCCGGAAACGATGAAGATTTAAGTGACAGTGATTTTCGAAGCTCACTTTAATCAGACACTCGTCAGTTGACATGCATTTTATCGTGGCAGCTGGCTTACGAGTCAGTCTGCCCGTGCAACGATATCGTNCAGACACTCGTCAGTTGACATGCATTTTATCGTGGCAGCTGGCTTACGAGTCAGTCTGCCCGTGCAACGATATCGTGTAAGCATCTCAAGCGTATTATTTTAGGACGCTTTAAGTAGTGCCAGCACTTGATATACGTACTAGCATTGTAGTAAACTACAGGTTCTTCTGCTTGAAACTTTCCCTAACCTAGCACAACAACCGCGAACAGCGAAGAGAGAAGANGTAGTAAACTACAGGTTCTTCTGCTTGAAACTTTCCCTAACCTAGCACAACAACCGCGAACAGCGAAGAGAGAAGAGCTCCAGCTGCCTTGCAGACTCATAGGAAACTAAACTATTTTCCCACCAGCATCATGCAATCTTTTTTTGGCGGTTTGGAATGTCCGACCCGATTGTGACCCGATGATTTCAGACGGCCAATAATCTCTTAGCATCGACACCTGCCGGTGCAAAAGGAGCACTGTGTGTAACGTAATCCTCGACAGTGAGTTAAGAGAAGGGCAGATGCATTATTGCTGTAAAATAAAGCTGATACTTAATGCTAAGTTTCTCTCTGAAGTATATCATATGCCATTGTTGTTTTTCCTTTATTAGAATTGGAAGTTTTATTTGTGTCAGATTAAAATGCTATAATTTTATTATATTACAATGCTCATAGAACACCCTAATTTGATTTTAACTTTACCTCTTTAATATTTGTATAAGTCTCTAGGAGAACTCTAATAATGTAAATTTTGGGATTGTCAACATCACATTAAGTTAAGTAACTTTTGGCTTCATTAATTGTGGAAACAAACATCAAGCGAAAGCTTGGTGGAGATGCTGTGTACATAACCTGCAAGCACTTTTGTTTTACCCAGTTTTACCGTCACGTGTGTGGTAAAGTAATACATTTTCATGGCCAAGAAGAGCTTACAAGATATAGTGCAATATTCACAAACCGAAAGCACGTACCATTTAAAAAAAAGTTGTAGGCAGGCATGGTTACCAATCGTAATATGCCTTCTCCACCGATATATCCTTTTTGATGCGTTACTGACAGCATAGATGTAGGAAATGAANTACCAATCGTAATATGCCTTCTCCACCGATATATCCTTTTTGATGCGTTACTGACAGCATAGATGTAGGAAATGAACAGAGATGCAGTTATAACTAACACCAGTCAAAGGAACACGTGAAAACAACATAAAGCAATAATGCTTTATGAATTGCAAGTGCATCATGAAGATCAACCCACTGACTGGTTCAAAGACTGGCAAAAATAGTGTATTGAATTGCACCAAGTATGTGGTTGACCCGATAAGAAATCTAATAGATTTCTTTGAAATTTTTGAAGACAGCTGAGATGGTACCTGATGTAATGGTAACATGAAGACTGATGTGCAATGATTTTAAATTTCTTTTGTACAAACTAGATGACACTCGATGCACTGACAACATGAAGATGATGTGCCATATTAAGTTTCTTTGTTTTTAACTGAGTGTATATACAGTAGTTGTATGATATATATGCTTTAAAAGTTCAAAACTTAATTTTTTTTGTATTTGTAAAGTTCACTTGTCCATAAAATTTATCATTAAATTGTGACTTGGTAGTTTAAAAAAAAAAATACACATATGCACGCAGGATTAAACAAATAATATAGAACATAAAATTCTTGGTCTTGTTGACAGTCGTGGTTAGTTGGCCAACTATGTAATGGTTTTCATGGTACGAGGCTTGAGAAAAAAAATGGAAGCAGCCAATTGCATTTGACGTGTTCCACGTTCTGTCTACCCTCGACCGCTTGTCCTGTCGACTGCCACTCCACCTGTCAGAGCATCAATGTTTCTGCATTGTATGAGATAACATGCTGTGCAAAGTGGTAATAAAATCCTGAAGCAGTGAATAGTGCTAAATAATCAATGTCACAAAATCAGTTACGGCTAAAGCATTCACAGTGCTTCATGTTCCTTAAAAGCATAACACATCACGTAATGCAGTTACATAAAGTTGTTACCCCCATAGTGCAATCATCGTATTCTTGTCAACATAACCTGCGTGTTTCAAAACAAACATAATACATGACGTAACACGTATACAAAGGTATTAAAGTGCTGCAAGGTATTTGGTTTATTGTTTCATTTTTGGGCATCATCATAAAAGTGTTATGTATTTTTCAAGGAGACATTGAACTTAACGTCAGGCACCAAGTTGCCCAAAACAACATATTATTTATATTGTTGTAACATGTAATAAGTAACGTAGAAGAAGAAAGTTAAGCACCGAGTGCTGCAGTGTATTCTCTTATTTGTATTTTATTTTTGTGTCAGCTTTGAAAGTGCTCATTCATAACACCATTCTGAAAGTTTTCTCATGTCATCATCATTATTAATTGTAAGTCATTAGTAATCATTGAAATTCACTTGAAAAATTTCCCATACTTTTACGTGTGCACGCCATGCAAATCCGCTGGCATTAGCACCATGAAACCAGCCACTTCCAAGTAACAGAGTGGGGTGCACGTTGCGCGCGGCCTCTCCGGGCCGTCACTACTCCTGCACCAAACATTTAGTTTACCAATAGTTATCTTCATTTTTATCTGGAACCATAATGTAATTTCATAACCTGGAGAGCGTGCCACCCCACACCTCAGAAGTTTTGTACGCTCCTGAGGCATAACTTGTAGTCCTTGGGCCGGTTTTGCAGTTTAGGAGTTCCCCGAACCATAGTGAGGACAAACACACATGTGCCTCATATGAGGATTCACTAAATGAAAAGGTTTTGTGTGAAATGTCACCAAGTATATTCTTTATTTAGCCATTTCACTTCTACGTATGTCATTGTTTTCGTGTAAGTCCTAATTTCCCCACACGAGTCTCCCCATTTTTACATCGATGTCCGACCCTGAACGCGTCACACACGGTGGAATGAAGGGAAAGGAACCAAAAAAATGATATCCAGAAAGTACTTTGTTCTTGTTTGGAGTTGGTTTGAAAGTAGTTACCACTGTTTCTGCCCTTGAGCACTAAACAACATAGCTGCAATGAAGGAACTTTGAGCTAAATTTACAAACGCATTGTTTCAATTCGATGGAAGTAAAATTACAGTTTCCTTTGATAATACCTAATTTGTTGAAGTGTTTGAGAAACACGTTCCTTGCACATGTTGTAAGAGGGGTGAAGGTTCGGGGTAACACACCAGTTGCCAGAGCTGCTAAATGGGAACACGTCGAGAAGATGTACGAAGAGGGCAAGAAATCTGTGTTTAGATTAGCTCCAAAAATCACAGATTCACATGTAGCTCCAACTTCAAGTGAGAGGATGAAGGTATCAACTACAGCACAGGTCATGAGTAATGCAGCTGCAGCAGCTATCCATAGCTTTGTCAGTAGAGAGAGATAACTTTGGTTTTAAAAAATGCAGTAATTACCACTGTTTGATTGGGAATAGTAAAATTTGACTCTAAGGCTAGGACAAGTTATAATTAATTTAAATTTGAAAGGTATTGTAATTTGATGCATGGAGAGAAACTTAAAATGCTTTTCTTTCGTAAAAACCTCACATGTNGGATGAAGGTATCAACTACAGCACAGGTCATGAGTAATGCAGCTGCAGCAGCTATCCATAGCTTTGTCAGTAGAGATAACTTTGGTTTTAAAAAATGCAGTAATTACCACTGTTTGATTGGGAATAGTAAAATTTGACTCTAAGGCTAGGACAAGTTATAATTAATTGAAATTTGAAAGGTATTGTAATTTGATGCATGGAGAGAAACTTAAAATGCTTTTCTTTCGTAAAAACCTCACATGTNGAAATTTGAAAGGTATTGTAATTTGATGCATGGAGAGAAACTTAAAATGCTTTTCTTTCGTAAAAACCTCACATGTGTATAAATTGGTAAATGTGCCAATCGTCAAGGCGTAGTTGTATAAATGGTTTGGGACTGTTATAATGTCATTTCAGTTTCTAGGAAACTCTCAATGTTACAAAATTATTCTCATAAACGATTGACATAGCAGTTCGTAGCTTGTATAGTTGTTATGAAGATTGGTTTTACGTATGTGCCGTACACACGCAGAAAGGAGAATAAAAAGTCCAGAAAGTGTATTATGCAGATCTACAGAATTTGCTTACTTTTTGGAGGTGGGGTTTAGTAGTAAGCATAGATCTAAAGAGACTGAAATTAATACAATTCCATTATCAATACAACTTATTTCCATAAACTAAGAATGAAAAATACCCTTGATGTACAGAATCAGGCAAAACTGGAACCATTTAAAACTACAAAAAAAAATTAGAAATTGCTAAAAAATAAGACATTCTTCTCCCATACTCACGGTCCCACAAGCCAGGGATGATAAAATTCTCTGACCAACACAACATTATTTAATTTCACACACAACATAGCAAAACCAAATACTATGCTAATTCAGGCTCATATAAACATATTTTGCTCACCTTTTAAAGTTCACAATCTACAATGTGTGAGGCGTACTGGTTGTTACAAAATTAATAAAATAGCAAGAATGAAAGAAACACAACAATCACTTGCGACGCTAGCACTTGTCGCTTAAGTCATACTTTTTTGTTTCTACTCGATGCGGTGGTATACTCTTTGTTTGGCAGTCACACATTTTTTATGTAATGGCTCCAGTACATTGACATATTTCCATGTATTCATAACTGTAATTGTACTTGCTGATCGAGCCAGGTGCCTTTGTGCTGCAACTGTGTTCGTTGTAAAATTTATTGGTTATATTCCTTTGTTTTGTGTTTCGTGATTGTGTAAAACATGTTTGATAATGGCTCAAAAACAAGTTCATATTCGGTTGCGCCCAGTAAAGTGCAGAATGAACAGATTTCTTAAGCTCGCCGAACAAGTGGAAGTGGAGTCAAGTCATTTAGGTTTATTCCAGGCTCACTGCAGAGGCTTGCAATTACTGAAAGGTGAATTTGAAGAGAATCTTCTGCTAGCGGCAGAAGTATCTGAAACTGTTTCAGAAGCAGAATCAGACTTCAGCAAGCGGGAATTGGAAGAATTTGATGTAGCATATTACAGGATACAGCTTTTTCTAAGCTCTCTGTCACCCAAACAGAGCGACATGTGTCTAACCTTCCAATTTAAAGCTTCCAAAATTACAGCTCCCTACATTTAATGGCATAGTCACGGAGTGGACGAGTTTCCATGACCTGTTTACATTACTCGTTCAAAATAACGGCCAGATGTCTGCGGTTGAGAAACACCAGTATCTGCTTATGTCGTTATCAGAGGAACCCTTCAATATAATAAAATCACTTCCACTTTCTATTGAGAATTATGAACTGGCTTGAGGAAATGCTAATTGAGTGATATCAAGATGTTCGAACCATTGCCACCATGCACTGGGATAACATTATGCAGCTTCCAAAACTCATTGTCAGTACACCTGAGAAACTACGTAATATGGTAGATGTGATCAAGGAGAATCTGGGTGTCCTCGGGATTCTCAAATTTCCAGTAGATGAGTGGAGCTTCGTTTTGTTAAATATTTTATTACCAAAATTGGATTTGGATACACGTAACTAATTTGAGCTGGCTCATTGTCACCATGCCTACCTTTGATCAGTTACTACAGTTTCTTGAGTCACATTGCAAGGCTCTGCTGTTAGCCAGCAATGGCACATCAGCAGTNTACTACAGTTTCTTGAGTCACATTGCAAGGCTCTGCTGTTAGCCAGCAATGGCACATCAGCAGTCTCTGGGTTACGCTCCATCACCAAGCATACTGTGTATGGGCCTGGTTCAAGTGCTAAGAGTGCATTTATGGCCACCNCCTTTGATCAGTTACTACAGTTTCTTGAGTCACATTGCAAGGCTCTGCTGTTAGCCAGCAATGGCACATCAGCAGTGTCTGGGTTACGCTCCATCACCAAGCATACCGTGTATGGGCCTGGTTCAAGTGCTAAGAGTGCATTTATGGCCACCNGTCTGGGTTACGCTCCATCACCAAGCATACCGTGTATGGGCCTGGTTCAAGTGCTAAGAGTGCATTTATGGCCACCTCTGGTAGAGAAGTATGTGCTGCACGTCAAGGGACCCATTCCATTTATAAATTTCTTGCAAGATCATTTGAAAGAAGGTGAGAGGTGATGCGAGAAAACATTCTCTGTTTCACTTGCTTANTTATAAATTTCTTGCAAGATCATTTGAAAGAAGGTGAGAGGTGATGCGAGAAAACATTCTCTGTTTCACTTGCTTATGTTCACATCATGTAAAGGATTGTACCTCACGAAAGAAATGCATGCATGGCCACAGAAGTAATCTCATTCTCCTCCACAGAGGAGCAAGTGCCTATAGCTGGTCCAAAAGATGAAACCATCCCTCCAGTGTTGCCAACTGTGACAGAGGAGCAAGTTGAGGCCCNGTGCCTATAGCTGGTCCAAAAGATGAAACCATCCCTCCAGTGTTGCCAACTGTGACAGAGGAGCAAGTTGAGGCCCCACCCATTGTGGTGTCAATGACCTCTTGTAGTTACTGTTCAAGTACTATTGTGTTAGGAACACTCTTGGAATGATGCTTTAGTTCACTCAGTTGTTAATGCCAACAGGGGTAAGACAACATTCGCCATGATGCCGTTGCTGAGAACTAAACCCAGTGTCATAACGAAAGCATTAATTTTTAAGGACATTACATCAGAGTTGCCTGCTGTACAGTTGCCCGCTCAGGTGCGGCAAGAATATGAGGGTTTGGAACTGGCCGATACTACTTTTGACATTCCTGGGCCAATTGACATTCTCTTGGGAGCAAATGTTTACCCGCGGTGGGCGGCATCAAGCCCCACAAGGATTCCGTACTGCTCTGCATACTGTGTTTGTGTGGGTTCTTATGGGCAGGATTCACCATGGAGCAGTTGCTGCCACCAATAGTGTTGTCTCATTTTTCATCGCGGCACATCCGAGCCTTACAGACACCCTACGAAGGTTTTGGGAGTGTGAGAAATTGTCTGTAGAAAAGCATGTTAATCCAGAGGATGATGAGTGTGAACACCACTTTGTTCAGACTCTCAGCCATACTCCTGAGGGACGATATGTGGCTAGACTCGCCTTCAAGCATCCTCAGGACCTTGGTGACTCCTATCTTTAGGCAGTAACAAGGCTACACCGTTTAGAACATCGCCTCAGCAGCCAACCAGGAATCAAAAGGGAATAGAATGCATTCCTGAATAAATACGAGGCATTGGGGCACATACACTGCTTGGAGGCAGTTCCTGAGTCACAGGCGATCTTTTACATTCTTCATCGGTGTGTCATTAAGGAAAGAAGCTCCACAAAAAAGTTATGGGTTGTATTTGATGCCTCTGCTCTTACTACATCTGCAAACTCACTCAATGATGTGCTAATGGCCGGGCCGAAACTACAAAGGGATGTAGTTGAAATCATAACTCATTTCCATCTCCATCCTGTAGTATTTACCACCGATATCTGTAAGATGTACCATCAGGTATTTGAACATGCAGAAGACAAGCCATGTCAAGTGATTCTGTGGCGAGAGAATTCAAAACTACGAATCCAGACATGCTAACTCGATATTGTGATGCATAGTATCTCTTCTGCCCCCCCCCTCTTTTTTTTTTTGCCAGGTGAGCTCTGCAGCAGCTTGTCATAGATAAACAGGTCAAATACCCTAATGTGGTGAGAGTTTTAATGGAGGAAATCTTCATAGATGGCATTATAACCGGCAAGTCTGTAATGGAGGCAGTACCCGAGTGTCTCCAGTTATTCTTCAGGAATACAAGCAAGTGATCAAGGTGCTAGGCCTTGAGTGGGATATAATCACTGATGCATTCTTGTACCACATTTACCAAGCAACTGTAATCATAACCAAGTGTGCCATCCTCCCTGAAATTGTAAAAACATACGACCATTTTGGCTGGATTACACCGGTTGCGTTCCGTTCAAAGCTATTCCTTCAGAAGCTATGGCTCCTGGGCCTTGACTGGGATGCAGTTTCACCTGATGAGGTGAAGGAGGAATGGCAACGATTCATTACACAGATTCCAGTTCTCAGCGAAGGTCTGCATTCCCCGTCTTGTATCTCCAGCGAACGAAGTAGCCTATCAGATTCATGGATTCAGTGATGCCTCAAATAATGGCTATTCAGTGGTCGTATATCTACGAAACTCGGGCATCAGTGAGAAATGGGTACATCTTTTACTTGGAAAGTCTCGAGTAGTAACATTGAAAACTGTCACTCTTCCTCGTCTAGAGTTGCTCGGAGCACATCTCCTTTTGAAAATGATTGAGACAGCAGAATGAATGTATTCTCTCTAAGCACATAACATTTTAAAGTATTACAGCATAGTATGACAACTGTTACTTTGGCATGGATCAGGATGGCTCCACACACATTGAAGACCTTTGTGACAACAGGGTAGCACACATTCAGGAAAATAAAGTTGCAATTCACTGGCGATATATTCAATCACGAGACAATCCGGCTGACTGTGCTTCCAGGGGTTCGACACCTAGTGATCTTGTTGGGTATTTGCAGTGGTGGCAAGGACTGGCTTTGCTTACATCAGAAGAGAGGTACTGGCCGAGAGAGGACCCTGCACCACACCAACAAGAACTTGAAGTGGAGCTGAAGATTAGGAGTGTCATTTCATTTGTATGTTAATTTCAAGGCCTCAGTATTCAGGATTGTATTGAAAAGTTCTCCTCCTTGTCCAAGGTTCAGAGAGACGTGGCCTATGTAGTTAAATTTATTACGAATCTGAAGATGCCGGCTGATAAGCTATGTGTTGGACCACTAATCACAGCAGAGTTTGAGCATTCACGAGGGCTATGTTTGAAGCAAGTTCAAGACTAGTTTAATGATGAGATAGAACTCATTTAGCCACGGGAAGGCGTGCTCACTCAGTCATAGAAGACTATGCCCATTCCTCGATTCAGAGGGAATTGTGTGTTTGGGCGAATACTTGCAGAACTCCGATGTCAGTTTCAGAACAAAAAATTCCAGTGCTGTTGCCTAAGAAAAGTCATGTTACGAACCTGGTGATTGACCTCTACCATACCTCATCCCTACATGCTGATACCAATGCTACTCTGACTGCAATACACAAGGAGTATTGGATTTTGTCAGGAAAAAGCAAGAGTGTTCAAATGCATACAATGTTTTCGATTCAGTGCTACTCCAACCCAGCCTCTTATGGGGAACCTTCCCACCAGAAGAGTAAGGTCAGCTACACCTTTTCTTGCCATCAGTATTGATTTTGGAGGTCCATTTGCAATCAAGGCATATAACCTTCGTAAAGCTAAGGTGACAAAGGCCGATTTGATTGTTTTTGTCTGTCTGAGTACCAAGGCAGTTCACCTAGAAGTTGTGACTGCTCTCAGTACAAATACCTATCTCAATGCTATCTAAAGGTTCACGTCCAGACGAGGATTGTGCAAGGACGTCTATACCAATTGTGGCACCAACTTTGTGGGCGCAAGTCGCTATCTATCTAAGTTGTATAAACACATCATGACTTCTCCACATAAACTCCAAATTGTGGACAGCTTGGCTGAAAAGGGAACACAGTGGCATTTCAACCCTCCATCTGCACCACATTTTGGGATATTATGGGAAGCTGGTATGAGGTCAACAAAATATCAACTGAAACGAGTTGTTGACCAGCGGGTCCTCACATTTGAAGATCTGTTTACTATCTGTACTCGGATTGAAGCAGTGTAGAACTCACCACTGTTGTGTGCACTATCCACAGACCTGAATGATCTAGGAGCTCTTACCCCTGCACACTTTCTTTTTGGTTCATCACTAACTGCTCCGTGTGATAATTTTACCGACCTCCCAATAAAGTGACTGGACAGGTGGCAGCTGGTGCAGCACAGCACTTCTGGCAATGGTGGTACAAGGAGTACCAGCACACCCTGCAACCTTGTGGAAGGTGGGCCTAGAGTCTTGGTGAGCTCAAGGTGGGTGACATAGTACTACTGAAGGAGGAGAACCTTCCTCCACTCAAGTGGCAGCTGAGGCGGGTCAGCATACTTCAACCTGGCAGTGATGGTGTACCAAGGGTAGCGACTATCAACCTGCACCAGGGGTAGGTTACAAGACCTGCGGTCAAGCTATGTCGCCTTCTCATTGACTGAAATTTGTGTACAGTAATNTGCACCAGGGGTAGGTTACAAGACCTGCGGTCAAGCTATGTCGCCTTCTCATTGACTGAAATTTGTGTACAGTAATTGACTAAGTGTGGAAAAATGTAAATTTTGGTGGGCGGTATGTTAGGTTGTGTGTCAGGGTTTACAATTATTTGCAAACAGTTCTTTCTTCTTAATTCTTTGTGTACAGTTATTTTTCACTGCCACCAACTGTTTTGTATATTGCTCATGCCGCCACATTGCACAATAGCGAGCTCCGGTGTTTGAAGTGAAACTCNTGCCACCAACTGTTTTGTATATTGCTCATGCCGCCACATTGCACAATAGCGAGCTCCGGTGTTTGAAGTGAAACTCAAGTGTTGTTTTGCATTGTGTTTGGCCAAACTCAGTCAAAAATGGTTAACAGGAAGGTTATTTTGTTTTTATTTAGGGAGAGTTTGTTTGCTGAAAACCATTAAAATAATTTAATAAAAACCTTATTACACATGTTTGATAGTTAATTTACATTTCTGCTATTTAATAAGATGTGACGTGAACCGCACGTTCACGAGTCCTTTTGCTCACTGACTGCCAAAGTATGTCCACACCAGACGCACCACACCGACAGGCTTGTGGGCATGAGTGCATTAGTATTTAATATTTATTCAGTTTATTTCTTTAGTGTATTTGTTAATAAAGTCAGTGTGTAATTAATAAATAATTTGTTTTGTCATCGGAGACAATCTGCCCAGCCACAGCCAGAGACATGTGACATTCTACATTTGGCAATGCTGTGGCTGGTGCAATGAAAACATTTAGAATAAGTATTATCATTTTTATTATGTATTTGTGTAAGGGTAATTATGTTTTCTTGTGTTAATTTAGTTCATATCATTTTCCATCCCATAATCATCTTTCAGTGTATATTGTGTTTCACCGCTTCACCGCATGGCGTCAGCTGCGCCTAGGTAGCGGAAGCCGGCGCACATTTCCGGCCAGTATTCGCCAGGACTTGGACGAGCTCGGACGTACGCTCTCCCCACTCCGCAGAAGCCCTAGCAAGGACATCATCTGTCGAACAGTATCCAGTCGCATCCATAACATTATAAATCATTATCATCATCTCTTTCCTTACTTAACTTGCATAGCGCCGAGGGGAGAGCGACGTTATTATTTATCGGGAATCAAAAGTGCATTTCGAGTTTCACATGATAAGACCACGTGGTCGCTTGTAGTTCCAGGCCATTCAGGCCACGTGTCCTCTGTATAGTGGAGTGTACATAACGGGGTAGTAAATACCTTAACAACCAGCACCACTGTTTTTATTGATAATCAAGTAAGGCGTGCGAGGTGGCCCACAACCTCGGCAACGTGTGTATGATGGAGTGTTTACCAGAGTCCCTAGGCTGTTGGCCGAACGACCCTACATCTCATCAGCTCACCGCAGAGCTGTGGCGCTGGGCACACACATATTATTTCACAACTCTGGAAACACTGCAGATCAAGTTGGCTTTATCGTCGTAGCCAAGCTTGGTCACGTCAGATGCTTGTAACATCAGTCCAAAGACAAGTCCTAGCTTCAGAGGATAGGTTTGGAGATAGGTCATTAATAAAGATGAGAGAAAAGGAAGGGTGCCCAGGACAGAGCCTTGAGGAACTCTACTTCCAACATGCCCCACATCTGAGAATATGGAAGTCTCCTTTCTGTCAATAATGCTCACTTTTTTTTTTTAAGCATCTGTTCGATAAATACGAGGAAATCCAATTGTAAATTTTGCCAGTGATACCATAATATTTTAATTTGTGCAAAAGTACGCCATGGTTAACACAGTTCAAAGCTTTTGACAAATCACAGAATATTCTAATAACATAATTTATATTGTCCAATTGTTTAAGAATGTGGGTTGTCAAATAAATACAGCATGACTAGAACTGTACCATATGATGTACTGGTTTAGATGTTGTTATCCTCCATGTGTGCAACAAGCCTTTTGTACAAAATTAAAAAAAAAAAAGTAAAAAAAAGTTGATATTAATTGCAAGATTTTGTTACCTTTTTAAACAAGGGGTTTATTAGTGCATATTTTAAACGATCAGGGTAAATTTCAGTTTTCACTGAAAAGTTCAAAATATGACTGAGTGTAACACTAATTGTGTCGTTACATTTTAAAAATAATTTGCTACTAAATTTCATTAAAGCCATGTGGGAATTTGGTAAGCAGGGAGTTCGTTATTTTAATATTTCTGTGTGTGTGGTTATAGTTACCATTATATTGAGATAAGGGTGAGGATGAGATTGGGTTAAAAATGTTAAAGGATTTTTGATGATGAAATTTTAGTTAATAAAGAATCTGCTACTGAGAGAAAGTATTTAACCCTAAAGTTGACAGTGTATCCTGTGAGATACATTAATTTTTGCCATGTTTATTATTTATCTTTTTTTACTTTACTAGTTGCTTTGGCAGTATATCTCTTTAGATACTCTTTAGTAATGCCTTCTAAAAAGTAATTCATAAATATTTCATTTGGAACCTTCTACAGATAGAAACATGTACTGCAGTGTCAACACGATGGCAAGATACAATGGTATAGATGTGATCAAGGTAAGAATAAACTGAAAATTCTTAGTTATCATATGTTTTTATGTTATTGTGTTGTTGCTACATTATTNATGATCAAGGTAAGAATAAACTGAAAATTCTTAGTTATCATATGTTTTTATGTTATTGTGTTGTTGCTACATTATTTATGAATGGTGTATGTTTTTCTGGATGGTTGTATTTCAATTGTTTGTCCAATAGAAAAAATAAAAAATGGAACTAGTAATAGGGTATCTTATAAGATACATTGCTAGGAGGCAATTTTTTCAGTTGTTACTATTTGACGTGAACCGCGCGTCCACGAGATCCTTGTGCCCACTCTGACTGCCGCAATCACAACTACACCTGCTACACCGGGCAGCAGCAACCACATCAGGCCACAAGTGCGTAGTGCAGGTCGACAAGAATGAAACTCGCATCTTCTTGCCGACAAGGGTTACATAACTCAAGAGACCGCCCTACTCATTTATTACAAGAGGTAACTCTTTTAATAAATAGGTAGGCGATCCGAAACAGCNCAACAAGGGTTACGTAACTCAAGAGACCGCCCTACTCATTTATTACAAGAGGTAACTCTTTTAATAAATAGGTAGGCGATCCGAAACAGCGTTTACTCCAAAGCCACAGCCATTGGGCGCATTGGCAACTGGTCATTCGTAGCAACTCGCGCAGCGGAATACGACGTGACGCACCACCAAGTGACATCAAATTAGCTTTTAGGCCGAAGCTAAAGTGAAAAGTGCCCCAAAGTGTCACCAGTAGTGTGCAGCAATTTTACAAACACATTAAACACCGTCACCGCATTCACAGCTACAGTCAGGGGTATGTTTTATTGTATTAATAGCAATCAAGCATGGCATTCCACACCCCTTTGCCCAGGTGGACTCGTCCATCCGTCCTGGAGACAGCCAGTTGGCAACACTGTACCCAGTGAAATACAAACACTTTTCGCAAGAAAACATAATAACTTATCTGATATTTATTTATATAAGAGCAATTGTGTTTTTTCAAAGGGCGATTGCCTATAAAGGCTTCCATCACTGTAACATATCAGTTAGTGTGGTAACACACCTCGTCAACTTCACAACTTACGCCATAACAGATATTTGTTAATCAATGGGGGTGTCACCAATGTGCTCAATTAATTTATACATTTTTTCATTATTGCAATCATATCCCAAAGTGTACATGTTATGTTTCATCATTCTCCATTTAACTGCGGTTCTTGTCACTCGTGACTGAAACCGAGATTACTCGGCCAGTTCGTCTCAGCACTCGAGCCAGACCAGCGACGTTGGTTGGACGCTGCACGAGCCCCCTTGGCATCATCATTTAGGCTGTAATCATTTGACTGTAATAGTAACATTTATTTTACTGTACCGCGGGGGCGGGGGGGGGATCATACGGTCACTCCCGTGGGAGGAAGAAGGCTGGGCACATGAGGCGGTGTGGCTGTACTATGAGTAACCGAGTCCAGTCTTCGTACCGATTTCCGGAAAGGATGGGTGATGCATCTCTTATGGCCTCTCAACATCCATGGTAACCCAAGGCTTCTTGCGCCACTCCTGTTTAAACGAATTGGGCTCTGCCACCAGTACCATATGGGAATCAGCTTCCTAGTGGCTGTATAGGGGTATCTGCCATGATGGCTTGGGCCAATAGTTAGTACCTTGNACATATGGGAATCAGCTTCCTAGTGGCTGTATAGGGGTATCTGCCATGATGGCTTGGGCCAATAGTTAGTACCTTGGCCCGACCACTTGGCAGGGTGTTGGACCTCTTGGCATTCAGGCCACTGGGGCCCAAAACAAGAATTTCCCTGTGAAGAAATTCTATGTATGGTAAAGGACGCGTGTCTGATGTCAGCGGGGCCCAGCCTTATGGGCGGTGTGGCGAATAACGGCGCTCGGTGAAGAAAAACCAGGGTATAAAACCGGACTAGGATGACGGTACCCACAACCTTTCGGAAGGACCCCGCGTCTCCCTGCCCGTCGGTGGGGCCCTGGCGGTCAGGCATTGGAAAACCCACGAGTGCCATGGAAAATAAGAGGTAGCACGGGATGATCTGNCTGGCGGTCAGGCATTGGAAAACCCACGAGTGCCATGGAAAATAAGAGGTAGCACGGGATGATCTGTTTGGCCCATATGGAGGTTTTCTCTGTTGTACGGATCAGGTGAGGTTGAACTCGTGCTGGCAGTGGTTGACTCCGCATGCTGGAGGAGGCTCGGAGAGATTCCCCCTCTTATTGAGGAGCCGGGCGGTGAGCAGGGCACTGCTCCGGGGGCATCCCCGAGATGACGTCAGGGGTGTGGGTAGTGCTCCGGCCAGACCACACGCTTGGTAAACTGAGTGCTAGGATCTCAGGCCTTGTGGTAGGACATGCTCGGTACGATCTGGTAAATCAGATCGGGGCTACGCTCGGTGCGGCCTAATGAACAGGTCGGAGCTGGTCATGTCTGCGTTGAGAGGGCGTGACCCCTCTTCCCCGCCTACTGGGAGGCCGGGGTGCGGAATGTCCGTAATGGTTAAGAGCGCCCTATTAACAAATAAGNGGTGCGGCCTAATGAACAGGTCGGAGCTGGTCATGTCTGCGTTGAGAGGGCGTGACCCCTCTTCCCCGCCTACTGGGAGGCCGGGGTGCGGAATGTCCGTAATGGTTAAGAGCGCCCTATTAACAAATAAGAGCACGGCTTCGGTTGTGTTATATATATGTACCGAGGGGAGAGCCACCCGCCATCTCACCAGAGAGCTTAACACTGTATCACGTATCAACACAATACCATGTTTATTTCACACTAAGGTCGCCGGCAGGCCGTAAGTTCAGGGTCCATTTTCATGCATTATTCTCCTGTAAGCAAGTACAGTGAATAAACCACTTTACAAAGTTAACTGAGTGTCGATTAATTAAAAGGGTACTACAACCTTTGTAGCATCACCCAAAATTTCCTAGCATATTACAGGCGTACGAGAAGGACTCAGTCTCCTCATAAGGTATAAATAATGCAACAATAAGTACGTGACAACATCATTAACAAACTGACGGAGTACTCCAGGGCCACCTGGGCCGTCGACCGGACGACCCTCATCATTAACTCTCCACTGGGTTATGGCGCCGGGCAATTCAACACTCAACCAGCCCTGGGTTTAACCTCGACCATGTCATGTTATTGTATCTCTGTAGATACATTACCGTTTTTTACTATGAATTTTTATCGTAAAGGAAGTAAACAATAAAAATAATTATTGAGTGCTACTAACTTAAATTAAAATGGGAACCTAACCTATTTTTAAACCTTTCATTTGTAAGTAATAATTATCAACAATGTCTACAGTTTTGGGTTTTTATATGTTCAGACTAGTATGCCAAGAAGTAGGACAGAGGTTATTATAAGTCTTGCCAGACAACAGATTAAAGATAAGAACTATGGAAATTAAAACTATGGTATTATTACCCCAAAGCATAATGCAAACTCTGATGTGGAAAGTGACAAATAAGACATTGATGAGGTATTGTGTAACAAACAGCGTCCTAGTACAATATCTTATTGAAATAATTTTGATATTTTATTCCAAGAGTGTTTGAATGACAATCATGCTACAGGCTTTGCTGAAGCTACAGACACAGTGGAAAATATTACATATGAAATCGCGGAGAGTGATATTCTCCTGTTTGGTGAAATAGAAGTCTTAAACCAGTCCAACATCTGATGAAAACATTTGGGAAGTCAGGATTCAAAATAAAAATCAAGGAAGACCTAAATCTCATGTACAAATCCCGAAGAAAAATTATCCAAAACACAAAGTTGTGAAGTCAAAAGTTAATTTTAGCTGGAAAGAAGAATAATTCTTTACCCCTGTTGACATGTGGTGACTATTTTCAATGTCTAGATAAAATATCAAGTCTATTAGAATATTTAAAATTTTATTTTGTAATGATTTGACTTATATAATTGTTCAGAATATAAACCTCTACTTGACTCATATGAAAGGCAGTTGTATACAGACAAGTAGAGATGAAATGTACTACTTTTTTGCAAAAGAATTGCTTATGGGAATCGTTCAAATACATTTGTATACAAACTATTTGGTCTCAGAAGTTTCGTTTGAAAATAATAGTCTCTGTCATATCACTGAAGCACTACCAGACCCTGAAACAGTACCTTCATTTTGTTGACAATTTAAATGCGACAGACGACAGAGATGCCAAGATAAGACCAGTTTTAAAAAGAGTTCGTCAAAATTGTATAGCTTTGGAGCAAGAATGTAAACAATCAGTGGACGAAATTATGATACCTCACAAAGGTACACGGGCAGGTTCACAGAGACAGTTCATAAAAACAACCAAGATAAATAGGGCTTCAAAATTTTTGTGCAGTGTGGGGTGTTGGGAATTGTGAATGATTTTCTCTTTTATGACGGAGAAGACACATTTGCTGGGTTTCAGTTTAATGAATGCGAGGAAAGCCATGTACTAAGCGAAAAAAATGTTATTGCTTTATTTTTAGAGCCTTCCAAATCTGGCAGGTTGTGCTGTGTACTTTGATAATTTTTTCTGCTCACCTAGTATTTTTAAGTATTTGAGGAATGAGAAAGGAATCATCTCAATAGGAACAGTGGGCAAAATCGCACAGGGAAGTGTTNTATTTTTAAGTATTTGAGGAATGAGAAAGGAATCATCTCAATAGGAACAGTGGGCAAAATCGCACAGGGAAGTGTTCACTGAAAGCGACAAACAATTAGCGAAAGAAGGAAGGTATTCATTTCACAGTTAGTTGATAATACATCTAAGGTATCTGTAGTCAAATTGAGTGACAATAAGGCAGTTGTTTTATGCAAGTCTTATGTTGATTCATACCTTGTTTCTATCGTGAGGCATTACCAAAATCTTCAAGGAAGCCTGCCAACACAGGAGTTGGAACACAAGGTGATCAAGATGGAAAAAAGAGCTACAATACCCACATATCATCAAACATTATAATGCCCACATAGAAGGAGTCGACTTAGCCAACATGCTTGTGGCATTGTATAGGACTGGACTTAAGTCTCTCAAATGGTACATGAGTATTTTTTCACAAATTCTCAACATGTGTTAATAATGCATGGCTATTTTACAGAAGAGACATGGATCTTTTTGGAGAGAAGAAACCTGAATAATTGAAAGTGTTTGGCCTTGCAATAGTCGAATGCCTTCTGTTCAATAGTAGAATAAGGGGAAGACCATCTTCTGAAGGAGTCAAAGGACCAAAGAAGCGAATCAAAACCCCAGTGATTCTTAGACCACACAGTGAAGTGAGGTATGACTGTTTTGGGAATTTTCCAATTTTCGGCACCAAAGGACTGACATGAACCATGCGTCCACGAGCTCCGTGTGCCCACTCTGACTGCTGCAGTCACAACAACTACACCGGGCCGCACCAACCACATCAGGCCAAGAGTGTGTAGTGCAGGTCGACAAGAACAGAACTTGCATCTTCTTGCCGACAAGGGTTACGTAACTCAAGAGACCGCCCTACTCATTTATTACAACAGGTAACTCTTTTAATAAATAGGTAGGCGATCCGAACGGTGTTTACCCCAAAGCCACAGACATTGGGCGCACTGGCAACTGGTCGTTGTGTCGTGGCAGCTCGTGCCGAGACACATGACATGATGCACTACTAGGTGACTTCAACTTTTCTGTAGGCCGAAGCTGAAGTGATAAATGGCCAAGAGTGTCACCAATAGTGTGCAGCATTTTTACAAACACATTTAACACCTTCACCTCATTCAGAGCTACAATCAAGGTCGTGTTTTATTGTGTTTACAGCCATCGAGCATGGCATTCCACACCTCTTTACCCAGGTGGACTCGTCCATCCCTTCTGGATACAGCCACCTGGCAACACAGTAGGCAGTGAAATTTTAACATGTCATAGAAAGTGAAATACAAACACTTTTTTTTTACAAGAAAACATAATAATGTATTAATGTTTATGTAAATATAATTGATCTTTTATAAATAAAGGGAAATTGCCTATAAAGGCCTCCATCTTTGTAACATGTCTTTTAGTGTGGTGACACACCCCGCCAACTTCACAACTTCAACCTTAACAGACATTTGTTAATCAACGGGGATGTCACAAATGTGTTTAATTTAATTTATACAATTTTTACCATTGCAATCATATCACAGAGTGTACATTATATGTTTCATCATTCGCCATTTGACTTCGGTTCTCGTCANCTTCACCTCATTCAGAGCTACAATCAAGGTCGTGTTTTATTGTGTTTACAGCAATCGAGCATGGCATTCCACACCTCTTTACCCAGGTGGACTCGTCCATCCCTTCTGGATACAGCCACCTGGCAACACTGTAGGCAGTGAAATTTTAACATGTCATAGAAAGTGAATACAAACACTTTTTTTTTACAAGAAAACATAATAATGTATTAATGTTTATGTAAATATAATTTATCTTTTATAAATAAAGGGAAATTGCCTATAAAGGCCTCCATCTTTGTAACATGTCTTTTAGTGTGGTGACACACCCCGCCAACTTCACAACTTCAACCTTAACAGACATTTGTTAATCAACGGGGATGTCACAAATGTGTTTAATTTAATTTATACAATTTTTACCATTGCAATCATATCACAGAGTGTACATTATATGTTTCATCATTCGCCATTTGACTTCGGTTCTCGTCACTTGTGATGAAAACCGAGGTCACTCGGCCAGTTCGTCTCAGCACTCGGACCAGACCAGCGGCGATGGTCGCCCTCTCTGCGAGCCCCCTCTTGGTACCATCATTTAGGCTGTAATCATTTCATGCAATAGTAACATTAATTAATTGGAACATTTTACTGTACTGAGGGAAAAGTCACTCGCCCTCTCACCATGGAGCTTTATGCTAACGCATATAAACATAATACCACGTTTATTTCACACTAATGTCACCGGCAGGCTGTAAGTGCTGGGTCCATTTTTTTTTACATTATTCACATGTAGGCAAGCCCAGTGAATAAACCGTTTTACAAAGTTAAATGTGTGTCGATTAATTATAGGGTACTACAGCCTTTGTAGCATCACCCACAATTTTCTAGCATATTTCAGGCGTACGAGACGGCCTACAGTCTCGTCATAAGGTGTGAATAGTGTAACAGTAAGTACATGACAACATCATCAACAAACTGACAGAGGACTCCAGGGCCCCCTGGGCTGTCGACCGAACGACTCTCATCATTAACTCTCCACTGGGTAATGGCACCGGGCAATTCAACACTCAACCAGCCCTGGGCAACCTCGACCAGATCAAATTGTAACACTCACATGTGTTTCACAGAAAAAGGAACTACTTTATAAACATTCACAATAGCTAAGTTTAAGTTTTGCTTCAAGATGTTATGTCTGGAAAACTTACACCTTTATTCTGTTCTAAACATTATTACTTAAATTATTTTGATTAAAGTGGTTGTTTTTTGTGGTGACATAATATTATGAGTAGTTATTCAAGTATGTAGAAATTGATAGAGTATGGCAAGTATTTTACCTAAATAAATATGCAAAAAAAAAAAAAAAAAACTAATTGTAAAGTAATGTGAACATTTTGATAATAAAACATTCGTTCATGAAATAATTACGTGACAATAATGCATCATGTAGAACAAACATTCAAATCACAGGGAGCTGTACGAAGCTAGAGATGCATCTCATCAGATACACTACAAAGTTTCCTCTTTTTGCTGCTAAGCAGAAAATGAATCTTAAGGGATACATGTCTATAACTTTTAAAACAATGTAAAAACAATTTCAATATATTTTTTTTACGATAAAAGATGCTTATTATAAGCTAAAAATTTAAAGAATTTATTTTTCTTATGTAAAAGTCCTTTTGCCAACTTAAGGGTTTAAAATACTAGCAACCTCTGTACATCATTTACTATTATTGTGGTGCTGCACATGCTTTTGTAGTTCGCTACATGCACATCACACCTCTTTTCCAAAATTAATAAATCACATTTACAATAGTTGGCATTAAAAATAATTTATAGTACAAAAAAATAACGGTTTTTAAATATTAAAAAATAAACTAAAATAACCGCCATGTCAGTTCTTTGACGGTGCTGAGAGTTTGCTTACAAGAGGTTTGTCAAGGTTGACCACTTTATATAAAAAGCTAAGAACCAAAACCACTCATTGCTTTTTAGACTGTAAACCTTTATATAATAAATAATTTATAATTAAATATAGGCCGACATAATTAACTCAGTTAAAAAAAAAAAAATTATTTTGGCGGTAATGTGGCCAACGGAAAAACGCCATTAAATGGCGGCATACAATGTACTTCGATCGCAAAATCCACCGAACAATTCATTCNCTATCGCAAAATCCACCGAACAATTCATTCCCGCCCATAGAATAAATAAGTCAAAGAGAATAAAAAACAAATAAACAGAATTGCCAGATACGAGCAGACGAGAAGACGTTTCGTTGGGAATATCAAAGGTTTTAGTTTGACAAATTTTATTTATTTATTTATTTTGCGTTCTGTATATTGAGCTAGTGTTGGTCGAGGATATGGAAAATAGAACAGGTAGGTATGCCATGGACTGTGGCGAGAGTGGAGTGTGTTTCCATTGAAACTCTTTGATGCGCAAAGTATTCGAACAGACACTTTTGAATCGGGAGAGGTGAAAAAGAAGCGCCAGCACTTAANAAAAAAAAAAAAATTATTTTGGCGGTAATGTGGCCAACGGAAAAACGCCATTAAATGGCGGCATACAATGTACTTCGATCGCAAAATCCACCGAACAATTCATTCCCGCTCATAGAATAAATAAGTCAAAGAGAATAAAAAACAAATAAGCAGAATTGCCAGATACGAGCAGACGAGAAGACGTTTCGTTGGGAATATCAAAGGTTTTAGTTTGACAAATTTTATTTATTTATTTATTTTGCGTTCTGTATATTGAGCTAGTGTTGGTCGAGGATATGGAAAATAGAACAGGTAGGTATGCCATGGACTGTGGCGAGAGAGGAGTGTGTTTCCATTGAAACTCTTTGACGCGCAAAGTATTCGAACAGACACTTTTGAATCGGGAGAGGTGAAAAAGAAGCGCCAACACTTAACAGTCAAACGTCTAAGCGCGGAAGTGAGGCAGTGTCTGTAGCTATGTTGTGTGATTGTGCTGCCGCGCCGAGCTTCAGTTTAAAATATGCCGGGAAGATAAAAGTCTTTGTCGTTCCGTGTTTTGGTTTGTTTTGTCCAGTGCAAGTACTTTATGCTGTCTTGCTACTTCGTAATTATGAAGGTAAGAATATGCGTCTTTTGTTCCATTCCGAGTGCACTTTTTTTGACAGTTATGAAAATTGTGATGTATGCAGTTTTCTATGCATCTTGCACATTTCTCTATCGTTAAATACATGTATGTTTTCGGAAAAGTCGCTATTCTTTTTAACTACCGAAGTTGCTGCTAAGACGTGTAAGTGATTGTCGCGATAAAACGAAGCACAAACATCAAATTAAGAGGCTGCTTAGCATTGATCTTAAAAATGGCGGCATTTCTATTAAGTTGTAATTAAGTGCACATTCTAAAAACGCGGGTAATTGTACAGAATAGTAACTTTTCCGAAAACAAAAGAAATTACGAAAAGTAGTATAATTCTACTCCACNAATAGTAACTTTTCCGAAAACAAAAGAAATTACGAAAAGTAGTATAATTCTACTCCACTAATTACACAGAACATGAATTTACTAGGGGCATCAAGATATCAATAGAAACCACAAATACTACAGTGGGGAGGGCCATGATGATCAGGGATATTGTGCGGTAAATCATGTGTAAAATATGTAAGTTATCGTTTTATTTTCTTACGTAAATACATTAAATGCAAAAAGAACGAACCGAACAATACCTAAGTTCACGATATGTAAATACAGGGGTACTGTTTGCCAACTCACGCTACCAGTTAGTTATGCTACATATCAAATAGCTACACACCCAGCAATATCTAAACCCTTGATGACATACTGCAAAGAGCAAAACCGTCATATACATATACTACACATAATAAAATGTGGCAAAACCATAATAAGTACGCTCGCGTGAGGTTATCCACCCCTGTGATTCACCTATCGTGAAGTAAGGGTTAATTTGGTTAGGTCTGCTGCATTTTACATGACTGTCGGCAAAATTACGTAAGCCCTTCAATTAACACACTTAGACGCTATATTACACAGTACAATTTACTGTAATATAATTGATTCCTATGTTAAAACTACAAATGTATTACGTTACTCACCCATTGAATCGGCTTAGCCCGTGGATGATTAGGGGAAACACGTTAACGTGTGTTCAATTTGTTGAAACTCCATAGACATTTAAATTACGACAGAAATATTATATTTTAAGATTTCCCAAGGACTTAATGGCACAGAAACACTCGTATTTTCGCTCAATTATTTGATTTAACACACCAAACAGAATGAATTGCAATAGAACACGCTTAACAGCACTTGTACGTCACAAACATCGGTACAGTCGAAATCACACTACGCACTCAAGTGGCGCGAATTCCCACAATACAACTGTCACGTAAAACAATTTTGATGTGCATTTGTTACCTGTCTCTTGTGCATCATTGGTCACCGAATGTATAGTAATGTATCTTGGCGATACACGTCAACTGTTTATAAACACCATCTGTGAACGTCTTTTTGTATGATCTACTATATGTATATTTATTCTACTAGTAATACATTACATATTGCAATCCTCTTATGAAACTAGACAAGGTAGGCCCCGAGTAATTATATAGAATCTCATGATGTTCAGACACTTTTTGAGTGCTGTGTTTTTTACATGTATAACCTTAGCGCCTCAGTATAAATATATGCTGTGAATGATGACGTTTTATACAGTAAGGATTGGTTTCAAAAGGTATTCTCGCATTTAATACAATTTAGCGACCCAATATAAATATTTTGGTCGTACATTTTACATGTTTTACTGCATAAACACAGCAATTTTCATAACTCTCCTCACTATCACATTTTATGGTATGTACTGCAAATTACTTGAAGCCCCACAAAAATTCATATTAAGTGTAATTGGTAATAACCATATATAACATTTCCAGGTGTTATTTTCCCGATTTTCGGAAAAGTCGCGATNATATTAAGTGTAATTGGTAATAACCATATATAACATTTCCAGGTGTTATTTTCCCGATTTTCGGAAAAGTCGCGATTCTTTATAATTACCGCACAATTCCGTAAAACAAAATTAAAAAAAAAAATTACTTGTGGTTGTTTAAACTTTTTTCCATGACGAGTAAAACAAAATACAAATATTCCAATTCCTGTGCACAGGTGAGGGCACCCACGATTGAAATTACCATAACCATGGCAACAACAGTTAAGGAATAACACATGAGTGATACTTGCTACAATTATGAAGCATAACAGTAAAAAAAATAAAATTATCCAATGCATAGCAACTTGAACTTTCAAAGCCTTGCTCACAATCAACGTTACGTGACACAGGCCTGATATATAGAATATTTAGCTTGAATTAAGCTTGTCCTGACAAACCTGTAAGCTTGCAGATAACTGTGTTGTATAAGTCAAAAAGTTTACTTTGGGCTTGAATCAAGTTAACTAGTCTTTACTTGTCCAACTTGTAGCAAGCAAGCTTGNAAACTAACAATTGTTCACATAGCAGAAAGCATTCCTTGGTTCCTTCACCCGGCTCAATGCACTTCACTAGGCTCTATTAACAGCCAGGGCGTTGGCTCAACTCGCACGCGTTTACTGCACACCCTGTGCGGCGAGAGGGAGGGGCTGCTAAGCGCGCCAGAGCTGGTCCCTTTCTCCCCCACCCTCGTATTCAGGCTGGGGCGGGCAAAGGCCCAAGAGAGCACCACCTGATGGATACCGAGCAAGTGCAAAACATGCCGCAGAAATACGCGTTTCTCTTGAAATTTATTGCGGTGACCCTATCATTTTACTTGTGCAAATGCTGTACAAAACTTTAACCCATGTTCTTAAACGAGTTTCATGCAACTTTTCTAAGTAAATTTTAAGATACAACAGCTTGAAAAAGCCTTTTTTAGCGATTTTTAGGACCTTCAAAATCATGTTTCCTTGGCGCGGGGTGCCTTGAAAATGGTTTGCAGACATGGACTGAAATGTGATTTCTTTTCTTACGAAAACAGATTGCGAACACGTGCAGCAGTTTCTGAGAAAAACGTGTATTTCAGACACACTGCAATGCTGTTCACTCATTAGGTAGGCGGGCGCCTTAACAAAATATAAGATAATTTTACAAATGCTTGTGATACAAAGCATATTTAGGAAACAGCAAAACAAATCTTACCTGAGGTGATTTTGCAAATGTTCGCATCAAAAAGTGTGAATAATCCGCTAATAGACTTATAATTCAAGCCATTTGCAAACATGCATGTGCCTGTCGTGAGAAATTAGGTTTGAATCAGGCTTGAATCACACATGATATGATAAGCTTGCTAGACAAAGCAAATTCAAGTAAAATTGCAAACTTGTCAAATGCTTACATGCTATCTGGGAGTTAAGTGTCAGCAGCATATAAATTAAATCAGCCATCTACAATCTTCGTTAACGTAGGACCGAATCTCCGTAGCAGGCCACTGCTGACCGCCTTTTACCTGAGCACACTGCGTGGCTGGTGTTGCAATCGTAACAATGCGGCGAAAGAAGAAATCTTAAAAAATGTTGAATATACAACATTTTTTTTTTGTGGAAGTACCCAAGAATCATCACTTTGTTACGTTTTATGCTCCATGGTGAGTACACATTACAATTTTATAATTTATTTTATTGTGTAGTGTTAATGTTGGTTCATTGCCTTTCCCAAGCTTTGTGATTGAAACTGAAACATGACAGTCTTGCTGAAGTGTAAAATATTTGCCGGTGTTGTTCTCATATGTTGTAAGTGATTGTGTTATTTTGAATGTTAGATTAGTATATAAGTGTGTGTATGTATGTATATATATATATAAAGTTTTTATAACTGAGGTTAGCTCATAAGTTAGGTAAAATGTTTGTATAATTCCGGTAGGAAAAAAAACTGTACGGAGGCAAACAAAATGGCAGGTAGGTGCAAGTGCAGGTGATGTGGGAAGGTGAGGAGGAGGGATGATAGTGGGGTACAGTGTGACCAGTGCTGTGGCTGGTATGCCGATTGTGTTGGGATCAGAGAGGGAGAACTGGGCTCACTACGGCAGTATTAGTGTAGGTGTGAGGAATGTGTTGGGGGGAAAGGAAATAGTGGCGGTGGCAGAAAAAAACTAACAGTAGAAAAGGAAACTCAAATAGGTTGGGAATGTGGAAACTGGAAATGGGAAATGCTGATGGGGAACCTTGTAGAGGGGGTGCCAGTGACAAGGATGGAAGTGGCTAAGAAGGAGGGGCGGAAAGGGGAGTTGGTAGAATTGATGAGCAGGAAAGAGAGGGAAATGGTGCACAAGATTGAGAGGGTAAGGAAAAGGTCAGTAATAAGATGAGTAAGTATATCTTAGCAATAAAGGTAGCGAAGTTAGAGGAAGAGTTGGAATGCATAAAGGGTGAGTTAGGCAAAATGCAAGGTTGTCTACAGAAGGAACTGCAGGAGCAGAAGCCTTGGAGAAGGGAGGAAGCAGAGATTGAGATGGTAAAATTGAGGAGTATATAGGAGTTGGTGACAGTAGAAAGGAAAAAGGCAGTAGGCAAAACTAGGGAGCAAATAAGGATAAATGAGAAGGAAATAGTAGTAAGGGATAAGGTGATATTAGACCGCAGGAAGCAAACAAGGATGTATGAGTGGGAAACAGTATGCAAGTTTTTATGTTATTTTTAAATAGTTTGGGATTATTCTGACATAGTTTTTTTTAGATAACACAGTAGTTTATTAAATAAAGCCCCTTCTGGAAAAGTTTCAGGTTATGTAGTGATACATGAAGATTCTGGGCACCTCGTGTATAATGAGAATGAATGAAATAATTTTTAGGGAAAATATGACTGTTATTGGTGACAAACATCAGGGATGTATATATATTTACTAAAATATAAATGTAAGAATACCAATTTTGTTTTTAAATGGTGTCAGCACATTGTTTTAATCTACTTAATATCCTTATGTCTTTCTTTTGAAATAAAAATATTTTGTAGCTGTTTGCTGCCAGAGCCCAGTACATTATGCCATAAGACGTTAACACATGGAATTGAGCAAAATAAATTGGTTTAAGTATTAGCAGGTGATAATATTGAGGCCAAGTAGCTAATTGTGAAACAGGCAGTGCTTAGCTTCTTTGAAATATTATTGCTATGCTCTTTCCAATTGAGAGAAATGTCTAGACAAACACCTAGGAAATTTGTTATTTTACAATTTTGAATCTCATGTGCATCATTGCCAATTTTGAGCGAGTAATCATGTTTATTAGTAGTATGAAATTTTGTGAAGGTTGTTTTGTTTATATTAACGGAGAGTTTGTTCGGTGATAACCATTCAGATTGCTCTATAAAAACCTTATTACGAATGTCTGATAGTTCATTTACATTTCTGCTATTTAATAAGATGCTTGTATCATCAGTCGAAAGAGAAGCCCTTGATTCAGAGGATAAGTTTGGAGGTAAGTTATTAATAAAGATGAGAAAAGGGAAGGGGGCCCGGTACAGAGTCCTGAGGAACTCTACTTTCAACATACCCCACATCTGAGAATATGGAAGTCTCCTTGCTGTCAATAATGCTCACTTTTTGGTATCTGTTTGATAAATATGAGGAAATNCATCTGAGAATATGGAAGTCTCCTTGCTGTCAATAATGCTCACTTTTTGGTATCTGTTTGATAAATATGAGGAAATACAATTGCAAATATTGTCAGTGATACTATAATATTTCAATTTGTGCAAAATTACGCCATGGTTAACACAGTTAAAAGCTTTTGACAAATCACATAATATTCCAGTTCCGTAATTTCTATTGTCCAATTGTTTCAGAATGTAGGTTGTCAAATCAAATACAGTATGACTAGTAGATAACCTTGATCTAAGACCATACTGCGTACTGGCTAGGATGTTATCATCCTCCAGGTGTCAACAAGCCGTTTGTACAAATTTTTTTCAAAATTTTTAGAAAAAGTTTATATTAATGCAAGACTTTTTTTTAATAGGGCCTTTTTAAACGCAAATTTTAACTGATCAGGGTAAGTTCCAGATTTCATTGAATTGTTAAAAATATGACTGAGTGGAACGCTAATTGTATAAGTACATTGTTTTATTAATTTACTACTAATTTTATCTAAACCATTAGAAGATTTGGTAAGCAAGGAGTTCGTTATTTTACATATTTCTGTGGGTATGGTTTTAGTTACTATTGTACTGGGATAAGGGTGAGGATGAGATTTGGTTAAAAATGTTGAAGGATTTTATCGAGGATGAAATTTTAGTTGACAAAGAATCTACAACTGAAAGAAAGAGTTTATTAAAAATATTAGCAACTGCAGAGGGGTCATCTGTCTCTGCACCATTTACTTTGATTGTGATTCTGGAGTCAGGTTTACTTATTTTTCCAGAATGTTGTTTGATGATATTCCAGGAAGCCTTTCTCTTCTTATCTGAAGATTCAACAAATTTATCATGATGCATTTGCTTTTCTTTTATAATTACAGTTTTTAAGATTTTTATAATAATTTATTAATTTAGTCTTATTGATATTCCTACATTCTTTATAAAGCACAACTAACATTTTACATGATGTTTTTATGCTGCTGATTATCCAGTGGTTATCTATAGTCTGGGATTTATTAACAGAAAAGGTAGGATTCAAAAATATTATAGATGGTTTTTGTGAAATAATTTAAATTTTAAATTAGTATTTGTACAGTTAACACTTCTAGTCATGACAATTTATTTAATGACTCTTTAAATTCATTTACTGATTGATCATTAATGATTCTATTTCTTGTAGTTGAAATACTGAAATGAATTAGTGAGTCATGGAGTTGTAAAAATTGTGCATAATTATCAGCCAGAGCATTGTATAGGGGCATGACATCATAAGCATGTGTGGTTAATTTGTTTATAATAGCATAATCTAGAGTGGCACAAATGGTCGCAATTCTAGTAGGAAAGTTTATTGATGTGTTCAGCGAGTACAATAACTGGTGCAGCTGTAAGCTCTGTGACAAATAATTTATATTAAAATCACAAGTGATTTTTTTTCGTTGTAATTTTTTTAAAAATCTGTATAAGTATAATTTTAAAATATTAAAAAAAAAATTTCAAAATTTCTATATGGTGACCTATAAACAGTCAGAATTACAATTTTCTTTCCTGATACTTAGATAGATCCTGCTGCACACTCAAAATCTTTTACCAGCACAGATTTGACATATCTAGTTCTTCAAATTCCAATTAATTTTGATGTAGAGGCATACATCTTCTCCCAAGTATTTACTTCTACAGAATTTTGATATTATACATAACCAGGAGTACAAAATCTAGGTATCTCCTCATTTTTCAGTTGATGTTCAGTGAAACATATTACATGCATATTGATTCTGAGATCATGTTCAAAGGTTTGTATTGCTAATGTGAATGCATCAAGTTTATTACGCAAACTACATATGTTCTGATGGAATACAGTGAACCTGCTTCTGTTAAGGCTAGATTTCCTACATTTACCAGAATTAAATTTCAGTGCATTAGCATGTAGGTCAAAAGTTTTAACATTAATTAAAATGCGAACTTTTGTTTTGTCCTTACCAGTATTTATGATACTTGTTTCGCTGATATTTCTATGCGCAGTGACTACATGTACAAATTTTAGTAAACCTTATATTTTGTATGCAAGAGAAGCTAGGTTTTGGGCCAGAATTTAGTTTATTGAACTACTTTTCCAGGAGAGAACAATTGCATCATTTGACTAAACCAGTTTGCAAAGACTAATTTGCTTGAAAATAAGACTGGCTACCTTGTCTTTACCTCTGCCATTTGTGTGTAAGCCATGTCTTGTAAATCAGTGTCTTGACATGCTGTTTACATCCATTAATGACACATGACTAAACTGCGAGCATAACTTTTTAATTTTAACATTCGTTTTCTCAATTGCACAGTTATTTCTCAACAATGAGGAAGCGAGCATTTATTCAAGGTGTGGTAGCAAAGCGGGATCTGCCCTAGGTGGTTAGGTAATTGTGACGAGATAGTAAGTGGGTCAGCTTGTGGGTGATGGTGACAATCCAGCAAGTGGGTCTTCCCATGGGCATGGGGGATAATGACGAGGTTGCGAGCGTTTCTCTAATGTGTGTGGTAGCAAGGCAGTGAGAGTGTCTGCCCTGGGTGAGCGTGTTTTCCCAGGGAATGATGACGAGGCATTTATTGCCTGGGGGAGGCGATAATTAAGCAGTGATCGCGTCTTGCTGGAGTGGGACTGTGTCGAGGCAGTGATCAGTTCTGCTGTGGGTGGGACGGTGACGATCCAGCAATAGGGTCTGCCTGGTATTTGAAGAGATACAAGACAGAGATAATTTTTTATAGTATGGTTGAGGGATAATGTCGAGGCTGCAGTTGGGTATGCCTGGGTGGGATTTTAATGAGGCAGCAATCGATTCTGCTAGGTGAATGCGGATTTCGACGATTCGTTGAACAGTTCTGCCTGGCTGGAATGGTGGCGAGTCAGCGAGCGTGTCTGGCCAGGGCGTGATTGACATGAAGACTCGATCGGTTCTGGCTGGGGCAAGATGGGGATGAGGTGGCATGCGGGTCTGCCTAATTGAGTGGGGTATAATGACGAAGCAACGTACGGGTCTTCCAAGGGAGGTATGCGAAAATGCAGCATACGTGTCTGCCTGAGGTGAGGTGGCGATGAAGCAGAGTGTGGGTCTTGCTGGGGTGGGACGGTGTTGAGGCATTGATCGCTTCTGCTGTGGGTGGGACGGTGACGAGGCAGCGATCGTGTCTAGCCAGAATTGAAGGGAGACGAGGCCGAGAGCGTTTTTTTCGTTTGGTAGAGGTAGAATGGAGACGCTGCGAGCAGGTCAGTCTGGGTCGGATTGAAATATGGCAGCAATTGATTCTGCTAGGTGAATGCGGATTTGGACGAATCTTGGAGCAGTTCTGCCTGGCTGGAATGGCGATGAGGCAGCGAGCGTGTCTCGTCAGAGGGTGATGGCCACGAAGACTCGATCGGTTCTGGCTGGGGTTGGACGGGGACGATGCCGCGAGCGGGTCTGCCCAGCGCTGTGGGTTATAATGTATGAAGCAGAGAATGGGTCTGCCCAGGGTGGGGTGCAATGATGCAGAGAGCGTGTCTACCAGGGGGTGAGGAATAATAAGGAGGCTACCAGCGGGACTCCAAGGGGTGTTGAAACGAGGCAGCGAGAATGTCTTGCTGGGGGAGATTGTGACGAAGATTCTATCGAAGCTGTTTGAGGTGGAACTGGAGATGAAGCAACGAGGGGGTCTTCCCAGGGTTGAGGTATTATGACAAAGCAGCGAGTGTGCAATCAAGGGGTGTGGCAACAAGGCATCGAGATGGTCTGCCTGAGGTGGTTACGACAATGGCGCGAGCGAATCTGTCTACGGGGGATAGCGAGGAGTCATAAAACGTATCTGTATGGTGCGCAATGGTGACGAGTAAATGCGGNCATCTGAGAATATGGAAGTCTCCTTGCTGTCAATAATGCTCACTTTTTGGTATCTGTTTGATAAATATGAGGAAATCCAATTGCAAATATTGTCAGTGATACTATAATATTTCAATTTGTGCAAAATTACGCCATGGTTAACACAGTTCAAAGCTTTTGACAAATCACATAATATTCCAGTTCCGTAATTTCTATTGTCCAATTGTTTCAGAATGTAGGTTGTCAAATCAAATACAGTATGACTAGTAGATAACCTTGATCTAAGACCATACTGCGTACTGGCTAGGATGTTATCATCCTCCAGGTGTCAACAGGCCGTTTGTACAAATTTTTTTCAAAATTTTTAGAAAAAGTTTATATTAATGCAAGACTTTTTTTAATAGGGCCTTTTTAAACGCAAATTTTAACTGATCAGGGTATGTTCCAGATTTCATTGAATTGTTAAAAATATGACTGAGTGGAACGCTAATTGTATAAGTACATTCTTTTAATAATTTACTACTAATTTTATCTAATCCATGTGAAGATTTGGTAAGCAGGGAGTTCGTTATTTTACATATTTCTGTGGGTATGGTTTTAGTTACTATTATACTGGGATAATGGTGAGGATGAGATTTGGTTAAAAATGTTGAAGGATTTTTCGAGGATGAAATTTGAGTTGACAAAGAATCTGCAACTGAAAGAAAGAGTTTATTAAAAATATTAGCAACTGCAGAGGGGTCATCTGTCTCTGCACCATTTACTTTGATTGTGATTCTGGAGTCAGGTTTACTTATTTTTCCAGAATGTTGTTTGATGATATTCCAGGAAGCCTTTCTCTTCTTATCTGAAGATTCAACAAATTTATCATGATGCATTTGCTTTTCTTTTATAATTACAGTTTTTAAGATTTTTATAATAATTTATTAATTTAGTCTTATTGATATTCCTACATTCTTTATAAAGCACATCTAACATTTTACATGATGTTTTTATGCTGCTGATTATCCAGTGGTTATCCATAGTCTGGGATTTATTAACAGAAAAGGTAGGATTCAAAAATTTTGCAGACGGTTTTTGTGAAATAATTTAAATTTTAAGTTAGTATTTGTACCGTTAACACTTCTAGTCATGACAATTTATTTAATGACTCTTTAAATTCATTTGCTGTTTGATCATTAATGATTCTATTTCTTGTAGTTGAAATACTGAAATGAATTAGTGAGTCATGGAGTTGTAAAAATTGTGCATAATTATCAGAAAGAGCATTGTATAGGGGCATGACATCATAAGCATGTGTGGTTAATTTGTTTATAATAGCATAATCTAGAGTGGCACAAATGGTCGCAATTCTAGTAGAAAAATTTATTGATGTGTTCAGCGAGTACAATAACTGGTGCAGCTGTAAGCTCTGTGACAAATAATTTATATTAAAATCACAAGTGATTTTTTTTCGTAGTAATTTTTTTAAAAATCTGTATAAGTATAATTTTAAAATATTAAAAATTTTTTTTTTATNAAAAAATTTCAAAATTTCTATATGGTGACCTATAAACAGTCAGAATTACAATTTTCTTTCCTGATACTTAGATAGATCCTGCTGCACTCTCAAAATCCTTTTCCCAGCACAGATTTGACATATCTAGTTCTTCAAATTCCAATTAATTTTGATGTAGAGGCATACATCTTCTCCCAAGTATTTACTTCTACAGAATTTTGATATTATACATAACCAGGAATACAAAATCTAGGTAGCTCCTCATTTTTAAGTTGATGTTCAGTGAAACATATTACATGCATATTGATTCTGAGATCATGTTCAGAGGTTTGAATTGCTAATGTGAATGCATCAAGTTTATTACGCAAACTACATATGTTCTGATGGAATACAGTGAACCTGCTTCTGTTAAGGCTAGATTTCCTACATTTACCAGAATTAAATTTCAGTGCATTAGCATGAAGGTCCAAAGTTTTAACATTAATTAAAATGTGAACTTTTGTTTTGTCCTTACCAGTATTTATGATACTTGTTTCACTGATATTTCTATGCGCAGTGACTACATGTACAAATTTTAGTCAACCTTATATTTTGTATACAAGAGAAGCTAGGTGTTGGGCCAGAATTTAGTTTTTTGAACTACTTTTCCAGGAGAGAACAATTGCATCATTTGACTAAACCAGTTTGCAAAGACTAATTTGCTTGAAAATAAGACTGGCTACCTTGTCTTTACCTCTGCCATTTGTGTGTAAGCCATGTCTTGTAAATCAGTGTCTTGACATGCTGTTTACATCCATTAATGACACATGACTAAACTGCGAGCATAACTTTTTAATTTTAACATTCGTTTTCTCAATTGCATTCCGATGACCCATGAAGAGGTATTTGGGTAAAGGCTTTAAAGTAATAATTCGGAATATCTCTAATTGGTGAGGAGGACAGGTTTTACTGAGAAAACCGGTAGAATACAGTGTACTGCACAAAGATAGGTCATAGCCCGGTGAAAGAAAAGGTGAAAATGCCATGCGCTGCCTTACTCATCAGTGTACAGTAGCAGTGCGGGAGGATGGAGGGAAAGCCGGCCTTCGGGCCGTAAAACCTGTCTGGGGTTTTGGTGACGAGGCAGCAGGCGGGTCTTCTCATGGAGGTGGGAGATTATGACTTGGCAGCAAGCAGGGTGGCCAATGGGGTGTTGGATTGCGACAGGGCAGCGAGTGGGAATGCCTGGGGGGATTGCAACAAGACAACAAGCGATTCTGCCCTGTGGTTGGGGTGCCGATGA
>NQII01002699.1:289983-319340 GCA_002778355.1 Clitarchus hookeri | reverse complement strand
CCCCCCCATCACCAAAAGGTGCCAGAGCCACTACTGAAATACCAGATGGAGGGAGTAAGTTTCCCTTTCGGTCAACAAGTCTCCCACCATGCTTTAGCATCCCGACGAAATCCGCCAGGAGCAGGGCAGGACTAGGAATAGTCTTCTGGAGTCAACCATATCCCAACCAGGCCTTAGCGAATGACACCGGATACCCACCGGGTTGTCGACTGGAGACATCCGACGCTGGACCGGCGAAACGGCCGGACGGCCGGCCGTCAGTTATATATCAGCTGCAATGCAGCTGTTCCCACTACCCGGCGATTCAGCCAGACGCCGTCCACTGCATGGATGCAATATTTCAGTCGTAGTTTGGATACAGCGTGAGCAACAGCCAGCATCTCCTCAGGTGTGATGGCATTTCTGAATTTATTGTCCTGATGTCATAAACTCTTTTGTAAGTACCACAGATGTTCATCAAATGCATTATTAAACATTCAGACATCCGGAAGTAATTTCAAAAAATTACTTTCATCTGTTCGTAATGTTTGGAAAATCAAGTGGAAAGCACCCTGTTAATTTCTTTCATGCATGATATGAAACACCTGTGCGGGTAAGTTCCGATCGACCAAGTTTCCAAACGTGGATAGTTAAATTTTTAACCCAGTCGAGTAAACCTGGTAAATTTTGAGAGTTCGCCTTTTGGCCTCTCGTTCTTTCGATTGCTTTCCTAGAAAAGTTTCAAATGACAAGGTGGGAGATGAGAAGTTGCAGTGCGTTCTCCAATTCCACGCACGTGGCACTCTGCAGATATGGGGAAGGGGGAGAAAGAGAAAAACTTCAGCGTTTTTCGGGGCCCATTCGGGTATTCCAGGAACCCTGAGCAACCGAACTTTGTACAACTTTTGTTCCTAGAACCAATGGAAATTAGTCTTAAAGTAACTGGAGTTATCGTGGGTTGCGTAGTGCCCGTGGAATGTTGGGAAGGACTCTTAAGGGGGTAGCATCCTTAATAAATTTGCTTAGTATTGTCTATTTTCTTTATCAATCTTGCTTTAGTACACNTCCCACTACCCGGCGATTCAGCCAGACGCCGTCCACTGCATGGATGCAATATTTCAGTCGTAGTTTGGATACAGCGCGAGCAACAGCCAGCATCTCCGCAGGTGTGATGGCATTTCTGAATTTATTGTTCTGATGTCATAAACTCTTTTGTAAGTACCACAGATGTTCATCAAATGCATTATTAAACATTCAGACATCCGGAAGTAATTTCAAAAAATTACTTTCATCTGTTCGTAATGNTAAAAAAATTACTTTCATCTGTTCGTAATGTTTGGAAAATCAAGTGGAAAGCACCCTGTTAATTTCTTTAATGCATGATATGAAACACCTGTGCGGGTAAGTTCCGATCGACCAAGTTTCCAAACGTGGATAGTTAAAATTTACCAGGTTTACTCGACTGGGTTAAAAATTTGAGAGTTCGCCTTTTGGCCTCTCGTTCTTTCGATTGCTTTCCTAGAAAAGTTTCAAATGACAAGGTGGGAGATGAGAAGTTGCGGTGCGTTCTCCAAATCCACGCACGTGGCACACTGCAGATATGGGGAAGGGGGAGAAAGAGCAAAACTTCAGCGTTTTTCGGGGCCCATTCGGGTATTATTCCAGGAACCCTGAGCAACCGAACTTTGTACAACTTTTGTTCCTAGAACCAATGGAAATTAGTCTTAAAGTANTTGTGTTTTGTTACTTATACGTGTCGCTGGTATCGCCATCTTTCGACGGAAAGCTGAACAAACAAGAGACTTTGAATATTTGTCTCTAGTGTCCACCAACAGGTGCGCCACTTACCAATTCTACCTACCGGCCGCCAAGGATACCAGCCCCTNCTCTAGTGTCCACCAACAGGTGCGCCACTTACCAATTCTACCTACCGGCCGCCAAGGATACCAGCCCCTTAAGGCGTCAAGCCAGGAAGACGGACGCATTGCCGATTCTCAAAATGGTGACTGGGC
The DNA here is from genome assembly GCA_002778355.1 of Clitarchus hookeri. Taxonomy (NCBI): domain Eukaryota; kingdom Metazoa; phylum Arthropoda; class Insecta; order Phasmatodea; family Phasmatidae; genus Clitarchus; species Clitarchus hookeri. The sequence goes on along the minus strand of NQII01002699.1, from coordinate 317,349 downwards.
GCAATGGGTCAGCCAGCGCATAGCAACAGTGAAGTAGTCATCTGCTAGCGGGTCCGTAGCGGTGACGTAAGCTGTGTACCTGTTTCGGAAAATGAGGGGGAGGAGGACAGGAGTACATCTGCGAACGTTGAGTTTTCAGGCGCAGAAGCAAGAACACGTTAAAGGGTGCTGGAATAAAAATATATTCATTATTTTATGTTTGTGTAACACTGTCTCTCTTGTGGACGTCACGCGTAATGTTTCCCTTAAAAAATATGTTTAGATTTCATAGTTTTTGCATAATCACTAGTGAGAATCGCACAATTACAAAATGTAGATCACTTAGAAAAATAAGTTGGCTTCACAGAAAAAAATACGAACTATTTAAAGAAATCCATGCAGTTACAAAGCAAAACTTTTTGCATGTATTTTTTTAACTGTTTTAATTTATGAACGTATTCAGCATATTTTTATATGTCGTTGCTTGTGCACTTGCGAAAAACAATCTTGCTAAGTTTGTCTTAAAGAAAATGCTTTTCAACGTCCTTTTTTAATTTTTTTAAGCAGTTTTGTTTATTTTGTTTTCGTGTTGCCAAAACAGTAATATGAATTCGACACGTGATCATGCAAGATTTAAGTAATCGCACTCTTTTTTTGGGGGGGAGAATATCATTACATATAATGCCTCGAATTTGAACAGTGGTTTGTACAAGTATGAAATAAACTTTCTGCCTTCCGTTACCATTAATAGTAATGCTGGTGCACGCTTCAAATTCCATTTAATTTGTATGCTCAGAGCATGGCATTTTCTTTTCCTTTGCCGAATGCAATAATGTGGAGCTTCGAACGTCACTAAACTTATTTATGTACTGACATTTTCATATCAAGATTACAGCGAAAAGGGGTTTTAGTGGTTTTCAAGCTAAATACATTAACTCCATATATGAAACCAAAGCGGTAACGTCTTTTTTGAGGTAAACGATTTCCCAGATACGGTTTATAACAGTCACCCTGAAAAATACGGATTCATTTTAAATTTAACACCTTCACTTATATAAAATTCGGCTAACCGGGGCTGGGGAGCTTTTATACTAAACTTTATATATTAATTATTCAAAAACTGCTCGCTGACTTCAATTTGCCCCGGAACATCGAGACCCGAGAAAGAAGCGACTTAGGTCACGGAGGACATTTGAACGTTATTTAAATCACCGCCGCGCAAGCAATTCGGCGATGCTGGTAAACATGTGGAGGACTGCAAAAAACACATAAATTTCTCTTTAAGAGATGGCGAAGCACCTACAGTGCGGCGGGAAGACTATGGCGTGACGTCATGCTCGCGAACTCTTGACATTCCGCAGACGAAGCGACGAACTTGTGCGACACGTAGCGTGGTCGCTTATGCAGCGCGAACCGCGACTCTCATCTTAGTCCTTTATGCAAGAGTCGTAAACATATTGTGCCGGCAGTAGGTAGTGTGTGGGCTGNAACCGCGACTCTCATCTTAGTCCTTTATGCAAGAGTCGTAAACATATTGTGCCGGCAGTAGGTAGTGTGTGGGCTGACATTTGCCCCTGAACATAGCCAACACTAATGGCGGTTTTTCGTTGATATACTGCCATGGCATTGTCGCAGCGCAAGTGAGAAGAATATCTTCCTTTGAGTGCGTGCGTGTGAATATATATATAATTAAAAATATATGTTTGTGTGTAATTTATAGTTTGTTCAGGATTTACATATGTGGGTTGCCCCTGACGAAGTCNGACTGCAAAAAACACATAAATTTCTCTTTAAGAGATGGCGAAGCACCTACAGTGCGGCGGGAAGACTATGGCGTGACGTCATGCTCGCGAACTCTTGACATTCCGCAGACGAAGCGACGAACTTGTGCGACACGTAGCGTGGTCGCTTATGCAGCGCGAACCGCGACTCTCATCTTAGTCCTTTATGCAAGAGTCGTAAACATATTGTGCCGGCAGTAGGTAGTGTGTGGGCTGGCATTTGCCCCTGAACATAGCCAACACTAATGGCGGTTTTTCGTTGATATACTGCCATGGCATTGTCGCAGCGCAAGTGAGAAGAATATCTTCCTTTGAGTGCGTGCGTGTGAATATATATAAAATTAAAAATATATGTTTGTGTGTAATTTATAGTTTGTTCAGGATTTACATATGTGGGTTGCCCCTGACGAAGTCCACACAATTTTTGAGGTGATATTTCACAGAAAGTAATACAGAATTACTTAAAGTGATAATCGTTGATAGATATATCAACCCTTAAATATATTAATATTTGGTTTACCTTAATTAGTAATATAGGAGATGCCATTTTGTTATTACAAAATTCTATAATTGTGGGCTATAATTGACTTATTTCGACAGACTTTCAGTAATGACAATAACATTGGCTAGAAAGTTTACTTGTACAGGATGGGCCGTCAAATGCATTTCAGGCAGTATGCTATTTCTTATGAAATTTTACTTAGCAGAGTTGTGCAAAGAAAGGCCTAAAGGTGACTGGTATATAAATTATTAATGTAAATAACTTTTTCTCCAACCACTTTTTTGGTACATGTTGATTTAGCACTTAAACAATACTATGTTCATTTTGTGCATAGGTTAACAAGACACTTGTTCTTTGACCCAGCTTTGTAATTATGGGCACTCCAAACATTTTCCCCCAGAAATCGCACGAACTGTTATCCACTTTCATGGACACTTTGACTTTCTTGGAGACTGGAGTTTCCCCCCTATGTCACTGACAATTTATGTTGAAATACCGCATCTTTACTCCTGAGCTTGATATGATTCTTTAACTTACTTTCATAAACCCCATAAATATATACGGAAGCCAGACCTTATCGACCAAGTGTAAGAAAACGAGTATAGAAAATTAAGGATCTGCAGTTTTTGATATTTGTTAAAGATAGAACCAAAGCCGGGTGCAATGTATGCCTTAAGTTGAAGTATTTTTTTGACTAGTTCGCCACATGTACTATTGCACATCCTTCTTGTCTTTTTGGTGACGTTTGTGCCTAATGGCTACCCTTTCTCAGACATTAATTTGCAGGTCGTACAACTAGGTCGTGCAACTATAAACAATCCGAGCAGGTCCCCTGATTAGAGCGGGATTGGAGTTGCCAGACCCGCGTCTCTCGAGACCGAATCTTGACGCAGTATGTTGGCTACACTGGGGCCGCGCCGAACTGCTCCGTCATTGCAGCTGTCAGATTGGCTACACTTAATCCGCTTTGTACAAACACGCGTTAGTCCTTTTTATCATCATCTTCGTGTTTCAAATATTTGGGATTTATTTTTCTTGTTCATTTTGCATCGCAGACGTCAGAATAGGTGTTATTCGTCCCATCAGCTATAGATATCACCCAGTGAAGGAGAATTTCTTTAACTGTGCATCACATTGAATGTTTTTCGGTAAAGTTTAAGAAGTATTACGGAACGAGTTATGCAGCATTAGACGACATACTTGTAATTAGAGATTACATTCAAGAGCATTCTGTCTTCGGAGTAAGTACCTCATACCAGAAGAGAAAATAACGGCGACTTCGAGGTACTATTTACACATATTGCTAAGGTTTTTTTAATAATGTAATTTTATCTCAAATATGGATTAAGACAGTGTGGTAATAAGTTTACAGCAGGTATTAGTTCTTTATAGTAATGTGGTAATGTACTCGGAAGCACTGAATAATTCGAAGGAAAAGGTTGACAATTTTCTGTTCCGGTCGACCATGCATTGTAAAAAGAGAGGGACGCAGGTGAAGGCGGTGATACTGAAGTTGGTCGTGAACATATGTTGGAACTTGGTCTTTTTACGCTCTCTCATGAATGCGCACATTATTGCCAGTCCACGTCCAATTTTCGCACGTTCTTTAGATTCCGAAGGGAAGGAAGTATGCTCTTTTCAAAGTGCTGTCTATCTGTTTTCATTTTCTGCCACTCTTGAAATAGTTTAGCCCCCCCCCCCCTTCCCAGCATCCAATATCAATTCATTAAAGCGGATTTTCCTCGCTGAACGAAACGTAGTCATTTACTTTTTGTGACAGTTCCTTGGATACCATACTGGAACCTTCTCTCCGTCTTTCCATGGTGTCTGTTTTCATGACAAATATTAGTGTTAAAAAAACCCGCATTGTGTAGTTTTTGGTTGTAGTGTTTCTGGTATGTTCACAAACAAGTGCAACAGGAAGTAACACACGATAATGGCTGAACTTGGCAGTTTTGCGTGTTTTAAGGTGAAGTATCACCCGTGGTCAGCACCTATTTCCTTATCCCTTCCGTATCTTTCTAGCTTACTGGGAAGCGAGTCGTCAACTCACCTATAAAGTAATTGAAGTACTAATACTGGTAATATTACAGGACCCCAATTTCCTTTGTAACTCGGAGTTTCCAGCCTTCAGGATCTTGTTTCAGGCCCCATCCCACCGTATTAATTCCGGCCACAACACAGAAATTAAGTGTGACGGTTAAGAGCTACTGTATGAAAGTCTTAGAAATCAGTTTGAAATACTCTGACTTGCAAATTTGAAATTGTTACGAATGACCTGCTAGTAATCTAGTCTCGTGATACATTCGATCACTTGCCTGGTTGGAGTAAGAACGAAATTGCCACGTACGTGAAGATTAGCATCGCCTTGATGTTCAACACATCTGATTGGTGCACAGTTTTGCTGCCGTAGTGTGTGACCAGGGAATTTTTTTTAGAGATAACTNTGGTTGGAGTAAGAACGAAATTGCCACGTACGTGAAGATTAGCATCGCCTTGATGTTCAACACATCTGATTGGTGCAGAGTTTTGCTGCCGTAGTGTGTGACCAGGGAATTTTTTTAGAGATAACCGGAATTCTGTAGTCTCGTAAAGCCTGTGTGGTAACTTAAGTTAAGCTAAGCGAAGCGGAGATAATAACAATCTCAAAAAATATGTCCTGCGTCTAATCAAGATGAATTTTGGACATCCATACATCCAATTTAACATACGGACATTAAACATTTATAAACTGCTACATTTTGCTACGAAAGTCTTGCTTAAAAAAAACTTTTTTTGCATTAAGAATTTTTAATATAACGTATTGTATGTCGTAATTAAAGCACTGTGAGTCGCTCAATAATCAGTTCCAGTGAGTTTTTGGATTGATCTCCACTGCCAACACAAAAAAAAAAACTTACTGAATTTACGCAGCAACATCAGATTTTTTATTTAGAAAATCTTTTTTAAATCCACTTTTATTTGCGAAAAATACTGAAGAAGATATTTACTCTTTAGAACAAATCTGTATTTCTACGTTGCTTTCTCTCTCTTTTTTCTTTTTCTCTCCCTATCTTTCTCTCTCTCTTTCACTCTTTCTTACTCTCTTTCACTCTTTCTCTCTCTCTTTCACTCTTTCTCTCTCTTTTTCTATCATTTTTCTCCTTTTTCTAGCTTTCTTTTTCTTTTTTTCTCTCTTTCTCTCTCTTTCTCTCTCTTTCTCTCTCCTTTTTATCGCTCTCTTTTTCTTTTCTTCTTTCTTTTCCTCTCTTTCTCTACGTGCCTGTCCATGTATAACCATGCCTATATTAGTTTATCTATGCCGTTCCNAAAGCCTGTGTGGTAACTTAAGTTAAGCTAAGCGAAGCGGAGATAATAACAATCTCAAAAAATATGTCCTGCGTCTTTTCAAGATGAATTTTGTACATCGATACATCCAAGCTAACATACGGACATGAAACATTTATAAACTGCTACATTTTGCTACGAAAGTCTTGCTTAAAAAAAACTTTTTTTGCATTAAGAATTTAAAATATAACGTATTGTATGTCGTAATTAAAGCACTGTGAGTCGCTCAATAATCAGTTCCAGTGAGTTTTTGGATTGATCTCCACTGCCAACACAAAAAAAAAAACTTACTGAATTTACGCAGCAACATCAGATTTTTTATTTAGAAAATCTTTTTTAAATCCACTTTTATTTGCGAAAAATACTGAAGAAGATATTTACTCTTTAGAACAAATCTGTATTTCTACGTTGCTTTCTCTTTTTTCTTTTTCTCTCCCTATCTTTCTCTCTCTTTCACTCTTTTTCTCTCTCTCTTTCACTCTTTTTCTCTCTCTCTTTCTCTCTCTTTCTCTCTCTTTCTCTCTCTTTCTCTCTCTTTCTCTCTCTTTCTCTCTCTTTCTCTTTATCTCTCTTTCTCTTTTCTTCTCCTTTTTCTCGCTCTCTTTTTCTTTTCCTCTTTCTTTTCCTCTCTTTCTCTACGTGCCTGTCCATGTATAACCATGCCTATATTAGTTTATCTATGCCGTTCCNCTCTTTCTTTTCCTCTCTTTCTCTACGTGCCTGTCCATGTATAACCATGCCTATATTAGTTTATCTATGCCGTTCCCAACAACACCCCCCACCACCCCTCCTTGTTAATATATCACGAACCTGCGTGCGGTTATGGCCGTAGTTATTTTAAAACCCGTTATACAACCAGCTAAATAGGAGTTCGTGCGTTTTCGTCCCTCCCAGGTCATAAATAATGCATCGATTTTCAAATACACGTCAGATTAGTTCGTGATCTTTTCCTTTCATGGCAGTTTTCAATGTGTAAACCCACCCTCCCTCCACAACCCCAACACTTCCACCTTAGGGGAAAAGTACTCCTAACAGTTTATTGTACAGCGTGATTTAATGTGCTTGGTATAACTGACAGGTTCGATTCTAACAGTCTTCGCTGAAGGATAATTTTTCTACGTGACTTCACTATTCCTATCGTAGACAATCAGTGTCATCCTATTTACTCGTTTTGTAATGTAGTACTACTACTAAATTACGTTATGCATGTAAAGAATAATGTATTTGATTCTTCTAAGTTATAGTTATTTCTTGACCGTATGTATAATGAAATATTTTATTGCGTTTTTATCATCTTGGCGNTGATTCTTCTAAGTTATAGTTATTTCTTGACCGTATGTATAATGAAATATTTTATTGCGTTTTTATCATCTTGGCGATTTTGTGATTATGACGTGTCGAAAGTTGAGGCAGAGGTGCTTCAAGAACGGGAGCGCACATTAGCACTTCTGATTCGCACGGCAGAAGAAAACCATAGTGGCACGTGGCAACGTGCTTGTCTTTGTAGCGGTGTCGGGTCTTCTAGGNCATTCGCACGGCAGAAGAAAACCATAGTGGCACGTGGCAACGTGCTTGTCTTTGTAGCGGTGTCGGGTCTTCTAGGTGCCTGCGTGGAGAGGAGAGGGACTGGAGTATCTTTAATCTGGAGCATCTTTTGGCCATCCTCAATCCCGCTCAACCCTTCCTCCCACACTACACCACGTCTCGGCCAGGGAGAGGAGAAAAATGGAGATGGGATGGAAGAACTTTGGTAAGGCGGAAGTCTGGTGATCCCATTTCCGCCGACACTTCCGCCAGATCTGGCTCTCTCTGCCAGATCTGGCTCTCTCGCTAACGAGGTTAAGTTCGGCGCTTTCTGTGACGTTTTGGGGCACCTTCGAAGTCAAGATTTGAGAAAAGTAGGAGAGGGGGATGATACGTCTTGGGAGGGGAGGGTAAGTAACTGCTATGTTGTCAAAACCAGCGGTGTGATCATTGTCTTCGATAAAGAGGGAGATGGGCGGCACAAATTTTTTTGGTAGGCCATTTTTGAAAAAAAAAAAATGAGTTAACCTACTAACAAATGACTACCAATGCAGCTGTGACTTATCGTGAAAAACAGGTGCGTGTTAGTTTCCAATGTATTGCGTTTATGGAATTTTCTTTCCCTGCTGGTTTCACTTTGGGAGACGCGACTGCCTAATTTGATTGAGTTAATGAAATATGACTGTACACGACTGGAAGTAAATAATACTATACATCGTTATCTTGAACCTGAGGTAGGTACAAACTGTGTGAGATTTTGGAAAATTGAGTAGAAACCATAGTGCGGACAGTGATTTGAGCTATTATTGCGGGATGCACATGCCCTTCAAAATTAGGAATTAAAATGAGTTATTTGCAAAATATCAGACACTACGTGAAATGATGCAACAAATTCGTTAATATTTTTTGCCTTATTTGGTGTATGCAATTTGAACATTGGCGGGTAAACTTCACCCGTCATTAGGAAATAGGGTGGTGTCGTGTTATTAACCAACAAAAGTTTGTTACCTCGTAGGTAGTTTATTCACTGTTATGACGTAACAATAATGTGTACATTAAAGGAACACACATCAGGCTAACACTATTAATGAATTTTCAAAATATTCCAAAATAAACTTGTTCTAATACAGTACAATCAAAACCAATGTTCAATTTACTCACAATTTAATTAAACCTTGGCTATTGCTTGTGCTGGCTACAAAATAGATACACTGGAAGGATAAAAAACAGTAGGAAATACGTTCAGCCAATATAACCACGGAAAACGGGGGAAAAAAAATTAAAAACAAAATTTTCTACTTACTAGCAGAGATCGAAGAGTGAAGATATATTGATCCAGTAGTCTAAAATCACGTAAGAAATATAATAAAAATATGGAAACGAAGTATTGAAAGAAATTTAACAAGAAAAAAAATTAACAATATCCTGGCAATCGACACAGAAAATAAGTAAAATATTAATGGAGAAACGGCACCAATATAAACAAAAAAAAAGACCACAATTAAGCCAAAAAAGAGACCACAATAGAGAACAAAAACAAAGATTCAACAAAGTTATTATGATAGTCAGCAAGCAACGCAGTGAAATGACACCGACAACTTAATTACCTGAGAGAGAGAGAGAAAACAGCAACGATTGTGATACAGCCCAGAGAATCAAGTTAGTCATTACGTATTGGCAAATTATAAATGTCCCTGTCCTTGGGCGGTGATAGCATGTGGTCATAATGAAAACATGCAGTGTAACACAACTTTGTACACTACTAGAAGGCGAACTTATTTCAGTTCAGAGTGCTTTATAAACTAACTTATAATAAATTTGCGCACTATAATTGGTCTTCTCTGCGTTGGAGCCATTTTCACATATTCGCCGTAGAGATTGGCAACGCAGGGTAAACGGCCCTGTTTGGCTCTGGGTGCACGCTTTGCCCACGCTGCAGTAGACAATGAGAGTTGCTTACATCTATTCCTTCTCCCAGTGTGCATCTGTGGATCTAGCTATAGCGTGGAGGTGACGCTTATTGATCACGTAATTGCCGTCTCAAACTGCCCCACTCGTGTCAGTTTTGATATTTGGCATCCCTAGTTATTTGGAATCTCTAATGAATTGGACTCTGAATACTTGTCGTTTACTATACCCGTCATATTGTGCAACGTGTTCAGATTGCATTGGTGTCTCAGTAACTTTATCCGTACAGCCAGTCTCTCGTGTTAGCAGCTGGCTGGCCCTCAAAGTGGTTATCTCTGCACTTATAGACTGTTCACGGTTAATCGAACACTTTTGAAAACCGAGATTTAGAACTACAGTCGGTTCACGACAGGAAGAAACTTTTGAAAATCAACCTTTGAAAAAACACCCTAGCCGTTATCTACATGCATATAACATTACAAACAGCGGTGAGCGCGGATACAGTTATGCCGTTAGGTTGCCAGCACAAAGATAGTAAATAGTTCCGAAGGTTTAACGTAATTTTTAATTTATCGCTTACAAATGGGTGTCGAAAAGACTTGTATCTTATTATGCCAATTATTAATGACGTGATGCTAACGTATTTAGATTTCAACGTTTCTTGCATAAGTCACATGATCACGCTCAAGGTGAAAGTAACGCGGCCATTTGTTAACTAACCTTCGACCTTGTGTTGTTGACACATGTGCCAGAGAATTTGTGCGATTATCTTGTTTAACCTATAATAATTCATTTATTTGTCTTGTTTTACTAATATCCACTCTTTATTATTTGGGTTTTAATAACGTATGATTTTAATTTGTGCTCACTTTCTCGTTTTGTGTTTATGTGTTTCGTGCATTTGTCTTTCCTTTGCCACTCTATTCTAAGGTTGCAGTATTTGCAATAAGAATTGTTTTCACATTGTCGAAGACGTAGAATCCTTCACTCGCAAACTCTGCCGTTTTGTCGAAAACCGTCACAACCATTTTTAAATAACGTTTTACAATTGCGCGACACATCCGACTCAGTCTACCACCACGCCATTTTAACGTCTGTAGCAATTTTGATCAATACTGATAATCTTGCCTTCGATGTACGGGAATTTATCGAAAGTCACTAACATTCGATTGTAAATAGACAACTACTGTCGATTCATTAAAATACTCGCATTTTGGGTTTTTAGAATGGAATGTTTTTCGCTGGCATTGCATATTCTTTTGTGTGAAATTCTCAAGATTAAAAACTTTACGCATGTGGAATATCCATTAATAATATATACATGACTTTTATAATGGGTACCTGCATGTACGAACACACATACACACACACAGTGGAATGTAAACATTGCCATGTGACTGCCACATTGCGGTCACATGGCAATGTTTGTTTATCTTTGGCGGAAGGATACGAAATGGGCTTGAAAGTAGATATTTAGCAGGGCTTCAAGAAAGTATCTTCCAGTCGTGAACCGACTATAACTACTCATTTTGTATCAATCCGCCATATATAAAGTTTACATTGCCATCGGTCTAATAACTTTATTCATGCTTCAGTCAAGTGAAAATGTGATATTGTCAGGAACCTAAATGAGTTATTCTATAGGCTGTCCGTGGTTAATTGAGCACTTTTAATATTGACTTTTAATAAATGTCACTGCCCCAATCTAGGTAAATTTCAACGGGTGCATTGACTGGCAAGCACCCAGTGCGAAGTTGGTAACGACGGAAAGAAAACACACCCACGTCTTAACGTTGAATCAAAAGTGTTGAGTAAACATTGTGAATACTGAAAATGTTATTATTATTTTTAATGTATATAAGTGTAATAATTAGCACATTTGTAAAAATGTTCACTCTTCTAACAATTTCGCTGTTTCACATTACCGACGCACGAATAAAGTGATCAGACTCATGACAATGTTAACTTTGCTAAGGTTTATTCTACTCAGGCTGGAAAGCTCAATGCTTTGAATTTAGCAACTAAAATTTTTCACAGCTAGGTAAGCGCTATTGTCACATGTGTACGGGACTGTTTCCTATTTTCTACGTAAAAAAAACAAGATAATTGCAATAACCATAAGTAAAATCTTTCTCATTTATTATTCACGTAGTTTAACATTTAAATTAAAAGTGACCTCTCTAGAACACTGCGCACCTAGTGGCAGGAATTTTTCCCTATGCCAATCTTTCCTATAAGAAAACTCGTTTTGTTCCTAACCTGAGTAGAATAAACCTTAACTTTGCATATGGTGGAAGAATACACAATGTGCGTAGAATTAGATGCTAAGCTGGGTTTCAAAAGTACTCAGTTTACCATAAAAAGCCGCTGCCAACTTAACTGCGAGCCTGCAGGCCAGTATGTTCGATAGCATATATTCATTTGATTTTTTCCTTCAAAATTTTATTTTGAAACAGCCGATAGATGAATGTTGTTGGTGGCACCATTAGTCCGATTTTCTCTATGCGGCAACTTTTTATTTAGCCATCTTTGTTTCGCTAGTTGCCGGACGTAACGCGGAAGGGATGTCGACCTCATTGGCGACTACGTCCCTCTTCTGTCTCCGGCCGATGCAAATGGACGCGTCATTACGTTGCGGGGTCGCCACACGCCGGAAGCTTTCAGACGAACGACTGTTCCAGAAAGCCGAGGAAGCCTCCCCCGACACGGAAAATCGTATTTATTTTCCTTTTACTTTCCCTCTCCGTATGTAGGTCACTTCACTTGGGGGCGGAAGACATTCCCTGGCGTCCCCATTAATTCCCGCGTGCCGTTCGGCCACCCTTGTTTCAGGCACGCGAATTTCTTTGCATTAACATTGTCTAGTCGCACGCAGAGGGAAAAGAGATCGTGGCTTTGTTGCATTATTCGCTCAAGTATTGATTTAACTATATACAGATATTCGGTACGGTTAGAAGCTGTAATTAAAGGTAGTGGTGTTTGGCGCACACGTTTAAATGGTTGCACGTGTCGGCTAGTTTTCTTATTAGCTATTGTCTCGTTTGACTGACCCATAAAAGATTTTCGGCTTCTTTAACACTGTACGTCGGCGATTTCTCTTTAAGGGGACTCCCTAATGTTTGCGCGTATACACTTATCTCGGCTAATAAAAGTTCTGGGTATCCGAAGTTTCTCCGGGGTAGGAAAAATCGATAATTACCCGCAGCAGTCACTTTTTACTTCTATCCTCTTTAATATATCTAAAGAAAAAATATTTAAAATCGTTAAAAATAGCATTCTTAGGTCTTTCCTATCCTGTTTCTGTAAAACAAAGGAGAAAATTGCAAAGTGACTCCTATAATTTGATTTCCTGGTTCGTGTAATATCATCCTACCGTTGCCAATCTATTTTTAGAGAAATTCAGTTTTCCGGTAATGCACATCGCAGCCCCTTTGCAATGCTCTTTTGTTGGCAGAAGTGACTTTCAGGTATTTAAATTTTCCTATGTATTCCCCTTAAGCAGCTATGCTCTATCAAACTGTATCACATATTACAATTATTTAATTACGTTGCAATGGTTTCAAAAATATTGTTATAACTTTTTAAAATCAATGGGCATAGCCAGGTTATTTAAGAGATTTAAGTCTTCAGATTTGATGATAATTTCTTAATTTATTTATAAACATTGCAAAGAAAATACTTTCGACTTAACATCTCACAATAAAGTGCTGTCACTTGAATATTTACTAGTAATATTTACATAAATGTCCTTCACCTCACAAAAATTAATGCAATCAAATAACTAATGCTAGTCTCCATAAATAGTGTATCAATGCCCATTGAATACTTTTATAAATTATCTATAAATGTAAAAGTGTGTTTGGAGGTTTAATAGTCTTCCTTTCACGTCGCAACGGAGCAACTGATCGACGTGGTTTTTTTGCACAGAAATAGTTTGAGGGACGGGAAGTGACATAGGCTACTTTTTATCCCGAAAAAATATCTCATTCCCTCGGAATTTTTTTATAGTAAAATTAGCGCTCGGGGTACAATGCTCGATATGTCGATATTTATCGATTTTTCTATATATAGATAATTATCTATATTTCTATATATCGATAATTATCGATATGGAAAATAACTTTTTTATTGATATGTAACTGAACAATATCGGTATATTAATGTTTTATATTATCTAAGTTTTCGGTTACCTGTAGATAAAAGTACACAAACGGAATAACAATGCAATGTCGCAACCGAGCAACAGATCGACGTCATTTCTTGCACAAAAATAGTTGGAGGGCTGAAACGTGTTATTGACTACTTTAAATAGCGAGAAAATTTCTCAAAAAATTTACAAACGATAATAGTGAATCAGGTCGGAAAAAAGTTTGCCGCCAGCGCGCTCTCTTGCAATGCGCTGTCTAAACCGTTAAAGAATGAACAATATCGTGTAGTAAAGAATTNAAAAAAAAAAAAAAAAAAAAAAAAAAAAAAAAAACTCAGCGGTAGCATATATTTATCTATAACAGAGAAATACTAATAAGTGATTTTACCATTTAATTCACCTAGACGTTGGGTTTTATAATATGTATAGAGCAGTCGATCCCAAACTTTTTGGCTTGAGGACCCCTTCCACGGAACAATATCTACCGCGGACCCCTCTTACTCAAGTACTTAGATTTCGATACATGACACTAAATTTGCAGTTTTGGGTAAATAAAAGTTTGGTAAATTAGCCAGGCCATGCCTTGTTATTAGTGGTGGAGGGGAATATCACTATAAAAAATTATATTTAAAAACTCAACTTTATTTACAACACAAAAAACAAATTAAACAGAACGGAATAGATAGGTAGGTAGGTACAACTATTGTAGGAAATCGAACAATATAAATTCAACCTAATGATTTGAATATAGATTCAGCGTGATTAATGGGAAGAATGAGACTGTTTTAAGTGGCACAATTTTGAAATATTTGGTTTAATTGTTGATAGCCGGAGTCGGATGTCAGGTTCAGGATCTAGACAGCTTCGGTATTTAGTTTTGGCGGCTGCGTAGATAGAAAATCCAGATTCGCATAAGTAAGTTGTGGCAAAAGGAAGAAGAACCCGTTTCGCTTTTTCAACGAGCGGTTGGAATTTTTTGTTTTCCAGGCGAAGCCAAAAATGGGAGTAAGTATCACGCTCGAAAGTAGATTTCGAGGTGGAGTCTGAAGTTATGTCTATCAAACATTCGTATTCACTTGACGATATACTAGTTGGCTTTTTCGAAACTGAAAACGGTTTGACCACCCATTCATGTTCTTGCAGCATTGTATCTCGAGCTGTAGGGAAGTAGTGCTCAAGGGACTTCTCCAAACTGCGAAGATCTTCACATATTTCATCAGTCAAAGTGCTTTTATCAAGATCGAGTTTGTTTTCATGTAAAAAATCATTTAACACAGGAAAACACTTCACCTCTTTCTTATAAACCGACTCAACCCAAAACTGGATTTTTATTTTAAATGCGCGAACTTTGTCAATAGCTTCAAAAGTTGTGATATTCATTCCTTGCAGAGAAAGGCTCATCTTATTCATTTTCATGAAAATAAATCATAAATACGAAAGTATACTCTGCCATCTCTCATCATTAAAAACGTTGGCCAATTTGATATTGTGGTCCATCAACAGGGATAAGACTTCAGAACGTAACTCCCGTAATCGTGAAAGTGCTTTCCCACGAGACAGCCACCTCACTTCTGTGTGGAGAAGCAGGGAATTGTGAAGGCTTCCCACATCATCACATTGTAATACAAAAAGTCTTGACTTTAACGGCCGCGCCTTTATATAATTAATAATATGAACAGACTCATCCAAAACTTTCTTAAAAGAGGCAGGCATTTGTTTCATCGCTAAAGCATGTCTATGGACAACACAATGACTGCTACTGCAATTTTTAGATTTTTCTTTTATCCTCGTAATCACTTCAACCCTTGAGCCAGTCATTGCTTTCGCACCATATGTGCACACGCCAATGCAGTTAGTCTAAGGAATTTTGTTCATCGTAAAAAAATCATCCAACAAACGGAATATTTCTGCCCCCGTTGTATTGGCAGGAAGTGGTTTGCACAGAAGAAGATCCTCCTCGAAACTTCCGGAGTATTCATAGCGGACAAAAGCCAATAAAATTGCCAACCCCGCGACGTCAGTAGATTAATCGATTTTGAGAGAATACGAAACGTGTTTGATGCGAGAAACCAGTGATTCCTTCACATCACTTGATAAATCAAGTATCCTCCTCTTTACAGTGTTGTTTGACAACGGCACCGATGTCGCAAGTTTAACTGCTTTATCGTCAAGCATTAATTTGCATTAAATTTAATTTTTGAATTTTTTAAATTTATCTATTCACTCTACGTTTATTTTTGTAATAATGTATTAATTTTTCTCGAAGTTCGCCGCGGACCCCCTAGTTAGGGTTGGCGGACCCCCAAGGGGTCCGCGGACCACAGTTTGGGAAGCCCTGGTATAGAGTATAGAAGATTAACACTAAGTAAAATTCAACTTTATTAAAAAAAAAAAACCCAAACAATTCTGTAGTCCATGCGAGTGGAGCCGCGGGCACAGCTAGTATGTCTATATTTGACAGTTGTAATATTTATAGTAAAGTCCGTATCACATAGTCATACCTTAATTCAGCCCATATCACACCAGTACGAGGTGTTGTAGAGTGCTCAGAGTGCCCCCATGCACAGTAGCACTCCACTCGTCTGATATCACGCTCTCTCGTCCGTCCACACACACACACACACACACACACACACGTTACCATCGTGTTGCACCTTCTGACATCGTCCGTCCTCTGCGCTTATGTCCCTCGCTACACCAGACTTTACCCAAATACCACACTTCAGCCAGATGGCGACAAAAAACTGCAAATTTTTCGGCTGCGGGGGTATTTGTAGTGTCGTTGACCCTAGCCCATGAACTTCTGTCCATGTTGGGTTGCGCCGAGGAAGGAGATTACCAGAAGCTTCATTCGATAGCCCGCCGCTGCCGACTTCTCCGTAAGGGTGAGGGGGGTGACGGTGACGCTAGCCTAGTTATCTGTCAATCATTCCGCTCACCAGGCGACGTAAGGGCGAGCGGGTAGTGGTGACTCGCAGACCTTACCGCCGAAAGGACGGAAGGCATGCGTCCCGTGCCCGCGCGTAACAATATATTACTGTGAATTAATTCCCGCTATAAATCACACTCTTGACTGTATAATTAAATATATAATTTTGAAAAATGCTTTTTTTTTTTTTTTGTACATGGTTTTCACTTAACGTGTAAACATTGCTTGTAAATAGAACTTCAGTAATTTTGAGGAAACTGTGTTAAAGGGTTTGTTGTCAAGATTTAAATTTTAATCATTTGACGTAATGTAGGTGACTTTTGGGTCTTCCGTAGCACGGTTATGCAAATAAAGACGAAAGACGGGATCTCTACGATCATAGTGGTAGCCAAATCTCTTGTGCGAGCCACTCTTTGCTTATAAATCAAGTGATGTTGGAGGCTGAGGTCAATAAACGATCGATCCTGCCTACTTGCCACATGAATGTTTTAGCGATCGTTATAACGGAGCACCAGTCGAAGAAAAGAAACGCTAGTAAGTTCGATGCATGTCGCTGCCGCAGAATTGCCAAGTACGAATACAGAAGTGCAATGGCATGAGTGGAGTGGAGTGGAGTGATTTGTGCGACTCTTAACCTGGAGGTCTTGAAAGACAATAAGGTAAGTGAGGATAGTATGGAGCTGCGCCATAATGCATGGGCGGGGGAAACGGGAGATCCTCGAGAAAACCCACCGACCAGCGGTATCGTCCGGCACGATTCCCACATGCGAAAATCCGGGAGCGACCCCGCCGGGAATCGAACCCGGTTCGCCTAGGTGGGAGGCGAGGCGAGTAGCCTGACCACTACACCACCGCGGCCCCCTGCAACGACGTGAATGTTCCCTTGATGTTGACGCACGCGTTCACTGATTGGCTGCTTGAGACTCTGGAACGAGCCTTGTCTGACTGACTACTGCGTGTTGCAGGAGGTTCTTCATTGGGCTGCCGGCTGACAAGCAAGTTACCAGGCGCTGATTGGCCAACGGCATTCCGACATGCTGATGGCCAATACCACCATGTTAGTGACGTGTGCATCTGGAGTTCGCAGAATCCGCAGCTGTTCCACTTCTGTATTCTTGTCGCAGCCATGTTATGCTATGGCCCACGCATTTGGCTCGGAGCCCTGAGCTGCCTGGATTATGGTCTTCCTCGACTATACTGCGGCGGGATGGCGCACAAGGAAGAATCGAGCTCTCCCAGTTTATTTTTAAGGCGTCTTTCTAAACGGCAAGTGATGAAAAGAATATTACCCATAAGATGAGGCAAACAGGCCCGGGCTGTGGAACGGCCCATCAGTTCCATAAAAGCCTCCAAGTGGCGATGATGCTGATGTAGCTCGGAAATGACGCCCCGTTAAAGGAAGTGACTTTAATGTGCCGCCTATGGGTGTCCTTCATAGTTTCAGCTCTACAACTAGTTTTGAATATCTGCTGTCCTTGGGAATAAACTTTGAGGATCAATATGATTGCTGTTTAATTATATACTTTTAAAAAATGCATTTTTCATTGTGCGTAGTCTTGAAATATACTATTTCTGTCCATTTTCAGCGACTGTACAGGACCCCGATTGGCTCGCTGGTTAGGCATTAGCTTTTCACAGATGTTTATCTCGCTGTGTGCATTCCGCCGCTGTTCCGTCCCCATCTCATATTTCTATTTATTTGTAGGGGTGGCCGGAATGACTATGAGACAGCCTGACACTGTGAAAGAAGGCGGGAACGACTTTTTAATTTACATTTTCAGTGACTGTCAAGAGTTTATGCACGCGATCAATTTGCGGAGAAATACTCGTTAATTCACAAATGTTGGTAATAGCAAAAACTGATAAGGTAAGGATGAAACGTGTTCATTAACGTTCTCGCTCGCTTAGAGTTTTGTAGACGAACATTGCCTAAGTAACATCCAAAACTCGTAGCTGATACAAAAAATTACCAATTTAGTGTTGGCGTGTAAGAAATCCACAATTTCATTGGTATTGTAACCCATCTGGGCGAGTGAGGAGAAATGGGAGGAGCTTACGAGAGATGGTCTCACTTGTGCTTTGACCCACCTTGGACTGTACAGTATAATGTTATTTAATTATTCGATTAATATAATAAGATATCGAGCAGTGTTTTATTTTCACTGAAGACTGTACTGTGGTGACACTACAGAAATGCATAGTAATATAGATTTTTTGTAGTATTGTTAGTAATTAGGTAATTAAATTAAGATCTTTTATTCAGTTAGGACCTCTATTCTTTACTAACTAAGCCGTGCTCAGACACTGTGACATCCTTAACACTGTCTCTATCCCTCTCTTCCTTTAAATTTACCATTTTTAATTCGTCAATGTTTTTAGCTACAGCTATCACAGTTGTGTTCTGTGCTTCTATTTCGCTATTTACATGCGTGTAAGAAAAAGTAGAATTTTTTTCATTCTTTAAACTCTGGTGATTCCGAGGAATTCACATATGGTGGGCGACCCGCAAAACATTTGAGATTCCTTATGGGCGAGTGTTACACATGCCCCTGTTTTAGGTTACTCCACCACCTGTAGTATAATGAGGTTGTCTACTGCATGCTTTCAGAATATGTTTATTCCTCGAAAAAGATGGCACTTGGGTAGTTACACAAGCAAAATGTTTCGTTAACTTCGACGTTGTGATTAACAACACGTCAGAATACAACAGTTATGCTTCCGATTCACAAAATTTTATTGTAAAATAAGGGAGGCGAACCTAATTATTTTCGTGAAGTAATTTGTTAACCTGATTAGGATATGCAGTGCTGTTAAAAATTAACCCAGTTACACGTTTTTACAGACGTTCAATGGTCTGTATCTAATACATTATTTCTGTAATATTTGCATTTAGTTGGTGTTTCAGCTATAACTTCAAGGTGCACGCCGTCTGTAGTAATCACTTAAGGCTAAACGTCGTAGACATGTTGTCTTATTTTCTCAGGCTGCAGCCGTTGACTGACTGTAATTGTGCTTGAAACTTACAATTTTATCGCAGAACCTAATGTTTGCTCATGTTTTGTTTCAGAAAAACATCTTCAAGTATCGAAACATCTTGAACAGGCCGACGAGGCAGGAAGTCATCTTAAAGGAGATGAAGGTAGGAATTTTATATTGTTTCTCTATGAAACAACTGAATTTTATTTTTTGATAATCCGGCTATGTTACTGGTTACTAAATTAATAGACAGTTTCGTTTCATCTAATTGATTCACACACAAAACGTGTGCCCTCTCTTCTTACTGCTCCCGGTGATCTCAATAATTTGTGGCGGCTCTGAGCGCAATTTTATGCTGACCTAAGCGCGCACGTATTTTGGTGGAGCTTTGACGCTAATTTTAATCGGCTCGTAATACCACTCGCGTCATTTACAATTAATGTGAAAAGTCATCGTTCCTGTTTTTCGTGTAAATATGTTATGTATATATTTAAAAACCTTCAATAAATTGGAAATCCAGCAGCCTCCTGCAGAAATCTGTGCTGGGTTGGCAGCAAAATTCATATTCTTTCTTCTTTACGGTCAATTGAACACTATAGAACCCAACCCATAACTATGTGTTCTAACAATAGAATAATGCGACAAGCATGTTAAAGTTAATACCAATATACAGAAAATAGCGTTTTGTTTTACAATCTATTAGAAGTGTATTGGTTCAGATAGTGCGCCTATGAAATTCACTTGTGTTTTTTTTAAAATTAGAGTATTGAGAGGCGTGATTGTAACATCATAATGTTTCCATCAATTTCCCACGCAATGAGAGCAATTAGGTACATAGTGCTAATGTGTACACGTTGTGGTGAGGAAATGTGCCGGACGTAGACCCTAAGCACGAGTTTAAAAGGATTTTAATAATTCGTGTACAGGATATCCATGCCGTATTCCAAATGGCCATAACATTCACATTCACACTCGCGCTCGAAAGTGACAGAGTTTGAGTGCACGAGTACCTGTCGCGAGTGTGTGTCGAGGGAATTATCCATGCTTGCTCTTAGGTTATACTTTATTTGTGTTTGTGTGGATAGTCTATAATCACAGTGTCGAATATACCAGATAATTGTCCACTTTAAGTAAACATTTGCCTTCTTTTTAACGTATTGTGGTAGGAATTCGTTTTTATTTTACTGTTTTGTACAATCATTTGCCAAAAAAAAAACGTTTACAATAAAGATGCCATCGCAGGGGCACGTAAGTGGATACAATCACAGGACATGGTAGTATCTATACAGAAAACATCAAACTTTTCTAAACTACCAATCATGCATTGCAGGTGACCAACACTTAAAGGATGCACTTAGTATGATGTTGTACCGCCCGTAGCACGGAGACAGGCGCCAATACGGTCGGGAATGGGGAATGGTGGCATACATACGTCGGATGTTCTCCTGATGAAGATCCAGGCTACAGCTGACGCAACTGACCCTCCAAATTGGTCCCAAACGGTCTCTGCTCACACTGTCCCTAAGGCCATATCCGGTGTCTTGCAGCTCTGAATGATGGAGGGACACGTACGCCCCCTAGTAGCACATCCGCGCAAGCAAACCGCATTAAACACAAATAGGACACATGTCGGCCTACTACGATACTGTGTGGCAACTTTCCCTGTATTCATGGTGATTTATTTTTTTACAAATTTGTGCATGCTTTACATGCTCTGCAATACTATATAATTCTAAAGGCATGAAAAATAAATTACTTTTGGTTGATACTGCAAGACAACTGAGCAACTGACAAATGAACTGACTCTTGATACCAAACGTTTGGCAACATTGTCGACAGCGAGGACGTGTGAAAGTGTAAAAGTATTCGCCTTATGCGGTGCGCAATGAATTGAGGGAGCGATATTGGTGTTGCTAGTAATGCTTCTAACAGCCTCAGCTCGTGCATTTAGCGGTACGTAAGAAGACTCCTTGTAGTCCTCATATGAAGTGATTACCGTTTTCCTTTTGGTTGGTCATTTATTAGAAATCCTTCGACTTCCACGTGCTGGTACTCGGGTCTCGGATTGCCTAAAAATTCTTTAAAAAACATTACTTTCGCCGTGTTAATAATTTACGAGTTTTAACACAATTGATTTGACATTTTCGTTACACGCATGTAAATTCTGGTGCTGGATCTTGAGGATGCCAATTATGGAATAACATATCTTAACACTCTCTAGCTGCCCAGTTTGAATCTACTGACGAAGTGACGGATTTATGTTCGTGCCCGTAGTGGCTATAGCAGAACTGTTGGCGTTTCACACCAGTTACTTTCTATGCTTAATGTTGGCAGCTACCACCCCCATTACTTAAAACTATTATAGCATAAAGAAACATCACTGCAAATGTATATTTTTTAAACGTGACTGAGGGTAAAAACAATTTCATTATTGAATATATCTTTATCCCACGCAGGTAGAGAGTTATCTAAGAAATCTTAGTTTTTCGAAAATGTTCGAAGAAAAAACTACGGTTTGCTTACTTTCGTAACGGCCTTCTCTCAGAAAAGTTGTCGCTGTCTAAACCTGGTGAAATTTTTCTGGCTAGTTCAGTTCCCCTCTTCTCCGCAGAAATTTACGGAAGGATTACGCGACTTTTATTCACGAGAGAGTTAATTTTACAAAATATTCGATACACAATACAAAAGTAAAGTTGAAGTTAAATCAATTGAAATCTGTTTTGAAATATTCATAAAAACGTTTAATTTGTTACGTAATATATTAGAAGTTATATCAGCAGTGGTTCGGATTTCATGCCTATTTCTTAAAATAAGTTAGGCATTTCCATAAAAATTTATTTTCAAACAATTTTGAAAAAAAAAAAATTTCTTTAATTTGTTTGCGTAGTGCCATCTCATGTCCATTTATCTTAGAGTGCTTGTATGCCAGTTCTTTAATTTTGACAAGACAATATTAACACCGGCTGGACTCAATACGCCGAAATAAAAATTGCATCACATTTAATCTGACCTCTAATTCTCGACAAAAAGGCTACCTGTCTGAATTTTTAAGTTTCATATTTTAGAAACCGTAAAGTTAGTCTCCTTGATTTTAACTTTTATAGTTCCATTGGCATGCTCTGTAGGAAACATCATGTTCAGAAATATACGTATTTGAAACTAAGTCAAATATTAAATATTTTAATTGTGTAGCGGCCCTTAGTGTGCGGCATAGGCGTGCGCAGCGGTGGATAAACGCNGGGGGAAGTGTGAAACCAGTGAAATGAAGGTCCGCTTTTACGACATTAAAATACAAAGCAAGAATATATTTAAACTATTACAAATAATGTACATTATATTCAACCTATTTTGAAGGTGGCCGCCTGGTAAATGGAATTTTACACGTCTGAGGCCTTAAAGCGTGGGAGCACTAGGGGTGACAGAGACATGCGCATCATCTCTCTCATCGCCTCTGCGCGCAAAGCAATGAACTGGCGTGCAGTTTTGCCGTCAATAACGTGCTTCTATCAGAGTTGCAGCGGAGACCCTAAAATTTTACGATGCAATATTAAAAATAAAGTTTTGGTACACATCCCTATTCCTTTTTTAATGTTTTGTACCGGAATGTTCGCACCTAAAAATGACTGCGAAAACACTTGTTTTAGAGAGGAATGGAGGAACAGAAAAACGTGTATAGATGTGTGACGTTTCTTAAATGCTATCTGTAAGCAGATCTCACTCAGACACATTGGACGGTTTTTTAATAAAACGTTTTCAGCTGGATCTCTGCACACCGTTCGTCAGCCTACACTGGCGGCCGGCCCCCTAAATGTAGTGATTGTTTCAAACACACAGACGGTCTAGTAAAAATACGAAACTGGCACGATGCTTTTTATTTTACAGTTCAAATGACACGATGCAATGTGGGTGCAGCTTCACCTCATGTACGCTTCCTGCGCATGTCTATGGTGTGCGCGCCCCAGCCGCGTCAATAGCGCATGCGCCCAGGGGCGGTACGCCCCCGCTTTCACCGCCTGCGGCTCGTGGTCACGGCCGACGCCGTAAGTCTGCCGCAGAAACGTTCCCCTCAGAAATAACTGCCCGCGGCAGCTTGCTTGGCGAGTTGCCCTGCCCCCCACATCTATCACTGCCATGCTCATCCTCAACCCGCCCCACCTCTAGCAGCGTCCGCTGTACTTCCTGCTCCATCTTCCGTACAGCTGGCTCGCGGATATTCTACTGCTTTTGGCAGCACTTAATTGTTATTGCCCATATGTATAGTCTGTTCACGGTTTCTTCCCACTTTTTAAATCTAAACTTTGAAAAATAACCCAAACATTACGTGCTGGGTTGTTGAGCGAACCTGCTGGGAATCGAACCCCTGTTCGTTTAAGTGGGAGGCGACTAGTGTAACAACTACGCCACTGCGGCCCCTATTTTGGATTGAAGACGTGTGTTTTGTGTAGTGACAGGTAAGGTAGAAATTCAGTTATTTATAAAAGAATTGGTTTTCTATACCGCTGTACCGCAACTACTGTCGTCTTGGAACTGTGTAACCCGAGGAACATTGGAAGTAATGTTCTCTTTAAAGTAAACTTCTCTACCTGAAACTTGGACGTGATAATTACGAAGTGTGGTTGGACTTAGAATCGTAAAGAGCAATTTTTTTGGAGTGTCTGGAAAGAGTAACGACTGACTCAATTACTGAATTTAATGTGCCTTTCATGTTGCTGTATTCGTTCTATAATCCGTATTTTCACAGTATTTGTTCAAGCAGTACTTTTGTATCTGTTGTCTAAATGTTTCTAACCCGGGACTTCCTGTAGATCTCAGCAGTTGCAGGTTATAATGGCCACTGTTTCTTTTTCTAGGTTAGTCCTTTTTTATTTCAGTCCCACTAATCCTTCGGCCCGTTTTTTAAACGTTTCTGTCAGTCTGGGTGACAGTTTGCTGTTTGTTCTCATTAGCTAGGATGATTTTAAATCGTGGTTTATCGAATCAGACTGTTTATATTTTAAATCTACTGGCCTAAGTTTCAGGCACCCGTAGGTATCCTGTTTTTTTGGTAGTAGATAATTTGGAATCGTTAAAATAATATATTCTGGTTTTGCTAAACTGACTGGACTACAGTGGCGATTAACCTGTTGTCTTTGCGAATTTGTATTCGTGAGAGTGGAGTAATGATGACTTTCACAGGTACATCAAATGGGTTCTCACCCTTATTATCACCTTGCCACAATTCACGTGTAGCTGCCAAGGAGCCGACATGACCGACCTAGTTAAAGCATTACACTGGGACAGAAAATTTCTCGATTCGAATCTCGGGTAAGTCCCAGATAAATGCAAATGCACTGGCTGTAGTTATAAGGTGGTTAATGTTGAGTGAGTGAAGAGATATTGGCGGTTCTTAACAGTTAGGTCTTAAGAGTAGATGAGGGTGATTAAGGTAAGCATGGAGCAGTGCTGGAATGAAAGGGCAAGGGAAACGGGAGATCCCCGAGAAAACCCACCAACCAGCGGCATAGTCCGGCGCGATACCCACATGCAAAAATCCGGAAGTGACCCGGTAGGGAGTTGAATCCCGTTCACCTTGGTGGGAGGCGAGCAGGCTAACCGCTCAGCCACCGTTGCCCCAAGATGGTTTAGGTTAGCATGTAAAATTCACTCCTTTTTCTGCCCAAACCGAATTAGCTTTCTTTCATGGCCAATCAAATTATGCAATGTGTAACTAAAAATCACCGACAAACTCAGGTAGATGATTCTTTGTCAAAAAAATAAACAAAAAAAACGACATATAGCATATGGCCTTTCCTAAAGAGTGTACACGCCCTTAAAAGTGTAGGTAAAATTCGTGTTTATTGCAAATGCAGTATCTAATATTAATCTCGAGTTCCGGTATAATGTTATCAAAGATGCGTATTCCATGGTAATTTGGTTTGCCGTTTTCAAACCCTTCCGTGAGAAAATGGTTGGCGCCATTTTTGTGCTTGAAAAAATGTTACCATTCGGAATATGTGAGGATTTATCGGCTGACACAAGCAGTGTGGTTAATTTAGAAACAAATAAGTCCCTTGTGTTACTATGCTACCACCCCACTGTTTCTGAGAAAATGAATGTTTAATGTTCTAAACAGAGAATGTGCTATGCCTGTGACATAGGCAAAACGCTCAGTAATATATAGTGGTCCGCCTAATTTGGACACCCCAAAAATTTCTGGAAC
Source organism: Clitarchus hookeri (assembly GCA_002778355.1). Lineage (NCBI taxonomy): Eukaryota > Metazoa > Arthropoda > Insecta > Phasmatodea > Phasmatidae > Clitarchus > Clitarchus hookeri. The sequence goes on along the minus strand of NQII01002699.1, from coordinate 292,077 downwards.
TGTTGCATATCATGATGTGCAGTTTTCGCTAAATGAAATCACGTACAGGGGCAAGTAATTTGCTGCAAAGTAACTATTCATAACACGTGTATAGACATAAATAATTAAACCACATATTGTTTTTACCCTGTAAACATACCTTTTTTTCAATGGCATCTGAAAATTCGTGCAAAGAGGTATTCAGTAATATAGCATATGCAATGAAAAGTATTACAGAAACACCAAAAAAATTATGAGCAAATATAATTAAGTTAGGTGGGCTGGTAGCATGGGGCAGTGGACCTATACTCACGGCTGTAAGGAAGTAACACGGACCGTGACTCGTCCTGGCGGGACCGCTTCCTTAAAGCAGCGTATTGCTTACCTTTTTTGGACAAAAGAGAGCAACGCAGTGGAGGGAAGACGAGAAATGTGAGTGCAAGTCAGATTTCAATACATTATATTTTATTCAGATACCCACGTAATTCAAAATATTTGTTTCCTAGTCATTAACTGTACTGAGTAACGAGTGCGTACAGATGCACAACAAAAATAGAACAAACCAATCTAAGGATAAATGCAATCGCACTCGCATGCATAGTACAAAAGAGCACAGTTATGGTTGAAGCGCTTCACATTAGGTCTTTTCAAAGCATGTGCTCGATGTGTTTACATTCGACAGCAATATGCGTCTGTAAACGCACATGTGACGAGCGGCCTGAAGTGTTTCTGGCGTAATGCGTTTGCAAGCTGCCACAATGCGTTCCTGCATGTCTTCTGGCGTCGTATGAACAGTGTTGTACACCCTATATTTCAGTGTTCCCCACAGGAAAAATCGAGAGGTGTGAAGTTGGGGAAGTGAGCTGGCCATCTTACAATGCCACAATGCCCTAACCACCGGTTTGGAAAAGTTTTATTTAACACTTGCCTTGCCACCAAACAAAATGTGCAGGGCGACAATCATTCTGAAACCACATATCACGATGTAAGTCGAGCAGTAGGTCTTCCAGAAGCTCTGTTTAGGTCTCTAAGGAAATTGGCGTACGTACAGCCGGCCATTGTCCCTTGAATGAAGTATGGCTCTACCATGTAGTCTCCAACTATTCCAAACCACACCTTAATTTTCCACTACCGCTGGTGCTCCACGTGCTGGACCGAACACGGATTCTCCGTCGCCCAGTAGTGCATATTTTGTAAATTTACGCGCCCATGGTTTATGAAGGTCGCTTCAACGGCAAATAGTAAGTTCTTCAGAAAATTGCTGTCATCCCTTATAGACATCAAAGCAAACTTACAAATCTAAACACACTGCTGGAAGTCACCTTCATGTAATGCCTGATGAAGAGCCATGTGATATGGATGGAATTTCCGTTGTTGCAGTATCCGAAACACACTTGTTTTACTTATTCCTATGAACCTGGAAAGTTCTCGTGTACCCATGTAGGGGTTTGCAGCGATACGTGCCAATCCATCGTGTTGGTGCGTTTCACCTGTAGCAGTCTTTCGTCGCACTCATGTTGTGGAATTCCAATCACTTCATAACAAGAGAGTGCAAATGCTTCGTATCGTTTGCCCTGATATGGGCGTCCTATGATACATTTCTCCATACATTTGAACGGATTGCTTGACATTTCTGCCACTCTCACAATAAATAAGTACAGTACAGCCACACACTGCAATACCACTTACCATAACAGATTACGGGAATTGGTGCTACGCTGCTATTAGGAAGTGGTCCCGGCAAGATGAGTCATGGCGCGTGTTGCTTGCTTAAAACTGTGAGTACAGGTCTACTGCCCCATGCTGCCAGCCCACCTAACTTAATCATAATTGCACATTATTTTTTGGAGTTTCTGTGTTACTTTCCATTGCATATGCGATATCACTGGATTCCTCTTTGCACGTACTTTCAGACGCCGTTGAAGTAAGTGCATGTTTCCAGGGGAAAAATCATATGTGATTTAATTATTTCTGTCCATGCACGTTTTACGAATAGTCACTTTGCGGCAAAATACTTGCCCCCATATGTAATTTCATTTAGCGAAAACAGCATTTCGTGATCTGCAACCATTCCGGAAATTTTGGAGGTGTATACGTTATGCGGACCACTCTGTA
>NQII01002699.1:251624-289917 GCA_002778355.1 Clitarchus hookeri | reverse complement strand
ATATATATATATATATATATAATCATACTACCTTATTTTTGGTAAGGAATTACCACCTGGAGCTTGTCGGTGATTTGTAGTTACGCATTCTACAGTATATGTTGTAGGAGTTAATGCGATGACTTCACATTTGTTGATTAGATGTGGGTGATTTCGTTTTAACAGCTGCGGTCTCTAACGTCAGGTAATGAAGCGAGGTGACGATTAAGTGACTGTATGCCAGCAGCAATGATCGCCACATTAACCACATGAAAAAATCCGGCTTTGACCTCACAAGGAATGGAGTCAGGCTCCCCACAATGGGATGTGAATAGTCTGACCACTGCACCATCGCGCCCCTCTTTCTTTTATCGAATGTTAATGATGATAAATATGTGTTCACGACTATGTAAATATATTTTTGCGTAACATTTCTTTTCCGATTTTAAAAATGGTCTTTGGAATAGTGACATACGTTATTTAGAGGAAAGGACAAGCATAAATTCTGCGCTTAACTTGTCATTTACATGGTGAGACACAAGGCAACGGAAAAAAAATCTTGGCTCTATGCATGTCCGACTTTTGTACACAGTGTGTTCACATTGGTACGTTTAAATATAATCTGTAAATGTCAGGTTAAGTAAGCGGACTTTGTTAAGTTTCTTTCTGTACTTCATTTACATTTGTGTTTTTATTACCAAGTCACTTAATTCACTGTTGAGTGACTTGCACGTGTAAACATGCTTCAGTCTTAATATTAATTGAAGTGTAGAGGTGTTAGCCGGCGGTTAATTCGGCACCACACGATACCTATTTCCGTAGCATTTTTCTTACCCATTTTTTGCTAGTGTTTCTGCTCCCGTGTAGGTTACAATTCGGCCCCCTCTGGAGACGTTTGGCTCCAGGTATAACAGTTTTCGTGCCCATGGGCATGCTCGAAATTGTAATATAACGCGGTCTAAATTTCTGCTAAACCAACAAAGCTGCAACAGACAATATGGCGGCCACCCGAGTAACAACCTCAGCCGTATATGTCTGTTTAGAAAAGGTTAAAGAGTTCTGTAAAACGTATTTGCGTACAAAATGAAATTTATTGTACGCGTAAGTAACGGGAAATGTTTCAATTTTCTCCCACGATCATAATATAACAATAAACACAGTAATAAAAAATACGTGATAACTAAGTATTTTATACTGTCAATTTGTGTGTGTATGTGTGTGTGGGTGGGTGAATTTTTTTTTTTACTAACCACTCTAAAACTAAGTGTTATATGAGCCCGCGGTAGGGACGAGAGTTAAGTGCATCTCAGGGCTAAGCCCCATACGCCTACAAGGAAGGGAGTATCACGCAAGGAGACATGCATCACGGCAAAGAGGGATTGGGCTGCCATGGCCAGATCGTGGCCATGACAACCTCCCTAAGTGTACTTATAGCTAAACTATAATTAGAAGAGAAAGGGAAAAACCGGCATAGTCACCGTAAAAACCCTTTCGACAGGAAAGAATTAAAAATAGTTTCATGCATTATCATGTTTAACAGAAAATGCTACAGGAGACAGAGGATAGGAATCATGATCTTTATTATGATTGGAAAAAGTGCTAGTAGAGAAGGGGCAGGTAACTTTCCTTCAATTGGCACTGGTATTAACCAGAGTGACAATTGTGCATCACTCTGGTGGGGGGAGAGCGCAATTGGGCAGGTCCCTCCCGAATCCGAATCCCCAGTGGATCCTGAAACTTAAACGAAAAATAGAATTAGCTGTCGGTGAGTGCCAGCAAGCTAGCATAAACAGACTTTTTCATAATTCTTCACAAGATGGTAATTTGCCTGAAAGAAGAGGTTAATCTTAACCTAATTAACCTAAANCTTTTTCATAATTCTTCACAAGATGGTAATTTGCCTGAAAGAAGAGGTTAATCTTAACCTAATTAACCTAAACTTAAGTCAAGTCCGCGAGGACTGTTCAAGTACTATGAGTCAAGACTCTTAGTAGACTTCAGATGAATTAAACTAATATAAACTAGTATAACATATTATATTTATAAGCAGCCTGTAGTCATCGGTAGGATTGCTCCCGTATGCTGACTGAAGGCCAGACACACAGACATACAGCGNTTTATAAGCAGCCTGTAGTCATCGGTAGGATTGCTCCCGTATGCTGACTGAAGGCCAGACACACAGACATACAGCGCTGCTGAAGAGCTATATAAGAATACATATATTGTGTCCAGAAGAGATTAATTAACAAGTATGTCTAGTATTATGAACCCGACCATCACTGGCATGGTTTATAATTAAGCTAATATATTCTATAGAGGCTGTAGTCATCGTGTTAGGATTACTCCCGTATGCCCGACTGAAGGTCAGACACACAAACATACAGCCACTATTAATTAATTAAGTGATTAAATACGATCTTATTTTATAAACAGTAATTAATTATACTAACAAAGTTAGTTATCCTAAAATCTGCGCAGGAGCTAACATAATAGGCCTGACTGTGTGTTACAAGCTGGGCTAAGGGGGCCTGTGCGCCAGAAGTGGTTTTGGCCGCTTATATCGCTGAGTTAAATCGATATCATAATCCCCAAGGGCAGTTATGAGAGGATGGGTCGGTGNGGTTTTGGCCGCTTATATCGCTGAGTTAAATCGATATCATAATCCCCAAGGGCAGTTATGAGAGGATGGGTCGGTGTGTGTGTGTAGGTGTGTGTGTGTGTGTGTGTGTAGCTCAGTGGGTTGGTGCACGTGTCTAGCTGTATAGTTTTAGGTTGTAGAGTACAAATCTCCGTCGTGTAACGAAATTTGTTTAGTTATTTTATGTGATACATTATTGATGTTTGTAATTAATTTTATNTCAAATCTCCGTCGTGTAACGAAATTTGTTTAGTTATTTTATGTGATACATTATTGATGTTTGTAATTAATTTTATTGTTAGAAAACGTTTATTGTAGAATATCTTTGTCTAAAAGCAATAATTTGAAAGTAACTGCACAGTGCAATCGGCTCTGCCCGTGGTTGTTTTCTAATCAAATTAATTGGTTTCTAAAGTAAATAATTTNGTAACTGCACAGTGCAATCGGCTCTGCCCGTGGTTGTTTTCTAATCAAATTAATTGGTTTCTAAAGTAAATAATTTTAAAAAAATGCTTGTTTAGTTACAGAAAGCACAACATTTATTAGTATGCTTTTTAAAGATAAATGTTTAAATAATTTAATAATATTTTAATTAGTTACGTAAATGTCTGTTGTACATAAATGTGAGTACAGTAAATAAATGCAGTTTTCAGGGAAAAAAATCTTCTTACTGTTTCGACGTACCACAAAGCACATTATTTTTAAAGCATTCTCAACTTGGTTTTCTATTAGTTACTTTAAAGTACTTCAGTGTTTTGAGTGCTGTGTGACACGAATGTCCTTAACGTAGATGAACGGTTATATCTACTGTACTTGAACTGTGCGTCGATAAAACGAGCTTGCATGTGGAGGCGATCTCTCAACTTTCTTCACTGTTCCCCGCCAACCAAAGCGGAGGGTGGATCGAACGCGACGCTGTGGTGAGAGATTCCCCCGTGTCCCTCGCGAACTGGGTCAGGTCGTTCCCTGCCCGGGTCACGGCCGATTGTCTGGGAGGCCTGCCGCGGATACTTCCAGTAGGGGTGGCGCTCTCCTGTAATCAAGGTCACTGTGGACGCAGTTTAATGCTGCCGTCAGAGGGGTTAATAGTTGCTTTAACCTAACTTCTATATTTAGGTCGCTTGTTCTTCATGCTCTGCCAACTTTCTGCGCGATTTCGTTTAACGCACGCATTGGCGATGCGTATTTTAATACTGGTTATAGTCCATTGATGCCCTGCTAAAGTTCTACTTTCAGGATACTCCACCGCCTCATGCAAACAAAGCGTAACCGAGTCTATAAAATTTTACCAAGTGGACGACGCACCGCATTCGTGCGCACTCAGTGCAATAATATTTTGCGTAAGAACTACTTCTTACTAGCCATTACCAACACACCTATTTTCACACTTTTTTTATTCATATTAATTACAAATGAAGTATAATAATTTATACATAAAATATTAGTAGAAGTTCAATTAAACTAAAAATAACATACTTTTATGTTAACGTAAGTATAGATCGCGCTTGGCATGATATTTAGTAAACAAAGACGTCATACATGGGGTGATTTTTAAAAGTTTTATTTCAAAACGATCGAAGATACCGCGAATAGACTATACACATTTGCACCATTGTGTAATGATAGCCAACTACGCTATTAATATGGGCGTCAGTCGTGACGTAAATATTTTATCTTTTGCATCTCGCCGTTGCAAATAAAGTTTAATCATGGTTTTCATGACCCGACATTCCACATTCTTCAAGCAGACGTTTCCTGACAAATAGATGCGGCGGTATTTAACTCAGCTACATCCAGAAAGAAAAAAAAAGATTGATTTATTGTGGCAATGCAGGTGTATTGCTGACAAAGTATATGAGAATGATTTAACATGTTCTAACAACAGTTATCAGAATAGGTTTTGACTTTTACATTTGGCTTGTAATAACACACAGTAAAATTTGTCATTCTACCTCTCTTGGCAAAAAAATAAAACCTTACAAAATTCCAAAACATGAAAATATTATTTTTTTTAAATGTTAAACTAAGTGTTGGTTATAATTGATTAGTAGATACAATCGGAAATCTTAAAATTATGTGACGTCATCCCAAAGTTTTATGTTAAATAAGTTGTTTCACACATTTTGTGGTAAAAGTATTTAAAATGTATTTTATTAAAATTAAACATTTTGTCTTTAAGATAGGGTCCTTGTTTTGACTTATTAGAAAGATCCCTAAAAAAAGTTCATAATAAACGGGATTGGAAATTAATGGCTGGTGATGCTACTGGATGCCAGTAAAGGCGAATAGGCAATCAATGCGCTTGCCTGTGTCGCCCTTAGCGTTCTCCGAACACCAAAAATATATTTAGTCAGGCGGCCATTTTAAGATAGGCTGCCGTATTGAAACGTCCAAAACTCGTTTCGTTGTGGCAGTGACGTCCGTAGCCGGAGAGTCTAATATTTAGAACCTTTAGGTTCTAAATACCGAGCATGCTGAACATGTATTAGCGTGTTTTCTTTTGCTTCCTAGTTGATTTCTTAGCTGCTGATTGTGCTTTTAATTTAGTCATTAATAAACAACTGAATAGATAGTTAGTATTTTGTTCAGATATAAAGAAGCCTACTTACAAAATTTTATATTTTTTTAATGATGGGTGATTATTATCTCAAATGTAAATTTTGTGTATTCGATAAAAATAAATTTTTAGTTGCATTGCTGACCCTTTGACTTCATTTAGAGCACAGCTTGCCACCTTACAGGGGAGAAATAAAAATCATTAAGTGTGCCTTTTTTTTTTTAGCCATAAAATGTATTCTGCATTCATTATTGAAATTTTATCTTAGTCAGGGCGTATATCACTCANCTTTTTTTTTTTAGCCATAAAATGTATTCTGCATTCATTATTGAAATTTTATCTTAGTCAGGGCGTATATCACTCAGATGATTGAATAGCTGTAATATAAATTGAGTAGCTTTAATTTTTAACCATATCATGGAATAAATGTGAATTAATTATCGATTATCTTCAGGAAATGGCCTATATCAGTACAAGAAGTCACAATAAAGTCTTCTCTAGAATGTAATTAATGATGTTATATGCCCTAATTGCCACATGTTTAAAATTAGTATCTGAAATAAGTAATTGTAAAACATACATAAATCCAAGTGTGTCAAACGCTCCGCCTTAAGAGTTAGTAGTTCAAACATATTTTCTGTACATTCCTTGTTTACACGTTTACGCGTATCTCAGCTAATGCATATCCTGAGTATAAGACTTCTTGCCAGGAAAATAAATACAAATTATTTAAGCACGTGGCGTTTTCTTGTTATCATTTTAAGTGTATTTAAAAAATACAAATTGTAAAAAAAAAAATCGGATTTTTGGAGTTTGCCTGCGCATTGTTTACTTGAGAGGCAGGAGAAAAATAAACCCGTATATTCGTAGTTACATGAGTGGGTTTTCATCGCATGAAAGTGTGACGACGGAAGCATGCGAGTTCCCTCGTCGTCTGCGAATATTTTATGCAGTGTATTAACAGGAGGTAACTAAGTCGATGCATGTTGTCTCGAGTCAAGCACAGGTGCATTACCGTTACACATACCAATGTGTCACTTTAAATTATCGCCTCTAACAAATGTTGCCACGCACATATCTCATGTTAGTATTCTGGAGGTATCGCTCTTTTAATGGCGTAGTGCATTACAAATTTTACTGAAGATCTTGGAACAGTAACTACATTGTTTTCTGTGTAATTGTCAAGCGATCGATGCAGGTTTGCATGCAGTTATACAAGACATACAAGATTGCACATCGTCAGTGGTTTGCATCGTCTTCAAGCATCTGTGAATTCAAACACTTGTACTACTACTGCATAGTGCTGACTACTCAGTGTGGAGCGCACGGAGCTGACTCCTTAGAGCTGACTCCTTAGAGTGAAGTGTGCGGAACATGCGGAGCTTATTGTGGTATGTGCGGCGAATACTTCGTACAGATGGTACTCTCATGTGGCTGAGAGTTTCTAGTCGGAGGTGGAAATTCTATCGCAGAATCGGCACTGACGACAATCGTGTGGTGAAGCAGGACGCGACTCCGTAATTGTTGAGGTCAACGTCAGGCATTCGAATTCACAACTCAGCTTCGTGGCATGACGAAAGAGCGCTTCCAAATCGATGTTCACCTCACAGTGTCAGAACTACTACTGCCATTTTTCTATATAAAAGCGATTATTTTACACTAAAGCCTATGCCCAGTTTTGCAGGAATCGGTCTCGTCAGGAGCTAGTCGTGTGCTCAGTCATTCTTGCCAGGAACCAGTCTTGGGTGGAGTCAGTCGTTGGCTAGAATGGTTAGTCGGTATGGCCCTCTCTTGTGACCAGCTAGTAATGGACAATTGTAGGGACTGTGATTTTTCTAGATTTTTCTAATTCAATGTCATTGGGTTCAAGGTCAAGATCGGCAACAACCAACATAGTGGCTAAATCGACAGCTTCTCTGGCAACTAAATCGAAATTTAATACACTATCATCACCTATCAGATGAAAAAGTAAAAAAATGACAAACGAAANTCTCTGGCAACTAAATCGAAATTTAATACACTATCATCACCTATCAGATGAAAAAGTAAAAAAATGACAAACGAAATAAAAATAATATTATGTGTGGAGTGCATTCCACAGAATAAGCAAAGATGAGGGGTTAGAGGAGAATAATGGTAATACAATGAAAAACATTGGTGGCTGGTCGAACGAGCGTTAGTAATCAACCAATAAATAACACTGTTGGGGGCTGAAGTAAACACAAGCAATCGACCAATGAGAAACATTGTGAAGGGAGTGGAGAAGAACAGACTACTTTACAAATGAGGAACATTGACGAGTGTCGTCGTATGCTGGGCGTGGTGGTGCTGGGGAGCCTCAAAAAATATAAGTTATAAAATAAACTTTTAATTAAATTTTTTAGAATTTTTTTTATAAATTGTGAANTGGGAGCCTCAAAAAATATAAGTTATAAAATAAACTTTCAATTAAATTTTTTAGAATTTTTTTTATAAATTGTGAATGTTCTAAAAATGTTTTTAAGTAATTGTTTTAGAATGTTTTCGAGAATTTTAGAACATTTGTCTTTTCTTAGGTTTAAGTTAAAGCGACCGTGGGCAGTTATTTCTGAGGGGAACGTTTCTGCGGCAGACTTACGGCGTCGGCCGTGACCACGAGCCACAGGCGCTGAAAGCGGGGGCGTCCCGCCCCTGGGCGCATGCGCTATTGACGCGGCTGGGGCGCGCACACCATAGACGTGCGCAGGAAGCGTACATGGGGTGAAGCTGCACCCCCATTGCATCGTGTCATTTGAACAGTAAANACACCATAGACGTGCGCAGGAAGCGTACATGGGGTGAAGCTGCACCCCCATTGCATCGTGTCATTTGAACAGTAAAATAAAAAGCATCGTGCCAGTATCGTATTTTTACTAGACCGTCTGTGTGTTTGAAACAATCACTACATTTAGGGGGCCGGCCGCCAGTGTAGGCTGANTTCGTATTTTTACTAGACCGTCTGTGTGTTTGAAACAATCACTACATTTAGGGGGCCGGCCGCCAGTGTAGGCTGACGAACGGTGTGCAGAGATCCAGCTGAAAACGTTTTATTAAAAAACCGTCCAATGTGTCTGAGTGAGATCTGCTTACAGATAGCATTTAAGAAACGTCACACATCTATACACGTTTTTCTGTTCCTCCATTCCTCTCTAAAACAAGTGTTTTCGCAGTCATTTTTAGGTGCGAACATTCCGGTACAAAACATTAAAAAAGGAATAGGGATGTGTACCAAAACTTTATTTTTAATATTGCATCGTAAAATTTTAGGGTCTCCGCTGCAACTCTGATAGAAGCACGTTATTGACGGCAAAACTGCACGCCAGTTCAGTGCTTTGCGCGTAGAGGCGATGAGAGATATGATGCGCATGTCTCTGTCGCCCCTAGTGCTCCCACGCTTTAAGGCCTCAGACGTGTAAAATTCCATTTACCAGGCGGCCACCTTCAAAATAGGTTAAATATAATGTACATTATTTGTAATAGTTTAAAAACATTCTCGCTTTGTATTTTAATGTCGTAAAAGCGGACCTTCATTTCACTGGTTGCACACTCCTCCCCTCCGCGTTTATCTACCGCTGCGCACGGCTATGCCGCACAATAAAGGCCGCTACACAATTAAAAAGTTTAATATTTGACTGTTTCAATTAAGTATAATGTTGTTTCCTACAGAGCATGCCAATGGAACTATAAAAGTTAAAATCAAGGAGACTAACTTCACGGTTTCTAAAATATGAAACTTAAAAATTCAGACAGGTAGCCTTTTTGTCGAGAATTAGAGGTCAGATTAAATGTGATGCAATTTTTATTTCGGCATGTTGAGTCCAGCCGGTGTTAATATTGCCTTGTCAAAATGAAAGAACTGGCATACAAGCACTCTAAGATAAACGGACATGAGATGGCACTACGCAAACAAACTAAAGAAAAAAAATTTTCTTCAAAATTGTTTGAAAATAAATTTTTATGTAAATTCCTAACTTATTTTAAGAAATAGGCATGAACATCCAACCACTTCTGATATAACGTAAAATATATTACGTAACAAATTAAACGTTTTTATGAATATTTCAAAACAGATTTCCATTGTTTTAACTTCAACTTTACTTTTGTATTGTGTATCGAATATTTTGTAAAAGTAACAGGAACTTGAAGCCTAATTTTTAAGGTATTCAGTTGTGTAAAGGCCTTAAAAGGTGAGTCAGATCGATTCTCGTCTCTTACGCACGTCATATTGACTCACTGATCACCAGTCGAACCGGGTTCGAGTCCCGGCAAGGTCGCTCACGGATTTTTGCACATGCGAATCGTGCCGGACGATGCCACTGGTCGGCGGTTTGTCTCGGGGATCTCCCTTTTCATCTGGCCTTGCATTCCGGCCCTGCTCCATAGATACCTCGCTTCGCCGTCGTCGATTCTCAGGACCTCTATGTTAAGAGCCGCCCAAATCTCCAATCTCCACTTTCCACTCTCCATGCTGATCGCCAGTACGTCTGTCAAGGTCACACAGTCAACAGTGATTAATTACATTTGAATTTTCAACACGCCCGCACTGAGAAACAGTTACGTAGAATAAAAGAGTTAGTTTGGCACACCAAATTAATTGTTTGTACAGGGGAAAATAAATATTTGGTTGTTGAAACCTAATATTTGTTTTTATTGCCCCATAAACGTAAGATTTTCGTGGTGTGATGTAAGATTTGTATGACAATTAAACAGTTTCGTTTATCATAAAAAAGTAAAGCACGACAGTGTTTCGAACTCGCATCTTTTGCGCCCAAACGCTACGGCTTTGCGACCTCAACTAAAGTGATTACTGGCGAACTAGAAATGTTATTCACTCGTATATTTTTCTAATGCAGGCCATGTACGCAGATAAGCACTTAAAGTTTTACAGCTTGACTTTTCTGTTTTCAGTACAACCTGTTTCGTTGTGACTATATACTTGGCCGTTCTGTGATGAAAGTACCGCACGTCTGCTACGCCCCCCGTCATTTTTTTCCGTCTTGACAAAATGACCAACAGATTGTGCAAACGGCCAAATACGAAAAGCTTATCCGGCACCGCAAGTCAAGATAAAGAGAACAATAGTTGAAAGGAGAGAAAAACAAAGATAACATATCGAACCCTCGAACCTTGAACGTTTTAATGCAAAGTTGCATAGGTTTAACTGCGCCTCGCCCACAAAACCAGGTCATAAATGTTCACGTGGGCAGATACGAAGCAAATTGCCCATCTACATAACCAGTATCCAACTTTGCATTTTCGTGTTCGCAAAAAAATTAATTTGGTATAACAGACCTGGAGTTCTTCTCTGTAACTTCCGCTTCCTTAATAAAGACAGCTGTGCTTAAATACAGTAACCCGCAACTGTATATGTGGTATTCTGCAAGGCAAATATTTTGGTTTGGCAATGCTTCATGCTCTTATATCAACAATCTGCTTACTGAATTACAATTTTGCCGACAGTGTGGAGTGTCTCATAAGTTATGTTAATTTGGTAAATGACCAGATAAAAAAAAATATTTGTTTTCCATTTAATTTACAAATAATGCCTTGGAAATTAATTTACTTCTTTCTGCAATACACTTTAGCTGGCACCCGCTCGTTTATTTCGGTTAAATTAACCTCTCTCCTACAAGAAACAGCTTATTTTTCTGTGTAAATATAATACAATATAGTATTTATCATGTGTGGTACAGTTTAACTACGTATTTCTTCTCTCCTGGGTTTCCTTGAAATAACCAAAATAAGACGGCCATTTTCGCTGCGCTTTCGTTCATAAAGACACCTTTTCTGTTCGTCATTGTATAAAGACGGTTACGAGGTGTCTGAGAAAGAGCCATGGCTTACTGAATGACACTTAGCCTGGTGAATATAGATTACGCTGTAACTACATAAAAAAGTTACAGAGTAGGTGCTCAGGAGGTCTAATGTGCTCATCTACGAAAAGAACACACACTTAAGACGAGGGCTGTTGAGTGCTTTCAAGATGTCACTCACATTAGAAACACCCTTTACGGGTATTCCAAAATTGCTAAAAACTGCTTCTTCAAAGCTTATCTCAAAATATTCGCATCAGATACATATAAAACTACTACTTACAAACGTTCTTCCAATAAAATAATAGGTTCACCGCTGAAAGTCCCATAGGTACTCGCAGTGCGACTAGGAACAGTGCACGTCAGTTCAGACTCTTGCGCTAAGTAGCGATGGCGTACTTGATGCGCGAGGCAAAGTCGCCCTTATCGCTCCCGCGCCTCTCTACCTCAAACGGCGAAAAAAGATCCAGGCAGATGGGAGCCATAAGAACTTCGCACGCACGCTTGCGTGCTGTCTCATGAATAAAAGTCGCGTAATCCTTCCGTAAATTTCTGCGGAGAAGAGGGGAACTGAACTAGCCAGAAGAATTTTATCAGGTCTAGACAGCGACAACTTTTCTGAGAGAAGGGCGTTCCGAAAGTAAGCAAACCGTAGTTTTTTCTTCGAACATTTTCGAAAAACTAAGATTTATTATACAACTCTCTACCTGCGTGGGAGAAAATACATTCAATAATGAAATTGCTTTTACCCTCAGTCACGTTTAAAAAGTATACATTTGCAGTGATGTTTCTTTATGCTATAATAGTTTTAAGTAATGGTGGTGGTAGCTGCCGACATTAAGTATAGAAAGCAACTGGTGTGAAATGCCAACAGTTCTGCTACAGTCACTACGGGCACAAACATAAATCCGTCACTTCTTCAGTAGATTCAAACTGGGCAGCTAGAGAGTGTTAAGATATGTTATTTCATAATTGGCATCCTCAAGATCCAGCACCAGAATTTACTTGTGTGCAACGAAAATGTCAAATTAATGGTGTTAAAACTCGCAAATTATTAACACGGCGAAACTAATGCTTTTAAAGAATTGTTAGTCAATCAGAGTACCAGAAATTGGAAGTCGAAGGTGGAAGAGGGTTTCTAATAAACGACCAACCNAAAGAATTGTTAGTCAATCAGAGTACCAGCAATTGGAAGTCGAAGGTGGAAGAGGGTTTCTAATAAACGACCAACCCAAAAGAAAACGGTAATCACTTAATATGAGGACTACAAGGAGTCTTCTTACGTACCGCTAAATGCACGAGCTGAGGCTGTTATAAGCATTACTAGCAACACCAATCTCGCTCCCTCAATTCATTGCGCACCGCATAAGGCGAATACTTTTACACTTTCACACGCCCTCGCTGTCGTCGACAATGTTGACAAACGTTTGGTATCAGGTGTCAGTTCATTTGTCAGTTGCTCAGTTGTCTTGTAGGATCACCCAAAAGTAATTTATTTTTCATGCCTTTAGAATTATATAGTATTGCAGAGCATGTAAAGCATGCACAAATTTGTAAAAAAATAAATCACCATGAATACAGGGAAAGTTGCCACACAGTATCGTAGTAGGCCGACATGTGTCCTATTTGTGTTTAATGCGGTTTGCTTGCGCGGATGTGCTACTAGGGGGCGTACGTGTCCCTCCATCATTCAGAGCTGCAAGACACCGGATATGGCCTTAGGGACAGTGTGAGCAGAGACCGTTTGGGACCAATTTGGAGGGTCAGTTGCGTCAGCTGTAGCCGGGATCTTCATCAGGAGAACATCCGACGTCTGTATGCATTGATTCCCGACCGTATTGCCGCCTGTCTCCGTGCTACGGGCGGTACAACATCATACTAAGTGCATCCTTCAAGTGTTGGTCACCTGCAATACATGATTGGTGGTTTAGAATAGTTTGATGTTTTCTGTATAGATACTACCATGCCCTGTGATTGTATCCACTTACGTGCCCCTGCGATGGCATCTTTATTGCAAACTTTTTTTTGCAAATGATTGTACAAAACAGTAAAATAAAAATGAATTCCTACCACAATACGTTAAAAAGATGGCAAATGTTTACTTAAAGTGGACAATTATCTGGTATATTCGACACTGTGATTATAGACTATCCACACAAATAAAGTATAACCTAAGAGCAAGCATGTATAATTCACTGCACACACACTCGTGCACTCAAACTCTGTCACTTTCGAGTGCGAGTGCGAGTGTGATTGTGAATGTTATGGCCATTTGGAATACGGCATGGATATACTGTACACGAATTATTTAAATCCTTTTAAACTCGTGCTTGGGGTCTACGTCCGGCACATTTCCTCTCCACAACGTGTACACATTAAAAAAAAAACCTAAGTGAGTTTCATAGGCGCACAATCTGAACCAATACACTTCTAAAAACAAAACGCTTTTTCCATATATTGTAAACTTTACCGAGAACAACCTATATATAGACTGGTATGTCACATATGATATTGCATATATTCAAATCAGATTAGGTTTACGCCGGTTGCAGACTTTAGAATCTGTTGCAAACATTTAATTATCTGTTTCTGGCAAGAAAAACTCAATTTTTTTGCTGGAAGTGGGCGAGTGGTTCGGAGCCCTCTGTAATCCAGATGTCCCGTCGCCCCTAGTTTTTTTTATGTGCTACTAATACTACGTAAAACGCAAACATTTTACACTTTTAAAATTTTTGATGGGGTATTTTTTATCGATAACCTAGTATTTTGAAGCCGAAGCACACGCTTGGTGGGCATTCAGGAGCCTGCATATTTTTTACGGGGAGAATAGATTCTTGAAACCCAGCAATCTAACAAGTAAGTCCACTTAACCACTTACAATTTTGAAGTTACACCGCAATTATTTTACAGCGGTTAGAAAAAAACAAATTGTTGGTTTTTTTGGGGGGAGTGGAGAGAGATTGGGGGAGGGATGTGGTTAATTATTTGGAATTTGGGTAGTGTAATTTTATCTTTGAAGTTTAATGGCAATTGTGAGTTCATGTTTTTATGATGGTTTGTTTGGACTGTGTCCATTGCCGACCATGAGACTAAATATACACAGACTCGGCAAAACAAAAACGAAAAAAACATTTTACAACACCAGACAGATAATTAGGAAAAGCTGTTTCCTTGCCAAAAGAATATTAAAACGACAAATAGATGGACGAACAACTTATTATTACAAAACAGAACAAACAGAGAAAGCAAACCAAAACAAAAGAAAATGCTACGCGATTACGAATACAAAACACTGCAAAAGTGAACAAAACAAAGGAATAAAAAAATCCATTATCGGTGTTCACAGCTGAACAATAAATACTCAAAACAAACTCGAAAATAAAACAAAAATACAATTAAACACACATCAAAAAAGTATTCCTTGTCACGTAATTTAGTCTAATGACTGTCCATTGCCGACCACATCAAACCATCATAATAATACATTTTTACTGAATATATTTTGATCTAAGCTGTCAAAGAGCACAAAATGACTACTTAATATCTGCAGATTTTAACTTAGCACATTTATCCATTCAGGGATGGGGTGATTTGGTCTCTCCCTAGAGAAGATCGCAATAGGCGATGAGGCCGAACCCGTAAATTCGAGATCCACCCCTGTGAATTACTATGAATTTTATAAGTGCCTTGCCACCAAGGAGTTTTGAACTCTGTATAATGATATACGTTCTCTTTGTGTGTGCATAACAGTGTACTGGTGGTATGTCGTCGGCGGTTGTTGACAAGCAGTTGCGTGATGATCGCGCGCTTCGCTGACATGTAAAGGACTCTGGTCGCTGTTTCCCCTTGGGTCTATTTCTGCCCACGAGGGGGCAGGAAGGGATGCGGAGCCCCCTCGCGTTTCCAGTGTCTCTTACTCGTGACTGTCTCGCGGGAGGGGGCCGCCGGAAATAGCTTCCGCGGCTGTCTGCCCGCTCCGCGATCTCCCTGGAGGTCGCTGCATTCCTCCGCTGGCATCGGCGCGCGGAGTCCTACTCTATAATATATTTGCTGTTTCTTCACACTTTTTGAATCGAACCTTTGACAAATTACCCCATGTGTGACGACTTTTGTTGTTTCGTAAATATGTCACTTATCACAAGTGTTTTATACTTGTGTTCATAAAAAAAAAATTATTTTTTGGTTAAATTAAAATGTTATTTACATTTTATCTATAAATTATATTTAATTTATGAATAATATGAATTTAAACAGTGAGAAAACAATTGTGGTGGTAATGCCTAGCAAGAAAAAGTTCTCATGTAAAATATGATTACAATGAGTGCACGAATACAGTGCGTTGTCCTTTTGATGTAATTTTCTAGACTAGGTTAAGCTTGCACGAGTTGGCGGAATATCCTGGAAGTAGAACATTAGCAGGGCTTCATAAAAGTGTGAAGTAACCGTGAATGGACTATAGGGAGGGATCTGAAAGGCATTCAAGCAACATTTGCAAGGTGGCTATTTTTTTAGGGGGGGGGGTAAGGATGGTAACACTATATCCTGGATGGGTTATCCACGATTTACAATGTCAGTGACAAGTCGTAATGAAGTATATTTTGAAACAGCTTGTGTGTAAACATTTTCAGAAACTAAATAAATTGGTAAAGTAAATTATCGACAGAGATTGAAATGATTATCTTCAGAGTAAGGTAGATCCGCCTCTCCCCTTTCTAACATGCATTGAGGGCTTAGTGTGTCTTGCTCATTTGGATGGAAAATCTAATACACGTTTTGTGCGCCTCTTCAGCAGGATGTGTTCCACTCTCTGTTCAGTCGCGCAATATACACAATTGGGTGAATTCACTAGACAGGTTAGTCCTAAAATTTCCATGGCCGATGACGAGTCGGGTCGAGTAGCGATTTGCTGTGATCTCATTCCACAAGTCACTGTCCTCCACATTTTATAATATTCGCTGTGGAATCAGTCACTTGCTGGACAACCCTATATTCTTTTTAGTTCTCACCATCCCATTCCGCAAAGTCGGTGATCTTCAATCATTTTGCATCTTCAGTTTTAAGAGCTATTTTCTTAGCACCTCAGTGGCTAAGGTATTTGTGTGTGCGTGTTTAGATTCTGTTTTACACTGGTTGCATTGAGACCTCCTTGTCAATACTTTGTGATAATTCATACTACCTAGACGTAGGACGTACTGGGAGATTGTATATACTGATGCTGTGAAGGACAGTTTTCTCTTCTTGAGAATTCACATCATTTGTTTATCCACTTTTGTTTCTCTTCAGACAGTACTGTTACATGGTACAGATACATTATACATTGAGCATACGTCTGTAGGTATTTAACAGTGTCATATTACGATAGCACGAAAACTACTTGCATTAGAATCTTGAAGAAAAAACACAATTTACAGTCTAATTTCCTCTAGTTTCATTTCCTTGATGTGAATAGGTATTCTTACATACAAAATGAATATTCTAATAAGTATTAGAATCTGTGTCTGGACTGTAATTATAAGCCCTTGTCTAAACTTCAATTCTGTGAAATCAGCACATCAATAGTATCTTTCATTTCCGAAATATTTGCTATGCAAGTTTTGGTGATTCATCATGTATATTAATTTATTTATTTATTCATTCATTGACCTTTTTAAGTCCCATAGCGGCTCGTTGCATGACTGCAAGAGTACATTAACACTTCGACTGCTACCATGATTTTCGTAAAATGTATGCGTTTGTCAAGGATACAGTTTATTGCATATTGAGACGATGAGCCATTTTATGTGCCCGTCACGATTCCCGCTAGTGGTTCCTTGGCTTCTGTGTGTCGGATACAAAAAAGTTTTCACGTAGGCGTGTTGTTTTATAATTTTTTATGCAAATTAGAACGAGTGTTTATGGTCGATCTTCACTTGTTACAAATATGTTTGTATCTGCCGCCCACAAATCTTTAGTATCTGCGACGGAGGAAAAAAATTCTGCGTAGTGTTTGTTGCGGATAATTCACGTTTTATGGCATATTATTCAAGATAAAGATCAAAGCGATATTTGTGTGCTGTTTTGTAACGTGGGCGGACGGTTCATCAGTCACTACCTCTGCCCTCTCCTGTTCCCATACTGCTTTCATCCTATGGCGCAGCCCGCTTTGTGATAACTCATTGCTTAGGCTTCTCATAGCCATCTTTAAGGCCGATTCATATTGAAGTTATTTTTTAAATCGTTGTGTTAACTTTGCGTTATCGTTAATGTTCAGATATAGATAGCGCAGCAGTGTACGCACATTGAATTTAATGAACTAAGGTTAATGTATTCATACTAGAAGTTGACCCAACTTCAACATAACGTAAATGTAACGTAGTTTCTGTCAATCAGATTATAGAAACGGTTTTTAATCATTGTTTTGTATTTATTGTTATTCCTACCAACATCCGTGTGGATTTTTTTGTGTGTTAGTGGCAGAATTTCGTAATTTAATTGTGCGCCCGGGTGTCTGAATGATGAACACATTAATGGTGTCGAATACCCTTAATTTAAAGCGCATGCATGAGAACGAATTGACACCATGTTATGTTAAAGGAAAGGATATTATTGGCGCATAGATGCAAAAGTTTGAAATATTGTTATAATTATTCGTTTGTACATTTACTGTTTAGATACGCAAACAAGCATGTACACCCACGATCATTAGATGAAGATTTTATGGAAAAAAAAATTGCATAGAGTTAGTTAACATAGCGAGCCCCATTGTGACTTTAGTTTGAATCGGCCTTTACTGCGGTGTGCCTTGGGAGTCAACAGCAGAATGTATATACTCTGTATGCCCAGTCCTAGGAGAAGCCGCGGTGGTGTAATGGTTAGACCACTCGCCTCCCACCTAGGCGAACCGGTTTCGATCCCCGGCGGAGTCGCTCCCGGATTTTTGCGTTGGGAATCGCGTCGAATGATGCCGCTGCTCGGCGAGTTTGCTCGGGAATCTCCAGTTATTCCCGCCCTTTCATTCCGGCGCTGCTTTATACCGCTTCACTCTCAAGACCTCGATGTTAAGAGCCGCCCAAATTTCTCCACCCNATCACAATCCAGGGAGGGCGCTAGTGCGTCGTAAAAAGGACCGCCGAACATCTGGAGTTTTTTCTAAGTCGAGAGAATTGGAAGTGCTGAGAGTAGCGGTTCTGTGAAACTAGTGCATCTGAGCGTGTCTGAGTGCAGTCTGCGAACTGTGTCGTGTCGCGTGGGATAGAGAAGTACTCGTGGTTTGCACCAGACGAACAGCTGAGACTGCTGTCACTCCGAGATAAGGTTCAAGACTGCCAAGAATGTTAACTTTTGTTGTTAACGGAAACAATGGATTTTTGTGCTGGCTGGCAAGATCGCGATGGTGTAGTAGTCCTACTACTCGCCTCACTCCAAGGCGAACCTGGTTTCATTCCCGGCGAGGTTGCCCGGATTTTCGAGTGGAAATTGCGATTAATGTAGCAATTGGCCAGGGTTTTCTCGGAGCTCTCCAGTTTCCCCCGTACTTGCATTCCACAGCTACTCCTTCAACTCGCTGTACTGACTAGCATGGTCGCAGACAGCATCAGAAAGCATCTGGGTGCTAAACAAATTCAGTGAATGCTGGAGTGTATAAGTGGTATAAATTATAGGAATAGGTTCTGTTTTTATTCAGGTAAAATCCAATTGAAATAAAACCTTGACTCGGTTAAGAAGGATGTTACCACGTCGAAAGACATGACAGTATTGTTGGCTCAAGTTCGTACACTTGAACTATTCTGAATGCTATTTTCATCCATGTTGCTCCTTGGCTATTTGTAAGATGTTTTTTTGCTGTGGTGGTGCGTGCCCATTGCACTCCCTCAAAAACTGCGCAAGAAATTTGCTTCATTCACTGAAAAGAAAACAAACAATGTAACATTGTAATTTTATGTGTAGTGTACATATATTACCCACATTCTTAACTGAATAAAATTTNGAAAACAAACAATGTAACATTGTAATTTTATGTGTAGTGTACATATATTACCCACATTCTTAACTGAATAAAATTTATCCGTGGGTAAGTTCGGTTTAGTTTTCTTAAGTTGCAGCTCGATATTATTTACTTTTCTTTACTTTCATTGTCTTCACTTAAATTTTTACGAAATTTATTACGAAATTTATTGTTCGGAAGGTGCTAAACATGTGTGGCCGATGCTAACCGTAGAGGTGGGTGAAGAAGACAGTGTGGTAACTGCTACCTTTGCACTGGTATCTTTGAACGTAAGATCTACAGAGGTGCTCGAAGCAGAAATTTTCTGTATGTAATGAACCCTCATAAGCACTTGAAACGGAATCTGCGGCGACGCCGTCGGCTTGACCACATTGCCCTCGGGGAAAGTAGCAAGGAGCCTGCTCCTTCTCTACCTCTTTTTCTTCTACCATCTTTATCTTTCTTGTGGTCGCAATGATCTTATACTGTCCCGTGCGGCAGCCCGTGCCCTCCGCACGACCCGTCGACTCTGACGTCAATGGAGAGAAGGCCAGCCGAGGTCGACGGTCGTAACAGCCATTTGTCTTCCGGCGAGGTTTTCCTGCCCCTTCCCCCTCACTACGTCATTCCACCATGTCCTGGACATCGTCCTGTAGCCGTGGGCGCAGGCATGCCTAGGCTGGTCAAGGGGCAGGGCCATGCGATACATCCTCCGCATATGGGCACAAGACAGGACTCAACGAGGGTGTGGTATATGCAAAACATGTTTTTCACGTCTTCTGCTAGGAACTTGCGTCGTGTGGTTACAGCTAGAGCTAAACTGGAGAGAGTATCCTGTATCAGCGTAAACTTAATAGAATTAAACCTTCAGGAGAGTGGTGCAAGGCAAATAGTCAGTTTTTATCGTTATCGCAAAGAACTGAACATAGTTACTGAGAAAAACGCAAACTAAGTACCTCCGGAGACTTCTTTTTTAAAGCACTTCTTACTCTCGATCACTAAATGGACTAGTTTAAAATAGGAATGTTCACCGTCAGATATTGAAATACAGAATTGCCATTTAATCTTTCAGNCACTAAATGGACTAGTTTAAAATAGGAATGTTCACCGTCAGATATTGAAATACAGAATTGCCATTTAATCTTTCAGCGCGCTGAAGAAAAGCTTCTGAAAATTTAAACTCTGTTCGTTAGTATATTAGGGCCGGATGTAATAAATTTTTTTGGAAAAAAACATTAAACATATTGCACAATCATTCTTGTGTGCTTTAAATTAAATGTAATAGTAGTCAATAACTGAAATGAGAAGTGCAAGTTAATGAAACACAATATTTGGTCCTCGCGTGCTGCATAAGTACGTCACTTTAATATTCGGCCAGTTGTGGTGGACGCGTGGCACAGGTGCGATGAACATTGCGTTTGTACCTAGTTTCATTTCCTGCACGCTCTCTGCGCTGAGATGTTATAGTGGGTAGCTGTGTTGACTGCGTCAGTCAGGCAAATTAGACGTAGGGCAGGAATACAGCGTTTGAACAGCGGCAGCTGGTCATTTTTCATCATGCAAAAAAGAAATATCAACGAGAAATTGCGGAGCACTTGAATCTGCTGAGGTCCACTGTCTGAGACATCATAAGAAGGTTTGAGAAGGAAGACAAAATATATTTGGTACCTCAAAAAGAACAGCCAAAGAAACTAAGCGAGAGCAAAGAACATCTAGTAATCAGGAAAATAAAGAAAGATCCGAAAATTAGTNTAGACGTAGGGCAGGAATACAGCGTTTGAACAGCGGCAGCTGGTCATTTTTCATCATGCAAAAAAGAAATATCAACCAGAAATTGCGGAGCACTTGAATCTGCTGAGGTCCACAGTCTGAGACATCATAAGAAGGTTTGAGAAGGAAGACAAAATATATTTGGTACCTCAAAATGAACAGCCAAAGAAACTAAGCGAGAGCAAAGAACATCTAGTAATCAGGAAAATAAAGAAAGATCCGAAAATTAGTGCTTGCGAACTTACCACGGAGGTACTCAATGAATGTGGAAACAGCGTCCATCCAGACACNTGCTTGCGAACTTACCACGGAGGTACTCAATGAATGTGGAAACAGCGTCCATCCAGACACCATACGACGAGTTACCAGAAGAGCAGGATATAATGGCAGGGTACTTAGAAAGAAGCCTTTCATTAATGAGGTGAATTGAAGAAAACAACTTAAGTTCGCAAAAGACCATGCTGACAAGGATCAAAGCTGGTGGAATGATATAATTTTTGCTGATGAGACGAAATTGAATGTGTTTGGTTCAGATGTCAGGGTAACAGNTGGTGGAATGATATAATTTTTGCTGATGAGACGAAATTGAATGTGTTTGGTTCAGATGTCAGGGTAACAGCATGGCGCAAGCGAAATGAGGAGCTAAAACCTGGGGACATACAATCTACTGTGAAACACAGTGGAGGTAGTATTATGATCTGGGGCTGTATATCTTCATCAGGTGTTGAAAAGGCTGCATGTGTCGATGGAACAATGAAAAAGGAAGACTACCTGAACATCCTGAAAGCAAACCTACACAAGAGGGATGATAATCTGGGCATTAGGAACACTTTCAAGTTCAACCAAGATAATGACCCAAAACCCAAGTCGTACATTGTCAAGAGCTGGCATTTGTATAACTGTCCCAAAGTCATTAACACACATCCTCAATCACCCTTCCTGAATCCCATATAAAATCTGTGCGATGAACTCAAAAGAAGACTGCGTACTACAACAATTAGGTCTACAGAAGAATTAGAGAAAAGGTTCCAGGAAGAATGAAGTAAGATTGGCTCAGAATGTGCCAGGAAAATAATTGCTAATATGCCACAACGCATGCGAAAAGTAATTAAACAGAATGGCCATGCTACTAGGTACTAAAAGACTGTTTGTTTAGTTTGCAAAGAGGATTATGTTTGTATGATGATGCCCGAATATTAGTAGCTTACTTATGCAGCAAGGGATGACAAAATCATATTGTTTGTTAAGTTGCATTGCTCATTTCCGTTATTGGCTACCGCTACATTTCATTTAANAATCATATTGTTTGTTAAGTTGCATTGCTCATTTCCGTTATTGGCTACCGCTACATTTCATTTAAAGCACACAATATTGATTGTGCTTTATGATTTATGTTTATCTTCATTTCTAATGTAACTTCAGGCCATGAAACTGCCACTGTATATACTATTTATATCGATTTATTGTTGATGTATTTTCTTCATTTTAATATATTGATATTGTTTAACACTCCTGTAGCTTTTTATTACTAAAAAGCGGACTGGAAGGTGGGCAACATTTACCCTCGAATTACTAGTGTGTAGCACCATAGGGGCTTGACAATACGCGATGATTTATTTATTTCTCGATTTATCTGCAGTGAAGACTTGTGCTGTTAGGTCTTTTAACAGTTTCTCTGAATAGGGACCCTTATTGTCGCTACGCTGTGTGGAGATTCGCAATTTATGAAGCATCTTTCAGTGAGTAACTTAAAGTAGAATGTAACTATTCTCTTAAAATGTATTGGTGTAAACTTTCTGACTATTATTGGAAGTCATCGTTAGCTGTTTACTTGGAAAACTGTACTAGAATAAAGAAATTGAAATAGTCATATTTAGTTACGGATCCTTGTGCCGTTCATATGNTTACTTGGAAAACTGTACTAGAATAAAGAAATTGAAATAGTCATATTTAGTTACGGATCCTTGTGCCGTTCATATGTGATTTGTCGATGTCAAAATATGGCGTAATATCATAATTCATAGGTAAATGCTATTATGATTCGCTTTGCGCTCTTTGTTATTACGTAGGATATTCTGTGAAAGTTCAAGACAGCAATTGCTTTGCAAAATATATAGACTTCTAATGTTAAAGCATTTATTTCGTGATTTATGAAGTAATACTTTAATCTTCAGTTTCGAAAATATTTGTTTCTAAAATTGTGTATTTTTCGGTAAATTATATTATCCAGAACAGCTCGAATTAAAAAAAATTATCATGTTACCCGTTTGGGCAAAACGCTTATAATGGTAAACACTGCCAAGGATAATCAATCACACCTCTGAGACTGTGAATCATGAANAGTTTGGGCAAAACGCTTATAATGGTAAACACTGCCAAGGATAATCAATCACACCTCTGAGACTGTGAATCATGAAATTCCAAGTTTTTCCAGAATAGATGTTTGCGATGTTCGGGTGTAATCTGTGAATGTGCTTAGGAAGTACTAATGACAGTAGAAAGGCATGTGCTGGGAAAATGGGAAGGGGGCAGTGTGTTTGANGTGAATGTGCTTAGGAAGTACTAATGACAGTAGAAAGGCATGTGCTGGGAAAATGGGAAGGGGGCAGTGTGTTTGACGTGGACACAACCAATTTCAACAATCAATTAAAAAACCCCTTAATTTTTCGAAAAAGAGAAGAAATTGCCATTTACATTCCTCCGCTTCTTAAATTGTCCTAAAAGGAGGAANTTACTTGGAAAACTGTACTAGAATAAAGAAATTGAAATAGTCATATTTAGTTACGGATCCTTGTGCCGTTCATATGCGATTTGTCGATGTCAAAATATGGCGTAATATCATAATTCATAGGTAAATGCTATTATGATTCGCTTTGCGCTCTTTGTTATTACGTAGGATATTCTGTGAAAGTTCAAGACAGCAATTGCTTTGCAAAATATATGGACTTCTAATGTTAAAGCATTTATTTCGTGATTTATGAAGTAATACTTTAATCTTC
Source organism: Clitarchus hookeri (assembly GCA_002778355.1). NCBI lineage: Eukaryota > Metazoa > Arthropoda > Insecta > Phasmatodea > Phasmatidae > Clitarchus > Clitarchus hookeri. Next base: position 266,180 of record NQII01002699.1, on the reverse strand, counting down.
AGTTTCGAAAATATTTGTTTCTAAAATTGTGTATTTTTCGGTAAATTATATTATCCAGAACAGCTCGAATTAAAAAAAATTATCATGTTACCAGTTTGGGCAAAACGCTTATAATGGTAAACACTGCCAAGGATAATCAATCACACCTCTGAGACTGTGAATCATGAAATTCCAAGTTTTTCCAGAATAGATGTTTGCGATGTTCGGGTGTAATCTGTGAATGTGCTTAGGAAGTACTAATGACAGTAGAAAGGCATGTGCTGGGAAAATGGGAAGGGGGCAGTGTGTTTGAGGTGGACACAACCAATTTAAACAATCCATTAAAAAAACCCTTAATTTTTCGAAAAAGAGAAGAAATTGCCATTTACATTCCTCCGCTTCTTAAATTGTCCTAAAAGGAGGAANACCCTTAATTTTTCGAAAAAGAGAAGAAATTGCCATTTACATTCCTCCGCTTCTTAAATTGTCCTAAAAGGAGGAAACGTTGTACTCGTCTATTAAAATATAGGGCACCTGGATAAACTACAAAATTTAAAAGCGAAATTTCTCGCAATTCATTTTTTTTTTTGCCACGGCCCCTTGGGGACTTGCTGATCGGTGTGAATTTCCAAGGAATCTATCCTAGACACTAACGGCTAAGTGAGACGAAGTAAAATTGTTGAATGCTGTTCAGTAGTCGTACGCAGTTAAATTTTGAAATTATTCGCCAGCGAAAGGAACTTAGCTCAGCTTTAACGACTCATCGAAATCTCGTCTTGTGAAAGTGGAATCTCGGGCAACAGGTTACTATTCCTAGATTTCTTACTACGTTATATCACAGCTGTGACTTCAAACGACCGTAAGTTTTACTTCGGGAGTTAACAGCTCTACTGCATTTTCCCAGTTTAACCCAACCAGTATCGCGTTGTCTGCCATCGCGTAGCCCGGTGTTTGTGGGTTAAGCGACTGCATCCTTTCTACTCGGGCACCTTTTGAAATTTTTTATTGAGAAACATCCCCATGCTTAATTTCTGAATGTGAACAATTTTAGGGACCAATTACTTTCGCCTTTTATATAATTTTTGCAAAAAAAAAACTTGCTTGCGTTGCTGCTATCAAAGTAGACTATGTGTGATAATGAGCAAGGAAAAATAATTCTCGGNAAAAAAAAAACTTGCTTGCGTTGCTGCTATCAAAGTAGACTATGTGTGATAATGAGCAAGGAAAAATAATTCTCGGCAAAATAATAATTATCACGCAAACGTTATGTGAAAATATTAGTATGATGCACAATCTTCAAACTTTCCTGACCATAACTATTTGGTGAAATACCTCGCACTTGCAGTTAATTATTTTTGTGAGAACTTGTGTGAATACCAAGGAAATGACATAGGACTGGACATTTACTGGTAGAGCTTCTGAGCCAAAACTTCAATTCATTAGACAAATTGATTTTCGCTACTTGTATATTTTGCTGTGAATAAAATCCTGAATCTGGTAGTACAATNTCAATTCATTAGACAAATTGATTTTCGCTACTTGTATATTTTGCTGTGAATAAAATCCTGAATCTGGTAGTACAATAATATTTTGCGCAAGCGTCTTTAATATTGTATATACAATAAAGTTATTTAATTAGCTTTACTTATTGGTTTTTAATTGGAGTGTTGTAGTTTTANCTTTAATATTGTATATACAATAAAGTTATTTAATTAGCTTTACTTATTGGTTTTTAATTGGAGTGTTGTAGTTTTACTGTTATGCTCAATTCGCGTATAATTCATTAGCATAATTTGTCCTATAAAGTAGATATAGTTGTAGTAGTCAGTCAACAAGATTCCAAGATGGACATACATGTGACAACTATCTAATTATGTGGCGCTGCATAATATTTTCATGTTAAATATGCATACAAATGTACAGTTTAAAGTGCCTTATCTAGACGAACTGCCTTAAAAGCTGGCCGAAAGTTCTTATCAGGGTGGTTTCATGCCNTACAGTTTAAAGTGCCTTATCTAGACGAACTGCCTTAAAAGCTGGCCGAAAGTTCTTATCAGGGTGGTTTCATGCCGTGGCAGTTCGGTCTTGATATTCATTGACGTCACGCGGGCATTTGGCTTGCTGTGGCAGTTCTGTGTGTAAGAGTGGCACAAGTCAATTTGTATTTTTATCCACGGTAACTGCTATCCACACCATACTCATGATAAAGTGACGTCTCTTGCCCTTCTTAATAAAAACATTAGCGTATGATGCAGTTTTTAATTTTTAGACTATATGGGTCTAAATTATGTTTTTCTCCACAATAATAAAATTGGACATNTACAGTTTAAAGTGCCTTATCTAGACGAACTGCCTTAAAAGCTGGCCGAAAGTTCTTATCAGGGTGGTTTCATGCCCTGGCAGTTCGGTCTTGATATTCATTGTAGTCACGCGGGCATTTGGCTTGCTGTGGCAGTTCTGTGTGTAAGAGTGGCACAAGTCAATTTGTATTTTTATCCACGGTAACTGCTATCCACACCATACTCATGATAAAGTGACGTCTCTTGCCCTTCTTAATAAAAACATTAGTGTATGATGCAGTTTTTAATTTTTAGACTATATGGGTCTAAATTATGTTTTTCTCCACAATAATAAAATTGGACATCTCTTCTGTGGAGCTTTGTTGTGGGGGTACACTCGGAAGGTAAACATGATTTGTATCGAAGTACCACACTTAGTTTGACTCTTTTTGTGTACCAACTTCCACCGGCTCTGGTACACTCTTTGAACCATCTACAATGTTGCCTGTAAAATTAGGAATCTTGACACGCTCCAAATTATTTGTCGAAATTCTCATCAGAATGTTCTGTTAATGGCCGACTGTTTAGAATGTGGATGGTTTTAAATATCGTATTGCACTATTTTTTAAAATTCATAAAGCATTTAATCATAAAGTGCAGATATTTTGTTTTCGTGACAGCAGAACCACACTTGGCTAAAAAAAAAAAAACGCTTTTTTAAAGGAACAAATAATTTTTTTTATTTAAATGTTAATGATACGATAATTTGTTTTCCCTTTGAAAATATTTAATCGATACAAAATTTTTGGGTCGTGAGCAGTTTCAGAATTTTTGCCTCAAATATTTGTAGCTCATCACTTCGTTTAGCACACATGTTTGGCTATTGTTGATATTTTGTTTGGGTCTGGCAATCCGGTTTTATTCTCTTGGTTCCAAAGTTAAATTAAGTACATCATCGGAAGGTTACGTGTTGAAATTATTCTTTACGAACATTTTCCACGAGGATACTAATGTTTGCAAACATTTTTCTACTGTCTGCGTCGAGCAAATTTTATAATTGTTCGAACATATCTGAAAAGTTTTTTATTTATTGCTAATTATTACGAAATATTTACTAAAGGTTTATGAAGAAGTGTGGCAGTTGCTTTTTCTGTATCAAATTATTATCAGAAAGCCCTTTTCACCACAAACAAATTTCAGATGTTTTTTTTTTCGTTTCTGCTGCTGTACTTTTTATTTTGCAATTTCTTTTGTAGGATAAATTATAATGGTAAATTTGATCCTTTCTAAAGTGTGAAACTGTGTGATTTTAAAAAGNCAATTTCTTTTGTAGGATAAATTATAATGGTAAATTTGATCCTTTCTAAAGTGTGAAACTGTGTGATTTTAAAAAGAGCTAGGTACATATTGTTATATTTTATATATAATGTATGTGCTATATAATTATAATCGCATTATGCTATGTAAAATCTGTAGCCTATATGCGTAAACAAAGTACAANAAATCTGTAGCCTATATGCGTAAACAAAGTACAGAACTCTGTATACTCATTACTTGTCTGACACAGCAAGTTCTTTCAGTTTTTTCTCAAGCTTAACTTCCACCGTATATAAATTGCAAAAAGAATATAGGAAAAAGAAAAACAGATTATAAAAAGAGTAAGAATATATATATCTTTCCCATATGCAGGGAAATAGTCCAGCATCACAATCGTTTAGCTTGTGAAATAAAATAACTTGTATTCGTCACTATAGTTTTATTAAGAATTCATGTTGGATATCTCGCCTCTTTCTCTCTCTTTCTCTCTCTTTCTCTCTTTCTTTCTCTTTCTTTCTCTTTCTCTTTCTTTCTCTTTCTTTCTCTTTCTTTCTCTCTCTTTCTCTTTCTTTCTCTTTCTTTCTCTTTCTTTCTCTTTCTCTTTCTTTCTCTTTCTTTCTCTTTCTCTCTCTTGCTCTTTCTCTCTCTTGCTCTTTCTCTCTCCCTTTCTCTCTTTCTCTCTCCCTTTCTCTCTTTCTCTCTCCCTTTCTCTCTTTCTCTCCCTCTCTCTTTCTCTCCCTCTCTCTTTCTCTCCCTCCCTCTCTCTTTCTCTCCCTCCCTCTCTCTTTCTCTCCCTCCCTCTCTCTTTCTCTCTCTCCCTCTCTCTTTCTCTCTCTCCTTCTCTCTCTCCTTCTCTCTTTCTCTCCCTCTCCTTCTCTCTTTCTCTCCCTCTCTTTCTCTCCCTCCCTCTCTCTTTCTCTCCCTCCCTCTCTTTCCTTCCCTCTCTCTCTTTCCTTCCCTCTCTCTCTTTCCTTCCCTCTCTCTCTCTCCACCCTCTCTCCCTGTCCCTTCCCTCGTTCATTCCTAATTCCACCAAGGTAGCTGAAATTCCCAGTCTGAAGTAAATTATCCGTTATATCCACATTAAAATGTTGTATTCAGTTTTGAATTATCAATTATCAACTCTTTGTCATCCATCCTCGTTAAATCTAGTTTCTGTGTGTAGTCGGAATAAATTGGTGTGATGGTGCAACCTCATATCTGTTTTATAGCTCAGCGTTCTGCTGTTTAAAGATGGTATTATAAGATGAAATTATTTTGTTTTATCAAACCTTTATTTCTATTCATCTTTAGCACTATTCGTGATTTTTCTGCCAGTGCTTTATTATACACACATCTTGGCGAGCATTCCACGATTTACCCACCACATACTTGCAGTGCTGAATATAGTGAATCGCAAACTGTTTCTAGTGTAATCTAATTGTGTTATTCCTGGCAGTTTTTCTAATACTATTCTTCACAGCTTCTCAGATTGCTATGCCCCCCCCCCTCATACATCATTTTAATTTTAAATGCACAATCGTCTATCTCATCCATCCCATGTGGTTGAGTCTCAGAGTGCTAAAATTTTGTGACATTAAATTTAATTTAATGTAGCCTTTCTTCGTGACTTTGTTAATTGGTCAATAATGAAATCGGTATTATTTGGAGATAGGTGTATATATCTGACGTGTCTAGTAGTGTTCAGCTTGTACATCTTAAATTTTTTTTCTAAATTTGGTCTACACCTCCGTCAACCTATTAGTAGTTATAGGTACTGCACCCATATCCCCCCCCCCCTAGGCTAAATAATTCGCGATGGCCAGGATCACTTACTACATTTTCAAAACTTGCGAAGGGGGTACTATAAGTTGGTTGATGATGTGTTCGAACTATGCATCTTCGAAAGGGGTAGAATCGAGAACTTCCTGACAAACACCTGTAAATGCNGGTTGATGATGTGTTCGAACTATGCATCTTCGAAAGGGGTAGAATCGAGAACTTCCTGACAAACACCTGTAAATGCGAAAAGTATCGGCCTTAGTGCATCCCGTCTCATAAATGCTGCATTTTTAAGTTTGTTGATGGCGGTTCGTAGCACANTAAAAGTATCGGCCTTAGTGCATCCCGTCTCATAAATGCTGCATTTTTAAGTTTGTTGATGGCGGTTCGTAGCACACGTGGCTTCATCCCTTCGGGAATTCCAATGTAACGCGAATTTCTGCTGGCATACCAGTGTCGTATTCGTGGTGGCAGTGGTTAATCCTGTGTGCTGTAGGAGTTCTGGAGGGATCCCCTTTCCTGAGAATTGTTGCGTGTTCTGCATCAAAGCTTCCTCCTACCGGGGGAGCTTTTTTTTTCCGCATTTGTGGCAGAGAGGCGCACTTTTTTTTTTCTTCTTTTTTTTTAAGAGTACTCGAGATTTAGATTTTTCTTTGGTATGAAGCTAGATTTATTTACTTTAAACAAAACACGCTCAAAGAATGTAATTTCCTATAAGTAATGTAGTATTACAATTAACAAAATCATACAAACGAACATTATAAAAAAACAGGAAACCTGTATGTGTCTGTAACCCTCTCTTTGAATTGAAACCATAATTGTATTACTTAATACCAAACAGCCTCAAAGAAATGTTTTTTCTTTTCTATACATAAAGCATTGTATGGATTTTTATAGTAAGTATTTTTCATACTACTCGTATATTAACAGCACGATTATGAAAATCAGACTCAATGGTAATATATTCAATGATTTTCAGATGATTCTGAAGAAAATGTTAGTAACTTACTTAAACATCGACAGCGTGCAATCGTAGGGAATTTTATAGTTTCATACACNATTCTGAAGAAAATGTTAGTAACTTACTTAAACATCGACAGCGTGCAATCGTAGGGAATTTTATAGTTTCATACACGTGGTAAGTAGATATATTTAGAGTACTCCAAATAATCATAGTTAATTAAAATTCATCTATAATTAATTAGAATTTAGACTCTACTTTAAGTCATTAAAAAAACGTGATATTACTGTGCTGTTCAAATGCCGCAAAGTCAAATCTGGCCACGTGTACCTATACTCAATTACATTTATAACAGCGGTTAGAAAGTCTCTTAAATTATAAACGAATATTAATTCAGTANTGTGTACCTATACTCAATTACATTTATAACAGCGGTTAGAAAGTCTCTTAAATTATAAACGAATATTAATTCAGTATACAATAATGTGTAGGTAAAAAATAACACTTAATATTAAATAATATTTGCTTATATGTTGCCTTCACGATTAAGAAATATTCTGGAGCATAGCAATAGCTAGTATATCGAACCCCACCAATTTATGTCTTCCATAGTCCTTTATGTAACTGTATGATTTAGAACTGGGGGAAAAAAAAATCAGCAATATTTTATTCTTGAGCCATTACATGCTAAATAACTAACTACATTTTCAGTTAGTTGGAAAGTTCAATTAAATCAACAGGGCAGTTATTCTTACTCCCTTTTCTTTATTAACAAACGGAATGAAATTTTCCGTTTTTGTCACTGCAGATTAGACTACCTATTTTCTCGTTTAAAACTAAACATTTTTTAAGACTAGTTAAAAAGGCGCTGTGCATACATGCCTTATCCGTGCCCCCCCCCCCTCATCCGGAGGCACCAACTCGTTTTAAATCGTAATAAATTGCAATATTGAGAAAAGAGTAGCGGTATTTATGGTTCTCTTAGAATTAGCAACACACACTGAGTAAGATTCCGTATCTCTAAGAGTCTTGGTGTTCTGTTATCTGTCATCTAACCACACTCGGTAATGGCCTTTGATGTTGAGGGGAATAGCGGAGAGCAGGTGGAGAAGTTCTTCACCCCCTCTACACAATCATTCTCTTTATCATTAAATACCCATGTTCACGTTGAGGGCCAACTGCGCATCTACAATTGCTTCGACGCTGCTGCTACCTAGCGGCAGATAGCAGAACTACTACTTGCAGCTAGATCCTGACATTTGTTTGTAACGCTGCGTGCTCCTTACTAGCGTTCCAACTGAAGGCAATCTCCTCCCACTTAATGCGTAGGAACGAGTTAAGAGAGGTTTCTTTAAATTAAATCGTAAACTTTATCCAGAATTCGATAGTGAACGTTTTACACCACGGACGACGACTGTAAAACGGTAACAGGAAAAACAAGTAATAAAAATAGCATATATAAATAAGAAAAGAACTAACGACAGGCAGTGTTGAATTTGTTAGATTGTTAGCAATTTCTGCTGGAGGCTTTCAGCTCATTAGTAGTGGAAAGTGAGTTATAAAAAGGCGATAATAACGTGGTAGCTGTCATACATACAGTGTTGGTTACTGTGGCTGCGGAGGGCAATTTTCTGTCCATCGATGCGGCATGTTTATTAAAGCCCTTTAATGTATTATTGTTATACATGCGCTCCTTTGACGAAATCAGTTGGATTTCCTGGCCTGCTTACTTCTCCCTTGCGTCTTTCCCCGCTTGCCTCGACGATCGGACGCAGCAATGACGCACACGGCGGCCGACGACCTTGCCTTACACAGATTCACGGTGGCCGGGGTGGATAACAGGGGGTGGGGGTCCGCCATACCAACCCATATTTTCAAAGTTACCTGTTCTACGTGCGTCACTGCCCGCGAGATCACGTCTCACGCTCCCACGTTTATTTTTTTATCTTCGTTTCCGCGGTTGCAGTATTTGACGGTGCCGAAAGCGAGTGCGTCACGATTCTGGGAACTCGTCCTGCAGTTAAGCAAATCTCGAGACGTTAACGTGCACGTGCGAAAGTTTTTGTCTGGAAACCTTTCCGTTTTTGACTTTGAGCACTGCTGTATTTTTACTTCGTATTGTGTGACTTACAGATGCTCTAAAACAAAGATAATACTCGTTTTACGTTGCACAGCTGTACTCGGAAAACCTAAAAGTGACGTCGCCGCATTATTATAAATTTCCTAATGGCCCCGCCTACTTGGAGCAGTTTTCTACGTTGAGTATTAGAAGCACGGGAGTGATAAGGACGATACTACAACAAGCATTAAGCGCGCCGTCGCAGCTATGCGACCAAGGCTCTAAATTGGCTTGCTGCGTGTATCAATGCGTGTACCTATGGGTCTTAGCTGTGACCCTATATTTTTATTGGTGGAAAGTCTGTAACAAAGTTCAGTGCAGGTGCCTATGCTAGTTCCGCAGCAATTCTTCCAGGTTATTTTAAGCTACTATAGTTTGAAGCAATAAGATTGCGCCCTCGTGAAATTATATGTTATAAAAACGTATATTACACGCGCGCGCGCTGAACTCAATTCGCGTTCCAGGTAGACGGGCGCCTTTACGTCTCCCCTTACACTGGAAGGCTAATCATGGAGGGTTTCAGTCCTACGCCAACAAAAACTTGCATCTGAAAACGACGCACACGTTCATGGTTTGCTCAGCATTCGAATCATGTGGTTCGGAGAAGTCTCTGCAGCCTCGGTCTAGGGCTGCTTGAGCACATATTTAGAAAATTGTGTTTTTTTAAGGGAAAAAAAACAATATAATTGCAGGTAATCAATATGGTTTTGTGGTAGGACAAGTAAATCCACGGAGCAGGCACTATATAATGTTATTAATTCTCTGTGTGTGTCATATATATATATATATATATATATATATATATTAGGGGATGGACAAAATAATATGAACACCTGACATGTACACAATATTTATTTATTAGTAAGGCGTTGGGCCACCATTTGCTTTTAGAACAGCTGCAATTCTTCGCGTAATAGATTCGTAGAGTGTCTGAATAGTTTCCAACGGAATGTTGTCCCATTCTTGTACCAAAACATCCACCAATTGCTTCAATGATGTTGGAGATGGAAATCTGCTCCTCACTCTCTGCTCTAAAACTCCCCATAACGGTTCAATTATGTTGAGGTCTGGCCAGGGAAGATGTTTGATGATATTCTGATGCTCCTCAAACCAAGACTGAACCTTTTTGGCTGTGTGTATGGGCGCATTATCATCTTGGAATATGGCAGTGTTTGGCAGCAATATGCTAGTCATAGTAAGAACTTCATCATTGAGGATGTCGAGATATTCATTCGCAGTAATCCGGCCAGTGATGTGAATGAGAGGACCAGCTGAATACCACGATATAGCCGCCCAAATCATAACGGAACCTCCCCCATGCTTGACTGTAGGAAGCAGGCAGTCCGGATCGTAGGCTTCTTTTGGGGTTCTCCATACATAAACCCGGCCGTTTGTAGGAAACAATGTAAACGATGATTCATCGGACCATACCACATTCTTCCAATCATCAAGTGTCCAGGTTTTATGATCGTGGCACCACTTCTTTAGCAGCTTAGCGTTGGCTTCCGTTATAAAGGCTTTCGCAATTGCAGCCCTTCCATGAATGTTAGCTTTGTGGAGCTCCCGCCGTACTGTTTTTGTCGAAACAGTATTACTCAAGTGAGTGTTGAGTTCTGCTGTCACTTTTGCCGCGGTAGTTTTATGTTGTCTAGCCACAATTATTTTTAATGTTAGCCGGTCTCTGTCAGTTAACTTTGGGTTTAGCCCACTATTCCTCTTCACCGATGATGTTTTACCATGTTTTGTGTATTCTGCCATTACCGTGGGCACTGTCGCTCCGAGCACCAACGATTTGCCCTCTTTTGAAATCTGAGAGATCACACATTTCACCGATCGCTTGTTTTAACCGTCGCGGAACAAAGCGTATAATAAATACACTGAAATATAACCTACAAGACTTGGCACGTAAACTGTGCAATACATACGCGTCGCATTATTTACACAGAAGCAGTGTTCCCAACATGCAACAAAATGTACTATATTGCATGGTGTTCATATTAAATTGTCCATCCCCTGTGTGTGTGTGTGTGTGTATATATATATATATATATATAAACTAAAATCTATGTTGCTTGTGTATTTGCTGATTTGTTTTAAGGTTTTAGATTGCGTGTACCATGAGATTATTTCGCATAAACTTGAAACATACGGTATTAGGGATGTTTATAATGAAATCATAAAATCATATCTCAATGGAAGAATACAAATAACTAGTGTTAACTATCACCGAAAGAGTTACTCAGAACCGGGTAATATTAATGTTGGAATACCTCAAGGATCTATACTTGGTCCTCTTTTATTTACATTTTTCATAGATGACTTACCTTTATCTATAAATATGGGCAGTACAAACATGTTTACTGATGCCACCTCTGTAATAATTTCTGGGCATAACTATGAATAGTTTAATATGAATATTGTATTGACACTATAGGAAATTTATTCTTTGTTTTTACACAATAAATTTATATCAAACATTAATAAATAATCTGTAATATACTTTTCCTTTAGTAATATAAATAAAAAAAGTTGAATGTTTGCGTTGACAATAAATTATTGCTAATGAAGAGTTTTCCAAACTTCGTGGTCTATTTGTTGATAAAATATTTAATTTGAAGAAACATATTTTTTATGTATGTCAAAAATTAAGTTCCTTATGTTTTGCAATAAGAAACATAAAATCAATAAGTTTTCCAGAAACAGCAATTATTATGTACTATGTCAATATCTATTCAAGTATAAAATATGGGATTATCTTTTGGGGTATTTTCTCTAATTGGAATAAAGTATTTTCCATGCAAAAAATTATACGGATAATCTCGAATTTGAAAAATTCTGACTCGTGTAAACCTGTATTCCCTAGTCTAAAAATTATGGCTTTCCCAGCTGCATATATATCTATTGTATAATTCTGTGTGCTGTTCAAAATATTCATTGTGTAAAAAATTCTGATTTTCGCAATTACCTAACCAGAAATTATTATAAAAATCATTTACTTAAATATAAAACTAGTAAATATTAAAAGAATCCATATTTTATGTGATCAATATTAATAAATAAATTCAAGAATAATTTGTATATTGTTTAATTTATCGTTGCTATTTATTTTTATATATTTTATTATACAGTATTTGTCTGTACTTATTTGGGCTGTGTAACAATTTTAATCTGTAATGACTGTTTTGTTATATGACAAATCCTATTCAGTTGATATTGGATGCCAAATAAAAATGAAGAAATGAAAATGAGCTTCCAACCATGCGGTCAGGTTTATTCTACTCTGAGATTCCTTATGGCAAAGTTTGGCGCAAGGAAAATGTCCGCCGCGAGGTGCGCTCGTGTNAGGTTTATTCTACTCTGAGATTCCTTATGGCAAAGTTTGGCGCAAGGAAAATGTCCGCCGCGAGGTGCGCTCGTGTTCCAAAGAGGTCGTTGTATATAAGTTTGTGTTCACTCTAAATGTGATATATACTTGCCGGTATGAAAATACTAAGTATTCAAATTTATTTTTTTAAGTATTATTCACGCTCTGTTTCCAAGAGTAAACAGTAAAAAATACTATTGTTTTTGGCATTTAGCTTTCGTAAAAAAGCTTATTTTAGTGCAAAAAGTTGCGAATTTAAGAGCGAGATAAATATAACTGTCGTGGTCATCAGACATAATTTTTCGATTCTGTTTCGCATTAAATTATAACTGTTGCGTAATAAAACTTTTTGCTAAATTCAATTTTATGACAGAATATTAAACTTCATGTGGACATATTTCGTTAATTTCTTATTCGAGTGCGAAAAACAAAGTTTATTATATAAGTAGGTACGCAAATTGTAACCCAATACAAATGGGAAGATTTAACAAAAATATGAAAATTTGTTTTATGAAAATTCCCCTACATGCAAAATTAAGACAATCCGGCACGCATGCAAAGTAAGTGCTACCTCGCGGCGAAAATTGTTCGTTGCCAAACTTTTAGCATTGAGCGTCGTAATCTGGGTAGAATAAAGTTNAAGTGCTACCTCGCGGCGAAAATTGTTCGTTGCCAAACTTTTAGCATTGAGCGTCGTAATCTGGGTAGAATAAAGTTTAGATGCGGACATAAATTGCGTTTCGTACCGTAGAGTGAATATGGAGTAGAGTGATGACGCTAGCCGCGCAAAACCAGTCTGTGTCGCAGAATGTTCAATGGTTTGCTGCCAATACGACTATAATAAACGACGTGAATAGGATTAAAGGTTGGAAACTGTCTAGTAAACAAGTGATTTGAGATGGTTGTACACTTCCTCAAACAAATTTTTAATGCAGTTAGATTAAATTAAAATTGGTAAAAAATATTTTGTTCATATGGAAGTGCTTGTCTTTGAAAATTGAGATACAAACAAGCACGTTAATCACCGTTTCCCGAAGTGACTTTGACAGTTGCATTGGAGTGGGGTAGGTCAGTGTTGGATTACATGCGCAGACGACGAAAAATCTGCCTGCTTCATCTTTACTCTAAGATTAACACAGTGACCAAGTGTGGGACCGTGACAGATCCCACCTCCTCTACACAAAATGACACCCTAGCGGTCAGCCTGGTATCCTTAGCGAAGCTGGGTCTGTATGGATGACACGAGGCTGGCGCTAAGTGGAGCCGCTTGGTCGTTGCGGACCAGCCTGGAGAATGCTTGACGGCCGCGTGCTAGTGGTGGGTTGGGATATGGGTTAAGAAACTGTAGCATCCGATCAACTCCCCGCGCATGTGCGAGACTCCCCGTCCTGACAATTCCCCTGCCGTGGTGCCGGAGGGGTGATAAAACCTTAGATCCCACAGCCTGGAACTCGATTTCCTTTGTGTTTGAACAGCGACACCAGATATGGGCGAGGGGAGGGGGGCTACAGCTTCTCAGCGCCTCTCTTCCAGGCTCCAGAAAAAATAAATTAAGATAGGATTAAAAATAAACTCGAAATAAACCTGTAGAAAAATATGTGCGTAAAATGACACTTTATTTTTAAGTTGGCTATCCGTAACGTAGTAACTTCACTTCCATTTTTACCTAGGAGTTTGCCTTGCCTAGGTACGTGTCTCGTGTCTGTTATGTGAATCCATCCCAAGTGTGAGACTAGTAGTTTCCTCTCACGATAAGTCTTCCTTTTTTTGCTAACGTCACTAATTTGCACACTCGAGTGCGCTCGCCTGCGTTTTATGAATGGAACAGAAGAATTTGCTGAGTGAGTAGTTTCAACACATCAAAAAAAAAAAAATCTAGATGATGAAACTTTTAGTTTCATGAAAGAATCACTAAATCCTACGTTCAGGAGGGTGATTATAATTTGGGGCTTCTGGTAATCGGTGGCTGTTACACATTATAACAAAGTGCTAACTGTATTATCCATGTCATCTCAGTCAAAACTAAAATGAGATATACTTGTAAGTGATTGTGAATAGTGCTGAAATAGTGGAAGGGAAGAGATAAATCATCCAATCCAAACGAGTTTTAAGACACAAACTGTTTGTGTGTAGATGGCACTCTTATCGCAATATATCACACTCGCCTGCATCGGCCTGCAGATATTAGACAAAATGTTCTGCCGGAGGTTGTCTGGCAACACGAGTGCAGATGGCTGTGCGATTCCATTGTGTGTGTATCACGGAGTGTGTCTGCAATGCGTGGAAGACGACGAACATCAACTGAACAGTTAAGTGACTTTGAGCGTAGCCGTATAAGGGGACTCCGAGAGGGTGGCTGGACGTTCCGCAGAGGGTTCCCACAGCTGCCTAGCCCCACAAGTGCCACCTCGCTGCACTGATAAACGTCTGGATAGAAGGATCGTTCGTGCCGCCCTGGCTGACACAACAGCAACCGCACATGCAATCAGAGCCACTGTGGCCCCTTCAAGTGTCGGCACTAACAATAAACAATCTATTGTTGGAGATAGGTTTGTGTTCTCGTGTTCCACTGGCATGTTTACCCCTGACACCTGCTCATCGTCGTGAATGTCTTCTGTGGTGTCGGGTGAGTGTGTGTGTGTGTGCGCGCGCGCGAGTGTGTGGTGGCGAGTGGAGAGCAGAGGTCGTGTTTGTGTTAGTAGATGTGCGGGTGAGCGAAACAATCCATAGTGTATTCGCACTCTCCATACTGAACCCACACCTAGGATTAAGGTAA
>NQII01002699.1:220896-243590 GCA_002778355.1 Clitarchus hookeri | reverse complement strand
GGGGGGGGGGGGGCGCTACACGATATTAGGCAGGTGTACCAGTTCTTTTGGCTCTTCAGTGTATGTGCAAATACCTTCTCACCGGGTACCCGATGCTTCGGATACGACACGCACTGTGCGTATCAGGTACCAGAGTACTGGCGGTTTCGGGTACCCGTACCCGACCTAACGGGTTCCCGGGTATTTTCGCTACGGGTATCCGCTGTAACGAGTACCCGGGTACTCAGCTACTCGGGTCTCACCAGCCCTAGTTCGTTTACGAGATTCGTATACGAAGGCGCAGTTGGTGTTCAAGCATACCAACACTGCCAGTTCTCCCGGTGCGGCGTGCAGTTCGTATACGAGTGAGAACTTTAGTATAAAGTTCCCATAGACTTCTAAAAACTGTGGTGGCCACACTCTGCCCTCCGTAACTTCAGCGAAAGTATTTCCTGTCTTTTGCGAAGGTTGATTCCATTGATTCATTACTCAGTACTCTGAGCTAAAATAACATTAATGGCGGCAGGTAAGACGCCTTTTACCAGTGCGCGTAAAACATATTTCCGTCTGCCAAGAATGATTCTTGTATTTTTGTCCCCAGTTAGGCTAATGTGGAAGAGTGGAGTTGAAATGTTTTGGTCGACGCTTAACAGCGAGGCGCAGATGGATCAACAGCGGAGTGCAAGGGCGGGGAAATAGGAGTGCTTCGAGAAAATCGGCCGGCCGGCCGGCAACGTATGCTACGTTTCCTACATGCGACGGTGGGCATAGAGAAGTAGGTTCATATTAAAGCGCCCGCCTGCTTAGCGCTTTAACCTCGTCGCCATATTTAAAGTTTATTTTTAAGAAATTTTTGAAAGTATTTTTTACTGTATTGATCTACGAAAACAAAACAGAAATGGAACTTCCAAAACATTACGCACAATAGAAACACTATTTCGGAACATTCCAGTATAGTAAACCGGGTTTTTAGGCTACTATCTTTCAAAATATACTAATGTTAGACTATCGAAACTAAGCTTGACAAATGTATTGAAGTTTGATATAAACTTCTCGCCAGTAAAATTGTCACCATTTGACGAAAATTCTGCACGTCGATGCAGAACTTAGCGCGCAGCAGCGATGGGGTACGTGAGGCACGCACCAATGTCGCACTTTTCGTTCCCTTTCTTCTGGGTTTCAAATTAGGAGAAGAACTCCAGGTGGGCGGGTACCGCGTCAAAATTAACGTGGAACGGGGATAGAACACTATGTGGTAACATCCATTCGCTCCCTGTCCCGCTAGTGGAACTGGCCAGGATCCAATCCGCGACATCCTGGAGGTAAGTTGAGACCAAACGCGCTGGGTAACTTTTAAGTGGTGAATTACCATAGGAGGAAAGTTACGTGACTATAGGAAAAAACAGAATCACAGCGTGTTGTAGGTGAATTATTTTTTGTGTGAGCTTCACCCATACGCGCCTAATATTTTTTCCACGTGGCGAAGAATTTGGGGGACTGATTTCAGAAAGCATCTTCAGGATTGCCATTTAAAATTTAAAATAGCGCCCAAGAGGAGGGCAACTCAAAAATTACATCACGGTTTTGAAAATGGCTTCATGCTAGACGAAGTAGTAACTTTTGAACAAGACCATGGTAGCTAAGCGACTCAAACTCTGTGTAGCACTGACCGAGGCTTATAAAAGAAGACAGTGTGGCGTATAATTACGTTTATACACAAACGTGTCTGTTTTTTTTTTCCTTTCAAACTATGCCTAGACTTTTCAGAAGCAGATAGTTGTTTTGCATTTTAAGTTTGTTGTATGTAGACGCAGACGTCGTCCTTGACGGCGACTAGCATGGAAACTCGCAAGCGCGCACGGTCCGTATTGGTCTTTGGTGGCCACGATTGCAAAGGTGATGCATCATGCTGATGTGGTGGGTAGGGCGAACTGCCTAATTCCCCGGCATAGAATGCGTGAGAATCGAGCCTGCTCAAGAGAACATGAAGCTCTGTTCAAATCCGCAACAAACCGCTCAAAGAAGCAGGAACGGGGAAGGAATCGTCCACGGCCTAAAGGATGTCGGACCCCAAAAAATTAATTGTTTTATAACTGTACCAAACATTGCCCAACTCATACGCATTGTATGTGATGATATTTCCCTAGAATAAAAAAAAATGCACACTTTATATTGTTTGAATAATTTGCGGTCAAATACAAAATTCTTCTGTTTTGTTGCAGCCGTAATAACCAATTCTGAGTTGTACATATGAAAAAATGTACAACATAAACAAATGCCGTGGGCTACTGCTTGAGATGTATGTATTCAAGAAATAACAGTTCATACTTTTTTTTTAATGTTAATAATATGCAAACATTTCTTTATATTTGACATTTTCTCAGCATCCGCCGAGAGTGATTTCGCATGGGGCATCAAAATCGGAATGGGTGGACCGAGATTCGACCCCGGGTATTCACAAACGCGAGGCTCGTATGTTACCACATACGTCACTCGTTTGGATATCGTTATTCATAACTTTTTTTCTGTTCGTAAATGTAAAATCATTTCAAAAGTAAAAAAAAATTTTTTTTAATTAAAATTATTTTCTTGGAAAATGTTTTATAATGCCGTTTTACGTTGGCAATGAAAAGTGTTAACATGTCATTTGTCAGTGACTTGAGCTTTGATATAATTATAACTAGTGTAGCACACATTTGTTTACTTTAAGAGCTATATATGCGCGCTTATTAAAACATTTCAAGGTGACAGGATTAATGTAACGGCGAGTTTGGTATTTTTTAATATTCAAAGTTGAGAAAATTAAAAACGCATACCTATCACAAAAAAAATCAGTTGTACATGGTGTGGCCATTTAGTAGCAGAAAGTGGTTATTGGAACGTAGCTTGAGTTTGTTATCCAGAAATCCAGCCAAACACTGTGTTGACGAGGCTTGTATTATATTGGTGGTTAAGAAATTCTTTGTATGCGTGAGACGGGGGTTGCCTTGTTGCAGGTGTAAGTTGCGCAAAAGTGTGTACAAAATTAGCGTGTTGAATTATCCTCGGGAACGTGCAACAGTTTAAAGATTAAACGTTGTCAACGAAAAAATCTGTAATTCTATAGTTGTACTACATAATGTTCAACTGGTAGACATTATTTCTGACTACCTTTTCTCGGATACAATTTCTTTAAATCGCGCGGTTTTTGCCAAATGACACATCAAAATAAACCTGTTAACTGTTTTTGTGATTTACAAATAAAATAAACCAAACTATTTGCAGAAAATTTAAGAAGGGCAACTGTAAAGTCTCGTCTTAATTTTAGAGTAGGTTTAGCAAAATTTATTTTACAAAAATTCAGGGTCGGACACACACAAATGCAAGAATTTTCTTATTTTCAGCAATTTTTTAAATTGTAAAAACTTTGCCTTGCATGATTTTATAGACGTCTTGAATGAACTCTTGGTATCTTCTTTCAGTGTGAATTATCTCATTTATGTATGTAGATTTTCATTAATTGTACATTTTTAAAAAGTTAAATTGTGATTTTGACATGTATTTATGAGAAAACTACGTGCTCAAAAGTGTTTTGCGTGAAAGAGTAATCACAGATAATGTCTAGAAGTTGAACAGTATGTGGTATAAATATAATTTTTTTTTCGGAGCCAACGCCCTTAAAACATAGGGTTCTCGGTGACGTTGGTAGCAACAGTTGTATACCATGTGGCAAGGAAGCCAGACCGGTGACGATCCAACGCCAATCATTACCCCAAAATTTCTCGGAACAGTCTGTTTGTTACTAAGCGATTCTGAGCCCACTTGAACCTAGAGGTCCCGTCTGTGATAATCTTATGACGTCAAACCCTCAGATTAACTGTTGTTTACGTAACGCACTTTTTAATTTAAAACAGACAGAAAATCAGTTCATTAAATTATATGGGACAATATCTGAATGAATATAAGCGTGAAATGGTAATATACGCAATAAAATTTTATTTTAGTCACGCCAAAGAAGTATAACTTCTAACGCGCGTACATAAGTACACGCGCCAATTTTTAACACTATGAAATATTTAAATGTGGGCCTAAATCTTTCCTTCAGGGCAGAAATAAGTTAATATTTTGTTGCCTATTTGGTTATTGAAACATACATGTGGTCGTTGATAAGTGTCAGTCAGCAAAAATAACTGTAAGTAGCCTATGCTTACGATATTTATTCTTCCGTAAAGCAGTGTTGTAAACTATACAATGCTGTATCATTTCTGAACAGATTACTCCATTAAAACTCTGTATTCACCGCTTAATGAGGAAACAAAACACCAGGAAGTCCTTGCTTGGCCGTCCCGGCTTAGTACGCGGTGTCCAGTTATGTACTGATATTGAAGCATTCAGCCATTCTTCGTTTTTTTGTAAGAATCTTCCTTCGATATAATTAGACGATTTCCATCTATTCTTTAAATCTGATTTTAAATGCCTCAAATCATGATTAATGGTTTGGAATTCGTTTTGGGGAAATTTCGTCATATCCCGAATTTTTTATTCCATGAATAACACTTTGTCATCCAATTTCCTTGATGGACTTTCTTTGAAAATCATATATAATGATCTTCGAGACATCTCCGTAACATTTGATGACGAATCTAAAAGAAAATGACATTAAATTAAAAAACGCTAAATATTTGAAATACGTAACTATCAACTTTGAACTTATGTTTATCAAATTAGTGGAAAGACGTGGAAAATATTTTTCTATAAATAAAATTTTAGAACCCTATAGTTTAAAGTAAAAATACATTTGTAACTCGATCACCTCCGGTACTATATCAAAAACACCTTTTNTATAGTTTAAAGTAAAAATACATTTGTAACTCGATCACCTCCGGTACTATATCAAAAACACCTTTTAGTGCAACAACACAACGTAATTTTTATATTGTGTGTGTGTTTCATTGTTTGCCCAGTAAAATATTAAATACTGAATTAAATCAAACAAATCCTACATGGAAATTAAGTACATACCATGTTGTCCAGTGTCCATGAGAAATATTTTTCACAATTAACTTCAAACCACATAGAACACCAACCGAAAGTTTGGCTAAACTAAGGGTAATAAAGACGTGCATAATAGACAAGGTCCGGATTCCGACTACCTGCTCGATGGAATAACGACTTACAGGTAAACATAAATACCGGTGTGGGACAGTGTGGTTAGTTGGGTACAAGGAAAATGCTATTTGGGTGCGATTGTGAATAGATAGTGTTGTGGACTTTTAACCGGTTTTCGAAGCCACATGCTTCTTACTGCGCCGTTGCAATGCTTCCTTACGACCGGACGTGGTCTTGAAAAGTTTAACAATTTTTTACTAGCGAGNTTCTTACTGCGCCGTTGCAATGCTTCCTTACGACCGGACGTGGTCTTGAAAAGTTTAACAATTTTTTACTAGCGAGACTCTTAAAGTCCGCGCATGCAGTGAACTTTAGTTTTCCGCCGATGTTCGCTGTTTACGGCGACTTGAGTTTGACGTGGCTGCGGCGATCGTACCTCAAGGTGAGCCTACAGTCACCACGTCTTCAGAGCAGTTGCTCCTTACGCGGAACTTCGATGGGTATTCGTTCTATCTATGAAGGCAGTACTAGACGCAGTTAACAAAACAAATAAAGGAGTGAAGGTAAAACAATTCCCCAATGAGGTTATAGTATAGAAATAGATAGAAAGAAAAAGTAAAGAAAAAACTGCCTGTAGCCAGGCAAAGAAAAAAAAATGAAAAAGTTATGACCCTGGCAGTAAGCCAAAGGCTTTAAAANAAAAACTGCCTGTAGCCAGGCAAAGAAAAAAAAATGAAAAAGTTATGACCCTGGCAGTAAGCCAAAGGCTTTAAAATAAAAATAAGGGGAACCGAAGTAAAATAAAAACATCAATAAATCGCTTACACCATCGTATTACCCAGGAAAGGCACAGATGCGGGGTTTATAAAGCGTAACCGACCTTTACTGGCCGCGTAAAAAAAAAGCTGCATTACAACGCTATGGAAGGGGGGGGGGGGGTGGATCTCCAGCCATCAGATAACAAGTTTGTTTAGTTTCACCCGCACCCCGAGGCTGTTGCACACAAGTTCTCATGGGCATCCATTTGTCGCATAGAATTCCAACGATTATAATTCATTCAAAGACCACTTTTTACATTTTACTTGGTACCTCTTATTTTTAAATACGGCTTTGATCTGTGGGCACAGATAAATCATAGAAATATTCAGTTTGAAGCTCCTCCCTCCAAGGCAGACTCCCAGAGGAGTATAACAGAGTGTTCGCCAAGGGGTGAGAGCACTGCCCCAGGCTTCCTGCATGGCTACATCTGGAAACTGGATACTAATGGCGATTTTGAGCCATCTCGTCTTATTACACCATGTCGGTTAACAACTTCATGCGTGCGCCATTTAAATTTTGATGCCAAATATTATTAAATTTGAAATGCTGTTACAAAGAAGATAAATGAAGACACACTTCAAATCGCCAGCTCATTAGAGCTCATTTGATCTCTCCCTAGAAACATCCTGTTTTTATTTTTGTCTTCGCTGTTATGGTTTTGATATGTGATGTTCCTTGCTGACAAGGACTATTTTTCTGTTAAACATCTCTGGTGTAAGTACGAAGTCGACAGANTTGATATGTGATGTTCCTTGCTGACAAGGACTATTTTTCTGTTAAACATCTCTGGTGTAAGTACGAAGTCGACAGAACCCCTGTTTTTGTTGAAGATAAGCTGTTCGTGTTTCTGTTCTTTTATAGCGATTGGAGTTCTTGGAAATGTTCCTGTCAAGCTGCATGTAATCTTCAGTTTTTACCGTTTACATGTTACGGTCCTTGGAAACTCGTTTATCGAGCATCTGTACAATTGACTCGAACAGCTGCGCGACACATTTATGAACACAAGAGTCAATAACTAAGTGGTTTAGACCTCA
The DNA here is from genome assembly GCA_002778355.1 of Clitarchus hookeri. Classification (NCBI taxonomy): domain Eukaryota; kingdom Metazoa; phylum Arthropoda; class Insecta; order Phasmatodea; family Phasmatidae; genus Clitarchus; species Clitarchus hookeri. Next base: position 236,670 of record NQII01002699.1, on the reverse strand, counting down.
CTGTAACTACCCTGTATACTTACGTTAAAAGGTTCTAAGTTTCCCACCAGCTTGTAGCAGCACTGCCGCACCTATACAGGCGAGAAACTAGTTAGTATGCCAAACACGATGGCATTTGTCGCCTGGCATGGCCCTTTTGAATTTCAGGTTTGACAATCAGGCCTGTAGTATTTTTAATCATAATTTACATACAAGATTTTTGCCCACGAGGCAGTCATTTCGCTCTTTCAGAACTCTGACACTACTTTGCCACTGCATAAAACTAATAGTTAGGTTATAGCGACTCCTCCTTGAGCATGCAGTTTATAACGTTCAAGAAGATGCAATTTATCCAGATAGCTCTAAAATACTATTACGTTAATTGATTATGACGATGGAAGCGTAGATATGTATTTTAAATACATACAACTACAAAAAAAAAGTTTCTGAGGAAAAATATAAGCCAGACGTAACGCGAATGTGCATACTTTGTGTGTGTAGACTTGGCATTGCGTGTAGCTAACATATCCTAAAATTTCCCTCATTTACCATGGCCTCGTAAAATATTATTTAACTGGTCAAAACGGACATTTATGACCTTGTGAATATCATAGACCGCCCATTAGTAAACTAACATTGTTTCGCTACCGGCGCAGGATTATTTGAAAGCCAACGTCTTCTGAAAATATATTATTTATTTCTGTGATAACTGAAGCATTGTATTGCCAAACACCGTCGTGACATTCGTTTTCTCCCTATGAAAGAGACACATGCCACCGCTTCGGTACTGCCCTGGACGAAATATAGGATCCAGGATAGCTGTAAGACTTGGACCATGACTTACCGAGGGTCTGCCAAGTGTGCCGATCGGCGCGATATTTAGGCTTCGTTGTCTGGTCAACTGCTAGGTTATCCAAGAGCTCGCTGCGCTGGTTGGCAGTCTCGGTCCTTAGCTTATTTAAGAGTCGTGCCTGGTTTTAGCTTGAAGGGGAACAGTTGCTGGGCACGGTAATGTGCGCCCGTCTACCTGGCGCTTGAACTGCGTTGCAGAGTGTTCGAAATACATGTTTTTCAACGAAACTATTAAGCGNCTAAAATAATATGGTCACCGCTGAAAGTCCCATAGGTACACGCAGCACGACGAGAACACTGCACGCCAGTTCAGAGCCTTGCGCTTAGCGGCGATGGCGTACTTGATGCACGTGGCAGTGTCACCCTTATCGCTCCCGCGCTTCTCGTCCTAAACGTGGGAAAAAGTTCCAGGTAGACGGGCGCCTTAATTGTAGTGTTGTACTGTGTGTTGTGCATAAAAAGNTCCTAAACGTGGGAAAAAGTTCCAGGTAGACGGGCGCCTTAATTGTAGTGTTGTACTGTGTGTTGTGCATAAAAAGCTTGTATTAATAAATAACGTTATCATACTTGCATATTGTACTTTTATATCAAAACTTGTCTATGATACTTTTACACATCGATGGAACAAATTACCCTGCCACAGAATTCATTTTAATTACTAACGGAATAATCCCAACTACAGACGTAAAATATCGATACTATGCGCACGAATCTCGCCAACTATCGTACTTAATAAAGTGTTTATGTTTTTGTTGCACATTCCGCGAATTTCATGCATTTAGGCACATAAAATATTTTTAAAGAAAAATATATATACATAAATTATTGAAGATTGTTTTGTGCGTGTTTAAAATATGTCAATTAGTATGAATGAGTGCGTTTTAGTGGAAATTTGTTTGGCCTTGTCGAAAGTATAGTTATACACGCAACGATGTAAAGTAGTGTTCCTTCTAAAACTTTCAAATAAATTAAAATATTTTTGCGCGTTTCTTAGCATTGCGTGCTAACATAACGACTAAATTTTTTTTGTGTGTGTTTGTAGGGGGAAGAAAAAAAAAGGGGGGGGGTAGAAGGTGTCCTGTGTCCTTTGCTATTTATTGTCGTGTCAATGGTGATTGTTTAAGGGGTACAGGCATACATTGCAGGTCTGTTCGTGCCATTATCGGCGTGGGACGAATATCTTAGCGCGTTTTATCAACGGCGGCAAGCCACCCAAGTGCGTCATCAACCAGCGACCTCGTGCGGTGGTCAGGGGCCGAAGGGCGAGTCCCGATCTCGTCGAAGATTGTCCAAGAAACCATGTGTGCCTCGGTTCCCGACAGTCGCGGGAGCCGGGTGCTGGCCTTGCCTGCAGCGGCACCCTGGCACGACAAGAACTAGGGAATAGACGTGCTAACCTGGTTGGCAACTCTTAGGTACAAGGGTCCTGCAACAAGTCTTAAGGTTTGCTCTCGCACGCCATGCTGAGTTAACGGTTTCTAGTTTTTTTCACTTGCTATACATAAAGAATTATATGCGTAACGAAAACGTTGTAACAATTATTTAAAGACTGTGCACAACATATCAACATATTGGTGAACAAAAACAGTTTGGATGCCCATTTACTCTCATTTGGGCACTCTTTGCTAAATTTCGGGAGGCTCTCTCCTCCTCCTAGTTACGCCACTGCACTCCACTTTTAATGGCGGACGCCTACTTCCGCAGCTTCCTGGAACCATTAGCGATCGTCAGCTCCGTGGTTCCTTTCACGCCTTCTTCATTCTCCACCACCCTCGTGGCCGATGGGCATGTACTCTTGCAGGGGTTTTGGGAAGGATATCGAAGTCTTGGCATCCTGAGATCAGTTCCCAGCAACGGAAACTGCGATTTGCATCGTTGCTGGTATCTGTAAAGGGGTAACTTAATCATAACTTCGCGTGGCCCATTCGTCCAAAGGAAGGGAATACAGATTTTGTTTTAGATTTACCTTGATTTCAGGCGAATGTATACAGATGAGTGGTAAAGTCAAATAGCTAAGTTTGGGTTTGAGGTCACACTGCACTGCCGGAAGACCGAAGGCGACGGGTCCTCCTGATTACTGTGTATTCAGCATACGTATAATTTATATTACCATAGTCCTGATCACTTTATTCATGCGTCAGCCTAGTGAAACTGTGAAATTATTGGGAAAGTAGATATTTTACAAATGTTTTAATTATTTCATTTATTTGCATTAAAAAGCAGAGAAAGAAGTAAAGTCATTGTTTACAAATGTTTTTAAAACACCTTAATTCAACGTTGCGACATAGCATTACTTTCCCTCCGTCGTTACCGACTTTACTGAGCGCATATGCCAGACAGTGTGCCCATTAAAATACATGCAGGTAGGGGCAGTGAAATTTTTGATAGGTTGATTTGAAAAAGTGCACAATTAATCGTGAATAGTAATGTTTCAGTTCAGACTATTCACTGTTACTTCTCTCTGTTCCCAAAGCCCTTATGAAATTCTCCTTTCGGGACCCACTACATATCCTTCTGTCACACGCAAACCGAAACAACCACGTGATTTCCACATGCCAGCTATCAGATGGAATGTTCTTTAGCTATAATAAAAATTCTTACATGTATTTTAAAAATTGTATCTGTGGTTATGTTTGAACTTTGTCATTTGCATTAATGAAAATTTTCTAATTTTATTTTAGATTATTTAATTATTTGTATAGTTTGTGATACAGCTTGTTATGCATATTACATGTTAAATGTTACTCTTAGTTTAACCTTGTTGAAACTGTAAAAAGAACTGTTCAGAAACTATTTTATTTGTCATTGTTATTAATGTGGTTTTAGTTATTTCTCTAGTATAGTTATAGTAAAGTTCTTAATAGGCATAAATATCAAAACACTGTTTCGTCAAAATAATATATCAGTGGTAGCTTGCAAGTAATAATCAGTATGCTAAGTATTTCGCTAATATCCACCGTTAGAGTATATATACTTCCAGAATGTGTTTACCTGATTACGAACTATTCAATAAGTAAATGCTTTAGCTTGGAAGTCAGGTAATTTTCGATAACATAGATCAGCAATTGTAAAGTATACTGAGTACCTGGGCCTCAATAATGGTGGATTATGGACAGCTAAGGATATGACAAAAATCAGCCCAGGAAGTGCTTTTTAAAAATGCACGAAACATTAATAAACACTAACAATATTACTATGTATGTATTCTAAAAGTTTTCCGAAGTCTTGATAGAAAAACCAAGGAAGTGCTTGCAATCCTTACAAAGTCCCGAAGTTTTGGCAACATTTTAAGCAAATATTTTGCCAGCGTCACACATTTCTTTAGCATAATCTCTTACGCCGCATTGAAATGTAAAAAGTAGCTTTACAGGAATAATTACCATGTTATAAAATTTGCGTTTATTATGCGTGGTTGGTTAATACCGGTCGCATACACTGATATCTCTAGTTAAGGTTTTGGAAGGCGATTTTGGAGCAATACGGCACTGGTTTATAGGCCTTACCACTAGAAAACGGTCAGTTTTTGAGTGTTTGAGGAGAGATATTATCTTAGCCACTTCGCATTTTCTTAATTTTGCCGGTCTAATCAGAACGTAAATGTCTTTACCACCCCCATGTTATCTTTCCGGCATTAAAACCGGGGACTTTAATAATGCCAACGAAATGAGAATTTACTGACATAACTAGTTAAGTTTCCTATTCAATTAATTCAAATTTGACCTTCAAAATCCAGTACAGAATTTTTTTGTTATTTTTTGAACTAGGTTTTAGCATAAGGAATTTTTTTAGCGTTAGGAATTAATTTTTCACCAAATTTGGTAGGGATTGGTTGCGTATCTGTAGAGATGACTTACTTACAGCTCCCTTAAAAACTGTGTAAAATTGTTACTAAGTGAATTTTGTGCACACAGGAGGTACCTACTTTAACATACCAGATTTGGAATTAAATAAGTTTAATGGTTCTAGAATACGGCATGTAACGCAAAAAGGAAAAGAACCATTTTGAAAATAAATGGCTCATATAAAAATTTTTTCGTGGCCTTCCATATAATATTGCTACTTGCATGCCAATTGTGGAAGAACTCTGTTGAGAAGTTGCTGAGATGTTGGTATTTAAGCTTAATTTTTTCAACGATGCTATCTTCCAGTAATACGTACACAAATGTTTTCATTAAATGTATTTAGTCCTCAAAATAAGTACTTGCTGCCAGTATGCCAAATTGAGTCCGAATAGTTTTAAGTGACTCATTCCAGAGATAAAGCATGTGGCACAGTATAATTAATCAACCAGTTTGAAAAAAGTGCCGTAACCGTTAAAACTCTTTAATTAGTTCAGTTAAGACTGGCTGCCGTTGTACTACTTACGTGCCAAATTTTTTGGGATTCGGTTCTGTAATTTTTGAGAGATGATATTAAAACTTTTATTTCTCAGAAGGCGCTAGCTATGTTTCAACTATAAATCAGTGAGTGAGTGAAGAAATTGGGCGGCTCTTAACATCAAGGGCTTGAGAAATGATTATAAGTAAGTGAAATCAGTGTTAGTAGAAATCGCTGTCAGTGTAAAAAGTTCGGTTGAAATAGGTCTGATGGTTCTCTAGGTACAGAAAAATAATTTGACAAAGCTATAATTCCTCTATCTTTAAAATAAATGCATGAACCATCAGTCATATCAGCATAAGTAGCCTAACATAGCATTACGTGTATTAAAATTTTGGTGGGAATCGGTTGAGTAGTTCTCGAGATATAATTTAAGATAATTTTTTTTTTACAGATATTGTTATCTTGCAAAATGATAAGATGCTGTGAATCAGTGTATTTCATTATCACAAGTACGGTCGGAATACAGTTAAGTTGAAATTAGCTGAATAATTTAGTAGTTATGGTTCAGTAATCCTACTAATATTATAAATGCGCAAGTGTGTGTGTGTGTGTGTGTGTGTGTGTTTTGTGTGTGTAGGTCACCTCTCAGCTCCATAACGGCTGAACGGATTTTTTGATGAAATTTGGTATGTAGGTACTTTAGGTCCTAGAATAGGGCATATGATACTTTTTATCCCGGAAAATGGCACGGTTCCTGTGGAATAACAACAAAACATAATTCTGCAACGGCTGGGAACGTGACCGAAATATATTTTTTTGCTCTGGTGTCAGAGTTTATCAGGCCACCCAAGGACCTCTGAAATGGCTTAACGACTGCTATCAATCAATAACAGGGACCTAATATTTAACGTGCCCTCCAAAGCTCAGAAGTGCTCAGATGTTACGCCACTAAACAGTCACCCATCCAAATGTGTGCTGCTGGGAAAGTTGCTTAACTTTGGTGATCGATTAAGATTCCTCAGCCAAGCGCAAAAAGTAGTACCTAGGTACACTTATTTCTATAGCTACGACTTGATAAACTCACGTTTTGATTTTCATACATCGACGCTGGAAAGCGGAAATGTGGTAACTATGCGATAGTTGCATAGATACACTCCAAAAACAATACCCGTAACACCGGACATGCTGACAAGAGCGTGTAACGAGTTTTATTATCGCGTAAATGTCGTTTGGGCCGCTCATGGTGGTCATTTTGAACATTAATGAATTCATGTTAAACAAACTTCACGGTTCCACGGTTCATTTGATTGGTCAATTAAGGTTGTAGGTTGTTTGGTTTTAATATTATTGACCTTCAAAGCTGGGGTATTCTTTTATACTCACCTGTATAACTTGAGCTTTCTTGAAGACGGTGAACGTGATTGTCTTCATGATAGAGTGCTATTAAGATGGTTACTCGTAAGCGTCTTTGTTGTATTATGTAAGCCATATCTTTGTTGATAATTTTGTACAAAGATGTACTTTTGGCAATGCAGCGAGCTGTGTGAAATCAACGATTTGCTTGTTGAATTATTTATTTCCTTTATTATAGTGTCTCTTGTGTCACACATTTTGTAATTCTAGTGAATTACCAACTATAAATGAAATTTATTTCTTAAAACATTTCCGAATAGTACTTCTAAAATAAATTCACTTCTTTTGTGGATACAAGATTTCAGATGGTAGTAGTTGAATTCGAACATCACGAGATAGCAGCACTGAGCCGTCACTGAATCCATAATTTCGTAATTAAGTTAAAGCGAGAGTATCACTAGCGAATAAGGAAATCCACTCCTTAAATGTATTCTAGACACAGTTTTTTTGCGGAAATATAACAGAATATAATGGTTTTTTATTTTTGGGCTATTTTAAAACTTTTTTTCTTGGAACGAGCTTGCTAGAATTAACCTTAATACGTCGGCCATTTTCTTTCCGCTTTCATTCATAAAGACATATCTTTGGTCTGTCTTTATATAAAGACAGTCACGAGTCATTGGAAAGACCATCATGGCGCATGTTGAATTACAGAATACCATTTCGCCTCGTAAGGATAGTTGCGCAGTAAATGTCTTTATATAACGACAGTTAAAAGTTACAGAATAGAGTCCCAGTATTAGTTTAAATAGGTATCATGGTTCGGTACATACGACATACTAAAATATTTGATGCTGCCATTTTGGAAATGCGTGATTAGAGTATAAAAAATCACTTAAGTTTGGGTGGCTTTCCGTAGCTCTACCCGCTTACCAGATTTAGCGAGAACCGGTCAAGTAATTTCCCAGATAATGTGACATTTTTATTTATTAAGGTAACGTTATCTTCCGAATGACGTATCGACGAAGATAAGAGTTCCTGAATTTAATGCTGACTGTGTAAGCTGTCAACGTACCAATTTTAGGTCAGTTTGAATGTTTCCTGATGTATATAGCGTGACATAGAAAAACTTTAACACCACAATTTCGAAAACAAGCATCCTGCATTGTCGAAAATTATATCCAGTGCACGTATTCAAAAGTTAAGGTGGAATACACGTACCCGCGCTCTCGAAAACTTACATAATCTCGCCGCTTCGTCTTATTTCCTTTGGAAAATGTGGTAAACGAGTCATGATTAAACCTAAAATAATGATAAATAATAAATAATAGGTTGACCAAGTCGGAACGAAGACAAATGTAATTAATTCCAAAGAGTAATAGCCTATATATAGTTTTTTCATGGTTGCGAGATCTGTCTTGCCATTAAATTACCGTGGCCAGCAGGTATATGCGGGGAAGTTCAGTGGGGTTAAAGCGGTGTGAACATCGCAAGGGGGGAAGATATGAGCACGGAGTGTTGATTATACTATCAGCTGCCTCACAAACATCAGGTGGTGAATCCGTACTGCTGTTACCGAAGACTGGCGAGTGGAGAACGGATGTTTGTGGGGCGGCGCATGTGTTGCTTGGCCGTGCTGTTGTCAATCAGCTACAAACCTATCCGTGACGGGCCACACTATATAGCATAAGGAAACTCGCGTGCCTAGACATTTGTTGGACACTGTACATTCGTCATTTCGTTCTTGACCAACTTAAACGACGTCAGCCTGCCAGCCTTAACGAGCATAAATAATTGACATTCACATTTTAATTTAGTCCTTTCACTTCGTCCTGAAATTCGACGGCCAGAGATGGAAACGGAACACATGCGCTATTAATTAATATTAGTTGTAGCCATAAAATACACTAAATGACGTAGTCTAGCCAGCCAGAGAAGCCGTTGGGGAAAGGTTCGCTGGTCAGCGGTCCAACCGGACACCGTTCCTGTACAAACAGCTAACCCAAGCCCGGCTTGTCGATGTGTAATCTACGTACAAATAGCGGCCTTCTTACTTGATGTTGTAGTGATAGACATATCGGGTCACCATTCATGTCAACTGGAGCACAGGTTTGCGTGTTAAAAATGTGGCTTGCGTGCATGAGCAGTGACATCTGTAGCTTGCCGCTTCTTTGACGGGAGGTGTGATGGTTGGTCATACAGTTTCAGTGACGCACGTCGAAGTAATAATTAGGTACCCGTACGGAGCTAAGAGAAAAATTTGCATCTCGTCCTGCTTGAGTCAAGATCAGCATGAATGCAGTGCGGCTGCTGCTAATTAGGAGCCAGCCGCCGCCGTACGTACCAGATAGCTGAACCTGTTGCGCAAGGCCCGCCACAAGCTGCACGAATGTATGATAAGACGCGAGGAGGGAGGGCGAATGGTGAATGAGTTGAAGCTATTTTAAGGGGTTCACAATAAAAGTCGCGAAAGTGTCCAAAGTTGTGAAGCGAGATGGAGACGTAGTCGCGACACAATGCAAAGACGGGGGAAACGGGGGCACCCAGAGAAAACCCCGCCGGTGAACGGCAACGTCCGCCGCGTTTCCCACGTGTGGAAATGAGTCACCCCGCCGGGAATTAAAACCTGCCTAGTCGGAGGGCGGTGCACGCACAAGGGTGGTAAAAAAAATGGCGAGATATAAAAGGAGGAACACGCTGGAGCATCCGGTGTAAACACCAAACCAAATCAGTAACTTGTGGACTGCCAATGTATGTAGTCGAAAAACTACCGCGACGGGGTGACGCATTGGATCGGGACACAAATGAAATGAGTGGCCAGCGTGTAAAACTTTGGGCCGCCCTTGGTTACTTTATAACACTGAATACAGCACATTGGGTTTACGTGAACAGAATTGTGTTTTGCTAGTGCCATGCTAATTCATTACAGCCGTAGTACCCGATAACTTGCTTAAAACCCATGTTTTGCCCTTAAAGAAAAATGTTCAGTAGAGTAACCCCTCTGCAAAAGACATTGGGAAGAGTAAGAACACTTCAAACAGCGTATATAAGTAGGCAAACGACGACGAAAGGACGACAACGAACTAACCTGTTTGTAAATATGCATGACATAGGAGCGCCGAGGGTTTGGTAATGGCGGTAGCGTGTCAGTCGCTTTCTGTAAATGCGATCCCGGTCTAATGCATGGAGATGGATTTTACTACACGGTTTCCAGCCACATTCTAGATGAATTGCATGTAGCATTATTAATAATGGATTCTTGACAGTTAAACATTAAAAAAATTATTAGTGACAACAGTAACGGGGAAACAGTTTTGGCATGCTTACTTACCTTCTTGATATATCTAGAAATATTTTAAACTATAGCAGTTTTAAGTTCAGTAAAAACCTTTGAAATGGGCGAATCATCTATTTTCGGTGTGCATTTCAAACTTTGGTAAGAATCTCCTTTAGGCAAATACAGCGAATACGTCATTAGTATTTCCGCTGCAGGTATTGCTTCTCTGCGTTGGTAGTTTTTGAATGAGGAAGATTAATAAAACAATCTCCAAATTTGCAATTTTTTTTTCAATTTTGAAGTTTGTATCCTATTTTAAGGGCAAGGTCTTATATTAAATTTTTTTCGGTAAATTGCTGTCGAGTTTTAACAATCGAGGTCATCAGCCAGCTCTGTTACCTTCTCGATTGAACTGCTTTATCACTAAGTATGAAGTTTAATGCGTATGCTTCATTCGCAAATTGTACTTATAATTAATTTTTATCGATGTAATTTTTTAGGATAACGCTTGATGGAGTGCCGTGGTTGTCGAACCCGCTAACGAAACTGTTGAGCACCCCCGCACACATTCGAATCGGTGTTATGTACTGGAAAATGAACTTTAAACTGAACACCTAATATTTTTGACCGAATTTGTTCGCTACCATTTATTCATCGCCATTCTGTGTGTTTATGGTTTTTATGAAATGAATGATCCTTGAACGTCGGAAAAGACTGCGCCCCTGGAAGGCGCTCAACACTCTTCACACGATTGCAATGCACAATGCCAACATCAGGGGACAGAATTGTGGATTTCAGGTCTTCCCTTGAAATGTTTCTCATTACAAGCGTTGTATTTATGCACAGACTCGGCACATTTGGTCATTAAACATGACGTCTGGCTGGTGAGCTGGAAGTTCCGGGTTCATTCCGAACGGGAGTCGGGGATTATCCAGATAAAGGATTTCCTGACCGGGTACAATGAGTACACATTTACATGCTCGTATATTTTACTTTAAGCGTGCCGTTAGCTAATAACTGTTTTCGCCATATGCCCGGGAAAATAAGTGGGAAGTGCACAGTAAATTGCTGACTGGAGTGTAATGAGGATGGAAAACGACGTGGAAAGGGCGATCGTAGTAAGTAAAGTCAGTTGGGAACGGTCTTCCGAGCTTCTCCGAGAACTATGCGTACATTAAACAAACCAAACCTGTAATACATAGGGTGATATTTCAAAGGTTTCTTTTTAAAAAAATTGTGAAGAAACCTTGAATAGATTGTAGGGAGTCCCATTAACTCTAACACTGCTGAAAAAGTTCCCTGGTATCGTAAGCATCGAGCGGCATCCGCTGCTCTGAATACAATCGCGTCACGTCTTTTGCTAGTGTGCCCTCTGCCTCTTTACCACGCTGCAGTTGCGTGGTCCGTTCTGTGGCTGAGCAGGCTCCCTCCCTGCGCTCCGGGTCAGGGGCGCACAAAGTTCACTCGTCTGGACGCGGCTCTATGTGACGTTCGTGATGCACGCGAGTANCCCCCCCCAACGCGTAGCACTCTTCCTCCCACGTACCCGCATACAGGTCCTCTTTTCTCATGTTTTGCACACGTCATTTAGAAAAACGATAATTTTCACTACTGTAAAATTGTCACAAACCTGCCGATTTGTTAACATAAAAATATTTAGAGCAAATATAATATGTTAGTTTCATAATTTCTACATGATCACTTGTCAATATCAAAATTTTACTGTTTTTAAATACACAAGTAAATTATAGCAAACTATTTATAAAATAGTTAAAATAATTTGAAAGTTATTGTCGCAGTTCATTCCAAGATATACTAAGTTAAATTATTTTATTATATTTTTTTCGAAAATTCAACTACGTCTTTTAAAAGAATGAAAAAATCTTCAGAAATAAGAAGAGCATAATTTCTTATGAAAAATTAAATTCACTGTATTTTACTATAAATTATTTTGTTTCTGCAAATTATAGACCTTTTTTAATCAATTTATAGAACAATTGTAGTTTTGGCATGTGGTTTTTCGAATAGATACGGAAAAATATCTTTAATTAGCACCTTAATTTTTTTTGGACAAAAGGAAGATACTCATTTGCAAAAAAAAATCATGAAAGAATCGCGCGAGTACTACGAAGGTTGCCACAGTACCGTCATAGCCCGGAATATTTCGCATTTGCGTTTAATACTATTTGCTTGAACGGATATGCCACTAGGCGCATACATGTCCCTACATAATAGAGCTGCAAGACAGCGAATAAGTCCCTAATAGCAATGTGAACAGTGTGGACCACAGAGCCAAGTTCAGTGAACACGCAGCTTACCCAGGCGGTGCATCCGACAAGTATTTGCTCAACCGGATGAGTTTGAGAGAGACTCCATCGTAGGCCTCCGAGAGGCAGGTTGGACATTTCGGCACATTGCTCGCTACTTGAACTGCTCTGCCTACGCTGTGAGTTGGTGTTGGATGTAGTAGGAACAAGAGGGTACACACACCCGTCGAGAAGGCTCGACTCGACCCCGGCGGACCACCAGTAGGGAGGATCGTTTCATCGTGCGACAGGTTGTACGCACTCCATGGGCGTCGCTGCGCACCATCCAAGGGCAAGTCGCGGCAGTTGGTGATACGCCTGTGTCAAATCAGTACCATATCCAGGCGGCTGGCAGAGCGAGATCTGTCGTCGCGGCGTCCCTTACGACGTCTACCCTTACGACCATTACGACCTGAGCATCACTGAGCACGTGTGACCTGCCGGGAACGGGCAGCATGACAGCTTACTGATTGGCGTCGAGTGGTGATCAGCGACGAATCACTGTTATGTCATGATGCAGACGACCGCCGAATTCTACCCTTGAAACGTCCTGGCCACCGCCATGATCCACGCTTCATTGTAGAGTGGCACACCGCCTCAACGAGAGGGGTCATGGTGTGGGGTGATATTTCCTACGATTCCCTCATACCACTTATGGTTACTGAAAAAACCCTGATGGCGCGATGATACGTCTAGGAAATTCTGCGACCATGTACGCTTCTCTTCCTGATGCAACTTGACAACGCTATTCTCCAGTAGGATAATGGCTGGCCTCGCACATCACGGATATCTATGTTCTGCCTTCGTGATGACAAACATGCTTCCTTGGCCAGCAAGGTTTCCAGACCTCTCGCCCATGGAAAACGTGTGGGGCCAGATTGAACTACAACTTCGGCCAGCAGTAATTACGGCGTATTTGGAGTGTCAGCTATGGCAGGATCTTCCTCAGATCATCCGACGTCTGTATGTCTCCATGCTCGACCGTACCGCCGCCTCTCTTCACGCTACCGGGGGTCCAACACCATACTAAGTGCATCCTGCAAGTGTTGGTCACCTGCAATACGTGCTCGGTGTGGTACAATATTTTGATGTTTTCTGTATACACACTAACCATGTCCTGTGCCTGTACCCAGTTACGTGCCCCTGCGATGGCACCTTCAGGTAGATCGATTTTTTTATTATTATTGTATTTGCAAAGGTAGTGAGGTCAGTTTGTCCATGTACTATCGAAAAGAGAAAAGCACGGTGACAAAGAAAAACTTACAGTAACAGAGGGAGTGTTATTTTGTGTGTAATTTATGAATTACAGAATGCGTCTTATTTTTAAAGAATACCTAGATGGTTTATAGTTAGTAGCAGCAGCCAGCTGCGCCCTCGCAAATGCCAAACGGGCTAAGCTCGCTGCAGACGGAAGAGGTCGCTCGCTGACTGTCCGCGGATCCCCACAGACTGTACGAGAACTGCTCGGGGCGTGTTCTTTCCATAGTGGTGCTCGTTTTACAGGTTATGATAACCAAGTGTACGCCATTTCGCGCCACGCTCATATGCGCCGTAGCGGTCGAAGTGGCGATGTTTCGGAATTCACCCCCAGCAAGACTACGAATTTGAACATTGGCTATTGTCGTCTAGTGGTTCGGAAGCCCACTTCAGTGTGGTCTCGTTGTCGCTGAACTCCCGGTACTTAAGTGTATGGCGCAAATCCAAGTAAAATACATTTTTTTCTCTTGAATTTTTGTTTATTTGTCTGGTAAGCTAAATCCGTTTCTCGTAGACCTTGTTGATGTCAAAGATAATTTTAAACAGGTATCCCATGTGCGTCACGAGTTTCGAAAAGTTGTTGGTACAAGGACGCTGTCAATGCACAGGAACGTTGGAGCTGCAAATATAACTTGTAAAGAGTTATGCTCCATCCTAGAATATTTACTGCGCCGTAGAAAGTGGCAGAAAGGTTAACACTTAAGTGCTTGTCAAATAATTTTTTTCTTTTTTGTGCTTTTCCCCTCTATTTTTTTTTCACCGCCTTCCAGCCTCTCTCCTTTTCAGATGCTTTTTGAAAAACTAGATAGCAACAGAGGATGTTGCAGGTTCGAGTCCGGCCTCCGGTAAAGGCCTATAGGAAAGTCGAATAAGTGAAGTGTGCAAACAGTTCTCCAGATATTTTTTCTGGCCCTTTCTTTGAATCTGTATGTTATGAAACAGCTGCAGTGCTGTAGTCGAGGGTATACGCCGTATAATCTCTGCTTTACCGCATGTGTTAAAATATATTTTCTGCATTTATACGTGCACATTCTGTTTTAGTTTCGTTTCATACTTTTATTGCATAGTTTAAGATAATTTGTAAAATTACATCATTATAACATTGTAAAACTTATTAAAAATTTATTACAGTAGAAATTCATTGTAAAGAATTAATTATAACACCAATTTACGCCACTACCAAACAACGAATTTGGTTGTGTTCACTACGCTATGAGGTAGACGGAACGCTAGTAAGCCACAAATTGGAGTTTGTTTGTTTATTTATTGATACGCAGCGCTAGTGCACGGTATCGGAATGTTAGTTCGTTTAAATTAAGCGAGAGTGTAATAGCGTTATGCACGTATTTTAATCTTTCGAATCTCTCTAGTTACATGAAGTGCTGTAGTCGAGTGTGTATGCGGGTAATACACCTGGAATTTGTTGTGCCCTGACTTGAGTATATCGTGTAAAAATTTTGAACTACAGCACTGCGTGTGTGTGCGTATATGTATATACATGGTGTCGGGTAATTCACGGATATGAACTGCACCACACGAATCTATGGTCAAAACTAAGTAGAAAATATTTGGTAAAAATGCGTAAAGGCCTTAGTTTACTAGAAAAAACAGCATTAAAGTAGATCAAATTACTTTACTCCACGTTTAGCACAGTGTATATCAGCAGACAAAACGTCGAAACGTCATAACAGGTGTTCGAAGTTTGCTGTGCCCATAGCAATGCACTTTTTCGCTTGTTAGATGCAGGCATTATGCATGGAGCTTGGCCGCCGGATGCACCCATGGCCATTGCCATGTCCCAGTACTCACTGTATGTGAACTCCATGGCCTCCTTGGCACTACTGAGTTCGGCTCTTTCCCTTGCCGTATGTCTTACTACGACACATTAATTGCAGCATCGCCACATCACCTCGCCCTTATCTAATTGGAATACCACTTGTTTGCTACAATGGTTATTGGGACTTTTCTGCCTTTTTTCTCGTAAACGAAGCGTCTAGTGTATTTTTACGTAAGAGTATTTTCTATTTAGTTTTGACCATATATTCGTGTGGTGCAGTTGGTATTCACGAATTACCTGGCATACTGTATACACACAAACACATAGCAAGTGATGATATATACTTTATGCAAAGAGCTAGGTTCATTTCAGGCGTGATATACCTCTGAAAGTCCCAGTCAGATATAAAAATAGCACACTTAACTTTCATCTTGGACAGCTATTGCATACTGCTGAGGGATATGGAACTCTACAATGCAGTAGCGCTACTAGCGTACCGAAATGTTTTGTAGCTTTTGAAATGGCGCGCTCGTAATCCTCATATACAAAAATGTAATATTTATTTAATGCTGTTACGCGACCAATGAGAAACAGCAAGGCATTGAAAGCTACCACACTTTTTTTTAAGTTTGAGAAAAAAAAAGGGGGGGGGG
>NQII01002699.1:186497-220878 GCA_002778355.1 Clitarchus hookeri | reverse complement strand
CCCCCCCCAATATTATTTCTAACGATTTCGTGTACTTTAATGTATTATATGAAAACATTACCGCGCAAGGATAAAATCCTTACGTGGTATTCTAGTTAGAAAGATTGCTCAGGTATTTGGTACGATATGTTGACTCTGCAAATATATTTTGCAGGATCTGAATGAACCACCGTTTGAAGACTCAATAGTTAGTGGCCATATATTCAGTCAGGGTGGAAGGAAAGCTGCAGTTGGTATTGGGGAGAAATGTCACTAATAAAACATGAACGTATTCTAAATAACTTACACCACCGATGCGTCAGTTATATACTGAATAATGTTAGTTTTTGGCTCTGAAACCAATTTTTAAAATGTGTTTTAGTAAACATGTTAAAACTTTAAAATTGAAAATAATATTTATATTTACGGCTTTGTTCTGAAAACGTCTGGGGTCAAACCTTATTTAGTTTTGTAATAGTTGAATGGCTACTACGGCATGCATGAAAGCCTAACCGGAGGAACCCTCGAGTGTCCCAGAAGACATATTGTGGCGAAGAGGAGAAAGGGAAAGAGAAACATGGGAGGGAAGGACGACGGCAGGAGGGCTGGCTTCCCGCAAGACAGTTTCAGTCCTCTGACGTCAATAACAGCGGCAGGTCATCTGTCTAGCAGCTCCCCTCCCCCTGGAGCAGAGCGCAAACACGTGACTGCGGGATCACGTTGCCAGTTCCTCGTTATCTGGCGTGCGTCGTCTGAAGTGGCTGTTGAACCAGGGATCTTGACGACCGTTGTCGCTCGTGTGGCGGGGAGGTTGAACCAACCAGCGGGCGTTAAGTGTCCAGACGCTGCTATGAGCACCACACCGAGCGAGGTGGAGCAGTGGTTAACCACTGCACTCGCATTCCGGAGGACCTAGGTTCGAATCCCGGCCATACCATCCTCATTTAGGTTTTCCATGGTTTCTAGAAATCCCTCCAGGCTAATGCTGGAATGGTTCCTCACTGCAGCCCATGTCCGATTCCTTCCCAGTTCCTGCTTCTCTGAGCACCTTGATGCGTATCGAATGACCTCGCTGTCGAAGATACGTTAAGCCCTGCCTATTACATACTAAGAGGTTTGGATTCTGGATCAATGAGGCTGTGGCCTCGTCGCCTTAAGCACTTGGTGCATAACCGTCTCACGTAAAATCTTAACTTAAACGTTTGCCGGACAGAACTGATAAGTCACAAAACTTCCCTACTGCAGACTCTCCAAAACAGGACTACTAAACATCATTTTGTTAATCATTCCTTTTCTGTTTTGAATTTTTAATGTTAAACCGTGACAAAATTTTATATTTATTAGCACTGTAATGGTTTTTAGGACAGCCTGATCATGATCAACTTGAGGAGTTCACCGATGTTTTCGTATGGCATTTGTGATTAACATCGTACTTGCTTTAATTTGTATGGAGCATTGTGGATAAACATATTTGTGATATACCTACATTTAATCATTAAATAGAAATATTCCCTAAAAATGTTTTATGTGAGCCCAATAAACCCGCTAAGTATTGAAAATGCCACACCGAAAACATATAGGTGTCGCTTAGTCTTTTGAACTTGGTTATTTTCTGTTCACGCGGAGATCGTNAAAATGCCACACCGAAAACATATAGGTGTCGCTTAGTCTTTTGAACTTGGTTATTTTCTGTTCACGCGGAGATCGTGGCCGATAAAGTGATTGATGTAATGGCCGGATGTTATTTGGGATGGAGTCTCGGTATTTCATTCGTGTCTTACAAAATGTTGGGAAACGTAAATCTCTGTAGCAAATTATTATCTTTACGTATGTTACTGTATTGAAGTTACAATTAAGCGTGGTTCTTTAACGCCATTTGTATTTAAGAATAAAATAAATTTTTCAAATAATATATTTAAGGTTCATCGTAATCACAAAGGTTCAAAATTAATAATTTTTTCATTGTGAATGCGATCAGTGCAGTTGACAACACATACTTTCCGCAATTTTCCAGGATAAACATGTTGGGTTATAAATTTTTCAAATTTCCAGGCGCCACTTTTATACGTCGCCGCCTTCTACTACTGAGACGGTCTATTTTTAAAGAATTTGCAACGTAATAGTAATTTCATTCTTCAGTCCAAACGTCAAAACGTTTTATTATCAGTTGACGTGCAGTATTCGGCGAATCAGATAACGCTTACCAGTAGTTATCGGCTAGGAACACAGCCTAGGACCGGTCGTCACAAGGCTACACGCGTTCCTATTACGACAGCCAGCAGGAACTAGATAGGCCCTCCTGCCCTGCCAAAGACGCAGTAACCAGTTTTAGGAGAACGGGCAATCGGTGATAAATTTTTTTCCTAAATTTTTTTGACATGCTAGTAGCAGTTTATAAAATGCGCTGTAAATACTCTTTCTTTGCTGGAATGCATCATTTGTTACCGCAAATAAAATTATGTTGAAATATGAACCACTGCAAAGTTGNTACTCTTTCTTTGCTGGAATGCATCATTTGTTACCGCAAATAAAATTATGTTGAAATATGAACCACTGCAAAGTTGGCTTGCCACAAACATAATCTTTGTTTGAGCAATATAGAAATTACTGTCATAACTTTGCATTGTCGTTACAGTTTTTCAGCAGACGTCTTTGTGGTTATTTCAGTTTCACTGTAAAGAAAATTTGTGTTTTTAAAAACAACCGTAATTATTAAATAAGAGAAAAGGAACAAATCTTTAAAAATTATTTTCACTAAAATAAATAATAGGGTGGCTCTGAGACTCTATCTGCACCTCCTGTGTTACTTCACCATACGGGAAGCTTTAACTATTTGATTTCTGATTTCAAAACATTTATCCGAGCATGAAATTAACCTACGGCGTTCGTTTGACAGAGAGCCTCTACCTTGTGTACACCACTTGGATTAAACGACATGCTCTACTTAATATATGACTTTATTTTATAATTATACGAAAAAAAATAACTGCGTGTAACAATAATAAACCACGTAATCGGTATTTTTTAAATGTCAGTGCAAATTGCGTTTAGTATAATTTTTCTCTTCTTGGTTGTTACAGTGTTCTGAATATTTGGCTCAAGAACAAGCATAGCAAAACTGTTTTTGTATCATATTAGTTGTCTAAATGCCAACCACAGCAGTATGGCATTTCAGTTAATGGTTGGATTATGGTAGGTTGTAGACGCAAGGGACATCACATCACCGGCGGTTTACTCGTCGCAACACGTTCGTATTGCGGGAAGAATGCATGTTGGCTTGATAATAATTACGTGCGTTTCAAACAGTTGTTCACGGCCCACGAGAACGTTATCTCGATATATCAAACACAAATATCGGTCTTATCTTAGTTATTGTTAATTGAGTGCGGACTTGTACCTTTATATTTATCATTGTCATTCAAGTAATTAATTCGTTTTTTTTTTTAATTATTACATCCTTCTTAATATACGGGACATCCAAAATCGTACTTCACCACGTATCGGAAAACGATATTGAGAAAGTAGGCGGTGAAGTTATTCGCTGGAAGTAGTCTTGAAATATGTTGGAGGAAATCGTGCATTTAGGACGCGCTGCCTTATTGGTAGTGATCAGAAATTTCGCGTATTCCTTTGTTGTCGGACTAAACTTCAAGTAATTATAAACTTGTGGGACTTCGTAGTCGCACAGGAATTNTCGGACTAAACTTCAAGTAATTATAAACTTGTGGGACTTCGTAGTCGCACAGGAATTCGGCACTCTCTGTAGGCCAGCGAGCTAATGACACACACCTTGGAAATCGATTTACTGTATCCCCCACGTACAGCCTCAGAGACGCAGCCAATGGGCAGACGTAACTCGCGGAAATGCACACAGCACTGTGAAATATAGCTTGCTGCGAGATGAATTTGCCAAATTTTCGTGCGTCTACCTTTTTTGGGGGAACACTGTAGCGAAGAAACTCTGCGCCTTTCGGTCATCCTGCAGCAACCCACTACACAAGTGTAAGTTTCATTACAGGCGTTGAGTATAAAGGATACAACAGAGTTGAGAAGCCATCGGAGAAATTAGAGTTTTGGAGCTGCTTTCTTGGTACCAAGTAAACTTTATCGATAGCCATCGTTCCTTCTTTGAGTCGTATACGGCCCTTCGACAGCTTCTGGCACAAACAATGATGCACAACGTTTGAAGTTCGTTGAAATATTTATATCTCTGGTCTTCTAGAAAAAAGCAGAAAATATCCAAAGTAGTGTAGGAGAGTGAAGCATACCATATTAAGTTTCCTTACACCATAACAAGGCCGCGTCTTTACTTGAAATTCTTTATACTCTACAGTAATGTGCGCTATTTAATCGTTTTTGGATCTAGAAGCAGTGGTGTGTTTGATACGCGTACAAGTGTTCGGTGGTTTGCGGCTTACAGACAGGTGTTAACACTAGTATATCTTGCCAATAGCTAGACGGACTCCTACTGGAACAGCTTCATTGCACTTCGGTTGCAAGACAATAGTAATTTTACAGTGCCACAGTAAAGATCTTGTGCTATTTAGTCAGTGATAGCCAAGATGTTTTCGAAGCTAGAGGGAGGGAGGGGGAGGGAGTGAATTGATTTGGGCTGCTCTCAAAATAGAGGTCTTGAGATCCGATGAGAGTGAAACTAGGTGAGTATGGAGTAACGCTGAAATGCAAGGGGGGGGGACTGGAGATTCCCTGAGAACCCGCCGACCAGCGGCATCGTCCGGCACGATTCCCACATGCGAAAATCCGGGGGCAACTCCGCCGGGAATCGAACACGGTTCGCCCAGGTGGGAGGCAAATGGTCTGACCACTATACTACCATGGTCCCTGCCCGGGGGGGGGGGATAATGTGCTGTGGTGTTAAGTATAGCACTACTGTAGTCAAGGAGGAAACAACCAGGCCCTTGAAAATTCCTCACAATATTGATTCGACGTTTTCGATTAGGTTGATCTGCTATTGAACATAAAAAATAAAAATCATTTCACATCGGAAACAATGTGTCGTGGGATTTACAAGGCCATAAGCGATCTAGTTCACTTATTTTGGGATTCACATTTCACGTTCCTTGCAGTGATAGTCAGCTGCCAGTGGAATGATTTAAAGTTTTAAATACTCGCGCCTAAATTTTTGTCGTCGATTTTATGATGCGTAGTTGTGTGGGAGTCACTTCAAGCGTGTAACACGCGAATTCATTGTAGCGTTAAAGGTGTTTTGCGCTTACATTTTATATTATCTTGGGTTCTAGTACAGTTGAAAAAGCTGCTGTAACGTGGCTTTCTGTTCACCAAAAAATAACCATTCGTTAATGGTAAAAAATTATCTTGGGGGGAAAAACAGGTAAGTTTCCCAAACTTCGCAGTTTAAACATATCTGATTTCATGTCTCCGCGAATAACTCAAATCGGGTAACGGCCGATGAAGTGCGTCAGTCGTTTGGGAATTCGTCATCCTTGCGTACGAGTGAGGGGTAACACAGATAACGTCGCCGCTCGCAAGATCGATAGTACAAATCGCCTCACAGCAAACGCGCGGGGCCGTTCATATTTACTGCGCAGTTTTCCTTGAAGTAATTTTCAGAGCGTAATTTTTTTGCTGAAAAAAAAAGTTTTAGGAACTACTTTTTTATGTAGTTAACCTCAATTTCCGCAAATTAATTTTATAAGTCCTGTAGCAGTGCTGAAACAAAAGTGAAGTTTTGTTAAAAACTTCCTAGCAGTTTCAACTGAGATGAATTTGTCTAAAGGCGTACAGGGTATAGTGTTTCCATGTAGGCGCCATTGACATTGAAATGTTTTTCATTTTTGAGCCCCATTCAATGTCTACTTGGCGCGTAAGACACCCAACTACGCACTGTCTTTCCGTCGTGCAGCCAGTNACTTGGCGCGTAAGACACCCAACTACGCACTGTCTTTCCGTCGTGCAGCCAGTTAACGTTGATTGAACTTAGAGCTGCGACTTATTATTTATAACCTACCGTTAAACAAAGCGGAGTGTCGGCTTGTCCAAAGTAGGGATGGGACCTAAGTGCGTCTCAGGGCAAGTCCCATACGCCTAGGCATGTAGGAAATGCTAACTACAGACCACGTGCATCGCGGCTTCTTTGGTAGTGGACAGAAGACATGAACGCGATTGGGGTAACGGTGGCCGCACCTCCCCCCCTCCCCGGCTCGTACTGGCTAACATATACTAAGAAGGGAAAGAGAAAAACGGTATACACACCGTAAAAATCCACCGACACATAAGGATTACAAAAAAAAGCATTGAGTTTATGAAGAAAAAAAAGAGTTCTCCTAGGAGTGGCATGGGAAAGAATAATATTGTTATTAAAGATGTGTTTGAATCATTAAAAGAAAAGGGTTATTAANCCCCCCCCCCCGAGTACATTTTTTGGAAAACTTTGTAAAATCCAAAGAGGGCTTAAAATAGCCCATAAGGCATTTATTATATGCTTAAACATGTTCTGCAATGGTATTTCCCATTTAAAAAATATTTCAGAGTAAATCGCAAAAGCCATAAGCAGTTAGAAATGGGTAAGTCTGGTCCATATTTCTGTTTCAGTCGTGGCATGTACCATAATATTACCGGATACGGCTGAGTTTAACCCTCCTAGAGCAATGTAGAAGAATAATGTAATTTTAAAGTTGTAGAAGTGGCAAAGTAAAAGTTGTAAATGATTTGACATCCCAGGAAGCCTATTAGAGAATGAAATAGTATTGTAAAGGCTTAAATTGTCAACATTTTTTGTAAAAATTAACAAGTGTTCAAAACTGGCCATATACACGAATAAAAGTGGTAAAAAGCAGCATATTTGTGCTAATGAACTTTTGTTAACATAACCTAATGTAAGTTTCATCTGCCTATGCGAATTTCACTTAAGTAAAGTTTCTGTGTTTCCCAAAAATATATGCAAGTGATTGAATTGTTCTGTTCTTTATGACACTGAAACTATATTTGGAAATACTGGAGACGACATCGTCATGGTTGTGGTTCACAGTGTTAATTTTTGTACTATGAAATCGGGTCGGAATTGTCATCCATAGCATGATTATCGAGCATTGCGGAAGGTTTACAGCGTATGTAGCAGTTTTGACAGAGGAAGCCTCGTGCTGCGAGTGGAGTCAGCCAGGAGCAACTAGTCGACAACCCCGCCACAACGAGAACATGGATAGACTCATCGATCTTGCGCCCCCAAGCACTCTTGGCTGGTTTCCGTCGCTCTTAGCGCCCCTTGCGGCCGCACTCCGTCCGCCTTCCTGCTGCCGGAACAACCCTGGCAGAGGGGTGGAAGCGGACTACAATGTGACTCAGATCACGCACTTCCACTGGGCACTGCGGTGCGGTGCGGTGATTAGCGTGCTTGCCGGATAACTGCAGTGTAACGAGTTTAAGAGGGCATGGGACAAAATTTGAAGATAAACACAGTCATCCAAGTCTACAGGTTTTCGGAAGCCAATATAGAAAAAGTAAAAAAAAAAAAAAACAATTCGCCAATCATACATAACAGTTTTTGTCAACTTTGTTAACAAATGTTATGTCGCGTTGATGCATTCCTAATGAGCTGTTTCTGACGCCGAAATTCTGTACGCTTAGTTGCGGTACAGGATATTTATCTAAAAAAATATAACTCTATGGAAAAAAAAAATTCTCAGAAAGTTGGCAAAAACTGCGGTGTAGGCGTGCTATTTTTTAGTATTTCTATATTCGTCTGCAAAAAAACCTGCAGACTACTTAGATTATAACGTTTTGCATTTATTTATACGTAATCACAACCTGGTAAGGCTGTTCAGGAGCCAAATTACTTTTTCTAGATTTTGAGGATATTGTGTCGTCTCGGGAGACGATAGCGATGATAACTTGATTCAAATACCAAACCACTTTAAAAAAAAAAATAGCATAAGTATGACGATTTTAACTGAAAATTTATGTTTATACACATTCTAATAAGTTATTTTAACACAGTGTTTTATTTCAGCTAAAGTGTTTGTTGAAGTCTCAAGTGGCGTATTGCAATTTCTTTGAAATCCGACATTTGGTGCACGTGTGGTAAGGGTTTAACTTTAAACTATTTTTTAATTTAAATTTTATCTCAAAAATTAAGATATACGGGCAAACTGCATATCAATTTTCGGAGTAATATACTTCACAGCATTCTAGAACTTAATGTTAACGTAAGCTATTAACGTTTTGAGATTTGTACAAAATAATGAAAATTTCAAATTCTTACGGTTTGTTTTATTCATTGTTGAAAAGTCACAGCGATAACGGGTGCAGCATGCTACAACTGTTTAGAATTTTTTTTTAGACACTTGAACATCGTAACACTCTGTGGTTGAGAGATGCCGAATGTCTTCAATGAGTTAAACTGAAGATGATATAGACGGATTTTTGTCTTCTGCTAATATCCCCAATATTCATTTTCAATTTTCAGCATCACATGATCAGAATGATGTGAATATTTTTGTACAGTTGGTTTAGTAACATGGCTGTAATGTTAAAAAGTAAAGTTTTGCGCTGTGCTAACAGGATTCAGGAATATATCCTACGTGCATTATAACTCGCCCAGGGTGGTCTACTTAATTTTCAGGGCGCATATTTATGTAAACAGGAAGCAAACTATGAGTTGAAGCCATATAGTTTTGTTAGTCCTGATGGCAAAAATCAGTTCAATGATGAAACATTGTGTTCCAGCTACTTTGCAGTATTTTGGGATTCTTTTACTATATTACTACTTTTGAAATTCTCCTTTATATTGGTTTTTAGTTCCATATAAATACTTTCTTCCTTACATTTTGTGTTCCTGTAAGAAACTTACAGCACCTTAACTGTAACCTTGTTGTGAATCATTTTCTTGAGTTTTTTTAAAGAGACCTACAAAGGGGGTTAATGGTTAAGTGAAATATTTCGAACATACGCCATTGCTTCATTATATCGTTAAAGAAAACCAAGTCTGAGATACAAAGAACGAACGCAAAAAACGAGCCGAGAATTGCTGTAGTCAAATTATATAAATAAAACGTATAATAAGCCCCACATAAGGAATTTTATCAGATAAATAATAAAATAGAAAAAAAATTACAGAAATAATTATCAAAAGAAGAAAAAAAAAGGGTAACCCAAATTAAGACAGCACATATGAGCACAGTGACGAAAACAAAAATGTTTCGCACAAGACAGGATGACACAACAATGAAATGACAGCCGCAAGGCTAGACGATACAACGATGACACAGAAGAACACAGTTGGTAGCAACCAAACGGAAAAAGTGAAGAAACCAAGAGCAACGCGACTAAGGCAGCACAGACGAACACCGAGATGAAGACAAAACTGGAAGACACAAAGATGACACTAAAGAACACGGTACACACCTACTGCAGTGGGCCGCAAACCATCGCCGACTGAACTTCCTCGCCACACGAGTAGTGTTCGTGGACGCTGAGAACTCCAGAAGTAATGGATTACGTATGCTAATATTGTCGCTCTGTTGAGTGGAACCATCATTGTGCACCGGATGTAAATTTTTTTCGTTTTAATATTTCAAAATCATTGTCCACGTTCTGCAAGTTTCAATTGATTTCTTATCCCTATTTCTTTTCATAGATGTCCTTGAGCATACATAGGACATGTTTCAGCATTTTTTCTTCGCTTTGCGATATTATGCAACTGTGACTGAATACCTAGTTATGCCGCAGTCTTTAGTCCAGCGACAGCACGATTTATTTCAAGACAAGCTTACATGATTTCTCAACTTCCCAAGCTCGCGCTGTGGGGGTCATTTTCAGTGTCCTTGTTTTCGGAGCACTTCATTTCTTTGTTTACGTGGTCTTAAGAAATCATAACACCCTCTCCCATTACCCGCAGTGGCACACGTTAACGTCCTACAGCTAATTACGAATGCTGATGCTTGGATGTCCCCTGCACCTAGTTTACAAAGTGATGTTCAATTAATACATGTGCAAAATTTTGTTACCCAATTTTTTTTTTCATTCCTTCTATTGCACTTTAGTTAGTGATTAAAACCATTAGCTCCTCGCCTCGCTTTTTTTACAGCGATAAATTTTTTTGGGAATTCTTAGAAATGCTAGACGTTAGGTGGTAGAAATAAGTCTTTTTTGCATTAGTCTTACAACACGGCCCAGGACCTGTTGTGGATTGAGAAAGTCAGTCTGAATTTCGCAAGGATGATAATTTCTGTGGTTGTTGCTTTTTGCCGACTTTAATTTATGCCAGTAGTCTTGTTAAATAATGCTGGAAGAGGGAGAAAAATTACACAGTAAGTTAAATGTAGACTTTGACTTTAAAGCGTTGCAAAAATATGTGTTTTACCGAGTATTTTTAACCAGGACATCTTGTACCGTCAGTTGGCCTCCCAACTATGCAACAAAGACCGACTCGAGCAGAAATAAACCCGGGTTCCGTTTGGGAGGGCATTGTCAAGGACTCCCGGCATGGAACATGTCTTGCAGGACATGCAAGGACACGCTCTACCTTCTCCCCCTTTCTCGAACCGAATATCTACATGAAGCCGTGTGAAAAACTTAGCCTGGTCAAGCGGAATGTGAAAGGTTATCGTTAGTTGCACCGGATGTTGTCATTTCGTGACATAATAAAAGGCGTAATGATACATCCTTGCTCTTACTATAGTTTACGTTAGTCCACATAAAAAATAAAGCTGACAGCATTTTTTTTACTTAAGTTTTGCTTACTGAAAATAATTTCTTATAACGTTATGCATGCTGAGTATAAAAGAATACANAGGTTATCGTTAGTTGCACCGGATGTTGTCATTTCGTGACATAATAAAAGGCGTAATGATACATCCTTGCTCTTACTGTAGTTTACGTTAGTCCACATAAAAAATAAAGCTGACAGCATTTTTTTTACTTAAGTTTTGCTTACTGAAAATAATTTCTTATAACGTTATGCATGCTGAGTATAAAAGAATACCCCAAATTTGAAGGTCTATAATATCAAAACCAAACAACCTACAACCTTGATTGACCAATCGATATTAGGCAGGTGTAAAAGTTTTTTTGGCTCTTCAGTGTAGTATGATATCCGTACACACGCTTATTTTTTAAAGTAAATACGAATGTGATGTCACAACTGATTGCACATAATTTTATAAATAAAAACTTGGAAACGCATGTATGTCGTAAGATATACGTAGATACGCTTTTTTCAGGTAACTACGAATATGACGTCACAACAGCTGACTACGGATAATTTTATAAATACTAATTATACATTTAATTTCATTTATTGTTTTTAAAATTTTAAAATGTAAGTATATAATGTAAATCGCGTGACGTATGTACAAACACGTATATTGAAGGGGGATACGAATATGAAGTCGGAATATGTGATTACGTGCCTAAAGTTTAGGACAAGCCAGATAATAGTGCAGTGAGAGACAGGGTGGATGGAATGGTATAATTTAAGATGTTAAAATTTCACAGTCAGATTTTGCTACAAACAATGGGCACATGAAGGAACCCGTACACTGCTGACCAGTTCAGGACGATCTCAACAGACCGCCAGGAGTGAGGACCATTTGATTGCCGCAGGCATGACCGACCCCAGAACCAGTGTCTTTCTTTTCTACCATCCAGCGACATAAGGCAGCTTCACTAGAGCTTACGTGGCAACATGAACACTCTTTATTCAACCATGTTCTGCACCACATTAAATTTTCTAAAGGCATAGGTGTGCTATTATTGTTTAAAAAGTAATTATGAGCAGTACATGCAAGCAGTTCGATTCGAGAGTACAGGAAAGTTGTCGCCTTACCTCAAATAATGTTTCAAGCATAGTATGCTTGTGACAAGCCCACAAACGTGCATAGTTGGTCGTCTTTCAGCAACCGTTGGAGCTAGATAAATATTTAACGTATACCATATCATATCAGTACGAAGCCTAACCCATGTTATGTGATTCGTTGTGCATTTAGCCCTTTTATAAGCATAGGTACCAATAATTTAGGCATATATTGAGAAGGAACCATAAAATTCACACTAGCCAACACTCGCGACCTAAAACAGACTGCTATGTCATCACAAACTACGTTAGACACCGTATTGTGTTTTATAGCCTTTACCATGCATTTATATTGTGTACATATTTTACATTTAACTTTAAAATGTAATCCTCGTCCCGAATATAACCAAATTCATTACAACATATACTGCATACAATATTTTAACAATTCATTTCCTTACTTGTTTATAAAAACTGCAAATATTTATTTATTGATTTACACGCGATGCTTAGCATTCAAGTAGTAATTTTGCACAGTAAATACGTACTTGTTGGTTCCATTGCCTCGCTAAACTCACATATTGAAAAAGCGTACACCATATTCAGGTTTTTATTTAAAATAAATTTGATTCCATCACTTTAAAAAAAAACGATAACTTAGGTTATCATAAGAAAAAGCCTTGTATACCCACAGAACTTTTAGTTTAAGCTTTACCATTATTTTAAATAAAATATTGTTCAGTCCAGTATCGAACCTCCTTCATGCTTTAGTATGAAGCGCTGCTATCAATCATTACCTCCCTCCCCGTATTTGAAAGTCACAAATATAGTGCATATATGAACATCATGGTTTATGAATTAATACTCTGTACCTAGACGAATAAAAAAATCAACTTGGGGGGGGGGAATATGTGCGCCACATCACATCGGCATACGCTAAATAAGTCCTGCTAATCTAAATATGGTTAATTTAAATAGTCATAGAGCACTCTCAAATTATTCAAGCAGTATCAGCAGAAACCTTCAGCTCTCCCCAGCATAGGTGAAACAACTGGTTGATGGTAAGTAGGTCACTGCTCGAGTTTTATTTTTACTCCCAGCACGATCAAAACGCATTCCTTTTTTTCAATAGCACAACACAAAGTAATAGCCACGGAGTAGATACTTACACAGAAACTAAATATGGTGGCTCCTTTGATTTGAGTGAACCCATTCGCCGATTGGCTTTGCAAAGATCTGTACTGGTCCATGTGCCATATTGGCTAATTGACTCTACCGCCGTATTCATCATCAGGAATGATGCCTATGTTATGAATTTGACGACTATACCTTAAACAGTTCGGAAATGACAGCCAACTATTCTTATAAGTGGGCTTAGGGCATACTTGACCCTGCGGACATTTTCGTCGTCGGTATTGATGCATATGTTATGAATTTGGTGACTATAGCTTTGATGGATGGGAAATGGCCAACTATGCTTATAAGGGGGCTTAAAGTATACTCGACCCAATCACTCTGACCGTCATCAGAAGCAATGCCTATAAGGTATACCCACCAAAATTATATCAAACGGTTCAGAAATTATGGCTAACTACGCTTATAAGAGGTCTTAAGGCATTATTGGCCTAACCACCCTGATCGACGTCAGGGGCTATACCTATGATATTAATTTAGCAACTGAACAATTAATAAATTATTGCGAACTATGCCTATAAGTTTGTAGGAGTCGGATATAGACATACTGTACTTGGTGTAATTAGCAGGGTACTTCACATAGGTCGTAGAATATGCTTGTAAAAAGGTGGAGTGACAGCTTGAAGTAGCATAAGAGGGCGATGAACTAGAACATTTCTGAACAAGATGGTTGGTGTTGATATGGAATTACAGAGTATGAACATTCTTGAAATAATGTCATGCTACTTTTAGACTGAGTGACTCGTAAAATTTTGCGTTAGGAAACTTTTTGCATAAAATTTTGCAGATTTGGAGGGAAAATCTGGACATTTCTAGGTGAAAATTCCTGAAACAAGATGGTTGATGTTGGTCAGTCTTGTGAGGGGGTCAGATTGTGAATGTATGTAAAGGTCAGCCATCCAATATGGTGGCCTGTCCTATGGTCCTCTGCCAGATGCCATATCCATCCGAATGTCCTACACCCCACACCCCTGTCCCAGCTCCCATATTATCTATCTTCTAGTGGTCTCTCAGAAAGGGAAACAACCATAGTGACGGGCTTTAGAGACAGCGTGTTGGCGCTTGTAGTTCCAAAAGGGTGACGAAGAATGTCGCAGTAAGTGCAATTCATGTTTGTTTTACTTAGGTTGGGAAGAAAACGAGATTTCTTATCGGAGAGTTTGACATAAGGAAAATTTCTGCCGTTAGGTGCGCTGATAATAGGTCTAACAAATTTTGAGTTGTTTGGGAAAGTTGTGTGACTTTACAGCTAACATTGGGACACGTTTATGGGGTTGTGAAACCTACCTTTTTGGCGTTGCTATAACAGGTTTCGAAATTTTGTGCTCAATATTGTGCAGCAAAACTTGGCAGGTAGAATTTTAGCGGGCCAATCACATAATTTATAAGATAATTTAAATCATTCTGAATGATCTCATTTTTTTAATAACTCCATCGTGGAATTTTGGGAATTTTTGGTGATACCGGGAGGACCTAAGTCAGCTCTCACTCGCTGGATATTAAATACAACGAATCGTAAAGTGTTGCACGAACAGACTAAGTTTATTCTCAGAAGACGTGCGTCGATCTAAGGCCACGTAGAGGGCGCGGTATTTTCGAGTAAAATAACATTCTCAATGTGCATAGATTCTTCATTACGAATATGTTCTGAGACTGTGGACGCACTTGCAGGTTACAGTTCCGTGAAGACTTCGGAGAATTAAGTAGATGCTACCCACCTGTATCGATTGACACCTCACAGGTATTTGTTTTCATCGAATTTGGAAGATAAGTAACACCTTCAACACTGATGCTGTAAATAGAGGTTTTTTTTTTTTTAATTCGTGATACGCCCACGGCGAACCTAGTTTGCAGAATCGAGTTTTTTTTTTACTATGACACTAAGCCGAGGGTAAACAATCGGCAGTGATTAAATTAGTTAACTTGATATGAATTAATGAGTTGACAACAGGAATTACTGTAAAATAATGACGTAAATTCCGTCGTGATTTGTTTTTCTAAACAGGATTTCGCCGTATCGTCAGACATTTCGAACAAAGCAAACTCACATCGGAAACCAGTTCGCGACCAATCCTCTTGCCTGAAGCCAGCATTGACGTCAGTCGCTGGCGTCTGCAAGTAGTAAGAGGGGAGCGAGACTGTTATTTTTTTGTGCTTAGGTGGCTTACCAGGTAGAACGTGTCTGCAGGTCAGGTAATTAGAGCTAGGCGGGATATTCACTAGTGGACCGCCGTCAGTCCACGCATGCGTGAGTAAGCGACCTATACACGTACGTGTCTAGTAGTTGAATGGCAGACATGTAAAGGTTTTCGAATATTTTCAAAATTGTGAACAATTGTCACCTCATTACGTTCCAGTCTTATTCAAGCACCTCTTTGTTTTTTTTTTTTCTGCGAACATAAATTAGTAATTATTTTCCTTCCTGTTTTATGCTTGCGAAATCTACCTCGAGGATAGGAAAACTACATGCATGTAAAAAAAGTGCGTACATCGCATAACATAAGCTGGAAAGCAAAACTTTCTGTTATCTGCTGGCTAAGTTTTGCTTTCCAACTAATATTTTGCAATGCACGCACTTGTTTACGTGCATGTAGTTTTTCTATACGTAACGAGCGAAAACAATTGTGTTATTTCCCATGCATTTTCTCTTTCGTGTGCGTGATTTTATATTTTCTTAGTTTAAACCATGTTTCAGAATTCATTAAACAGTAAGTACAAAGCCTTTATTAAAAATTTTATTCTGAAAAAGTAACGTGGCGATGACTAAATTGCAGACCCTAAGTCACCCACGCACTACTCCACAATGGCTTGCTTCAAGCGTTATTGAAGTTACGTACGGAAACCTACTTCAACAAACCCCCACAAACATAAATTTAATATTTGAAAAATAACACAAATCACGCCTTAACTAGGTACCTCGAATTTCTCGCTGACATTGATGTTGATCTAAAATTTGCCCCCGTTAATTAAAACAAACGTACACATTTGGTAATATTTGGGGTAAGCTGTGGCTGCACGTATTCCTGCTTTGTCATTTCACTTGGCCAATAGCCATCTTGGATCTTGTGCAGGCGTGCGTACATGAAACTGTTTCCACGATAATGTTGCGTTGTGTTGTTTGCTTCCACAATTTTTTTCTTGGTATTTGAATACAGTATTTAATTTATTTATTAAGGCTTCCGCCTATCTGGAGCTTTTTCCGCGTTTGAGGCAGGCAAGCGCGGTAGCGATAGGGACGACACTACCACGCGTATCAAGTGCGCCATCGCCGCTAAGCGCAAGGCTCTGAAATTGTGTGCAGTGTTCTAGTCGCACTGCGTGTACCTATGGGTCTTTCAGCGGTGATCGTATTATTTTGTTGGTGGACAATATGCATTAAGGTTTAGTGCAGGACCCTTAAGTAGTTTTGTATGTATATGATGCGTATATTTTGAGATACAGCGCTTTGAAAAGACCGTTTTTAGACGTTTTTCTGTACTCTGAAATAGTGTTTCCAATGTGCGCGACATTTTGAAAGTACTCAACAACCCTCGCCTGAAGTGTGTTCTTTTCGTAGAACAGCACATTGAACGCACGTTTAATAGTTCCGTGGAAAAACGTGTCTTTCAAACACTCTGCAACGTAGTTTAAGTGCCATGTAGGCGGCAGCCTTAACTTGTGATATTTATGCAACATTTTGAATATCAAATTAAATGGTACTTGACCTAGGTAACGTTTTTCTATAAAGATGAACATAGCTAAAGTGACTCGTTAATTTGTCGACTGTACTAATTTCGTGTGAATTTCCGATATTGTATATTACATTTTCAATTAACCAGGTAGGCGAAAAAAGAATGTGATATCTTTAATAATTGAGTGGTCAAAACAAAAGACAAAAAGAAAACAGTGAAATTAGTCTTGCCCTTTTTAATAATCAAATCAGAATTCTTAAGGTGGTTTGAAATGAAAACGTGTCGTATTGCTTATGTCCAGACGTAAGTTTTTACTAAACAAACTCAGATTTTCTGCAAAATCTATTCCCAGGAATAAAATCACACACGAATGACTTTCGCGGTATCACATACTATATTATTCATCAAAACTGGAACCCAGCAGGGCATGTTAAAAAAAAAAAATTATAATCGAAGCCATATATGAATTATGTATACCATAATGAATTAATCATGGCACGGAATAAAGCAAACTATCAAAGATAAAATGAAAACGCTAGAATAGAGCAATGCGCACTAGTAAAACGCAGTGCGTCCCTAGATTAAATATATATTGCACTGGAGCATAAAGATAACCGGCAGCCCTCAAAGAGCTACCGCTATTACAATAAAGTTCCCTATCGTGGATGACATTTGGAAAAGCATGTTGTACTAACGGCGCGGCCCTGATATATTTAAATACGTATAAGTTTTACCCGACTTTGAGACACGACGCGATTCTTGTAATTACTGTGCACGGGTGTTTGAATAAACATCAACAATTCAATTGAACTGAAGTTGAATTAAAGTTCTGATGCTGAAAGCATCGACAGTTGTGGTTTTTTACTTTAAAATTTTTATTTTAGCAGGTTGGCTTTATTTACAGCAATAAACAAGACGTTCCGATGTTCTCGCGGTTAATTAAACTGAACAAGCGGGTTAAGCAATAGTGCGACATTGGAAGAGCAGAATGTATCATAGTTATGCTGCATACATTATTTTGCGCAGCGGATGGGTTAATAGATAGTTTCAAGTCAGCGTAGAGAGTTTACGTATGCATGCGATGCTGAAGTAATGCATTAAATCTACGTGGTGGTTTATATATGGCTGTGATATACTATTTGTGCTTGAAAAATAAAGATCGTGAGAGAAAAACAAAATGGCTCACTTCAATTTTTAAAGTTTCACAGGAATGAACAAAAATAATGGCAGGTCACAATACCACAGTGAGGCACATATTTAATTCCTTATTCGCCTCTTTTAGATTTAAGCTGTAACACGAGGGTGTTTAAAGTTTGATCGTATCGTCCTTTCTTCTATTACATTGTTCCACCGTAGTGCGCAGTTGAAGTTTGCAAGCGTGCTACCTCAATTTCATTACCGACCCAGGGGCTCAGTTTCTTTGCATCGTTCGCAAGCAACCCTGGGCTGACCCTGATCTGCTCTTAAAATGTTGTTACTCCATTTCAGACTTATTGTTCCACCCGCTGGTCGAACGACCGAAGCCGAGTTAGACTGCCCGCTGGAGCAGAAGTTTCCATCTAGTCATCTGCGGGCTTTCACGTCGCGCGATGATGCACGGAAAGGCGTGAAGTGACGTGTTCCCCGACTGTGGACTCCGAACCTGCTCGATCTGTTGTCTGTACGGTCTCTTCGCCTAATGCGCATGACTCCATAACGACTACGGCCACCAAATACACTATCCAGGTTAGGTTGACCAGTACAAAGACGGATAAATTAGCGGTTCAGTAATGGCCTTTAATCGTGAGACTTTAAGAAATACTACAGTTTTGTTCCACTCGGTGTGCAGTTTTTTCTTTTCTGAACTCTCTTTACTTTGAATGAATATATTTGGTTATTCTTATATATTAGCAGTAGTATTTAACATAATGGGAAACGATGGGAAAGTGTTATACTGCTGTTTAACAAATGCCCTCGATTTTCTCTTCGGGAGAGGGGAGAGCAGATAGCAGAAATTCACGAGGTCTGGAAACATGCGATATGAGGCTATTTTCAACGTGTAGCGTCTTGCACAACAGAAACCTTCCTTCCTAAACTACAAACTCGATAACCTAGCCAGCTCTTGCGCAGGAGTTTACAGAGCCTTCCCTGTTAGGGGACAGAAACCCGCGTTTTCAGTTTACAATTCGGCAGACCGCACGCCCAGCGGAACATGCAGTGCTTATGTTACTACTATTGTTTTCCGTTGTCCATCTGCAACTTTCAAATTTGCGAGTTTCAACAGCTCTCTCCCCATTTATTATGAAACAAACGTCTTTCTGTAACATGGTTTTTGCATTTAATCAGTTTAGCATGTGATTTTTTTTATACCAATATTCGGGAGGTGAGCAGGGAAATCTCTCACTTCTCTTTAAATGGCGTCGGCTCATGGACTGGGTGCTATTGGTGATGATCGAATACGTCTGCCGTTCTGGAGGGAATTCTGCATAGATTAGTTTTTTCTTTTGATGTATTTTACTAAATAATATCAGTGATCAAAAAATGAATTGTTTTGTCCCATCTCCCGCTTCCTATTGTTTGGTAGCTAATAATAATTAAAACATCACGAAAATGTTACCTACGATGCTTAAAGTTCAACGTTTGAATAGTGTAAGGCAAAAAGAAAGGAGGATGAAATTGTTTTGGTAGGAATAACTTTGTAGAGTGTAGTATATGAGCGCCAAAAATCCTGTATGACTGAGGAGCTTAATAAAATGGTATTTAATATGCAGAGGCTTGTCTGCAGAATGTGGCACCACGTCACAGACCAGAATCTATGCTTACAAGTATTCTGCTTGTTCACAACAGTTAGGGATGTTACGTCCGGCTATTCATCTGAGGAAGTGTTGTTTGGAAGCTTCGATAAATACTTTCATCTTGCTTTAAAAATTTGATCATTATGTTTAATCATATTTTGCAAGTCTTAAAAAAGTGAGCCTTAGCACAGTACCTAAGAAAATATTTCTGTCTCTTAATCACAGGCATCAGCACACGCGAAGAATTAAATTTTAAACGTTTACAGGCAGAAATTAATTATATAATGTTGCAGGAGCAACCCTTCAATGTTTTTCCGAGGTTTTTTTTAACACGTATTTGTACTCGTGGCCTGTAAGATAGACTGGTTGTCTACAGCCTTCGTAGTCTGTGTTTTGCCTGTTGACTTTTATGATGAACCAGATTTACACTTGGCAAAATGTTATTTGCTTAAGTCTATTGACTGTCGATACGGTTACTTCATAGGGTCTCTTGCCTTGATTGTTGAGTTAGGTACATTAGGTTACGTTTCCTTTCATGAAATTATTAATTCACAATTTTCAATAAAACAACAATTCTATGGTTTGTTAGAAACTTACCTTTTTATGGAGAGACTGATTTAATAAAACCTTAAGTAATATAAACACATACAGTATAGAATTTACGACTAACATAATTGAGAAATTATTTTTATTTAGACAGTTGGAGATACTGACAATATATCGGAGGTTTGCTCGCCTTGCTTGTTCGCAGAGCCTGATCGACTTCACCACCAGCACTCCGCTACAGGACGAGTGCGTCACCGGTGTGCCTATCGAGATAGTATCCAAGCTGCTTGCGGACGTGAGTATATGCCTACTTTCTCCTATAACTCATGACTATAGCTCATTACAGTTAAGTTGAGGGATTTGGGTAGCTCTTAACAACAATGTATTGAAAGCCGGCGAGGGTGAAATTTTGTGTTGGAATGGAGCAGCGCCGGAATGCAAGGGTGGGGGAAACGTGATATCCCCGAGAAAACCCGCCGAACAGCGGCATCGTCCGGCACGATTACCACTTGCGAAAATCCAGAAGTGACCCGGTCAGGGATTGAACACGGTTCGCCTTGGTAGAATAGCTATTGCAGTGGGACCATTCCTTCTGGATCGACAGCAGACTAGACGTCAAAGAACTGTGTGCTTGTTCCCTCATTTATGTCAGTATCATCCATCACACCTTTGAGAACTTATAGCTGAATGGCAAAGACTTGGCACTCTAGTGGCAGTTTCAGACTACGAAATTGTTTCTAACTAAAGCTGGTTCCACAACACAACGATGCGTTGTGATGAACTGTAGCTAGTCAGGATGAAGCAGCAGTTGCGCGAAATTCTGGCGTTGCGACTGTCTNGGCAGTTTCAGACTACGAAATTGTTTCTAACTAAAGCTGGTTCCACAACACAACGATGCGTTGTGATGAACTGTAGCTAGTCAGGATGAAGCAGCAGTTGCGCGACAGCCGGAAACGGAGAAGTGTTTGTTTACGTGGAGAATAAGAACCAACTAATTGTTTACATTTTGAAGACAAGCCTGCTTACGCTCACGTCTTTGTATTTATATCTTCATTGGTTTTGCATTGATGTACAAAATATAAGACAAGGCTTTCTATACATACGGGCAATGTTATAAAAATCGTCTATTAACAACATGAAAATCATTATTCATCTTCTTAGGTGTGTCTCGTACTCGCTTTACGCTAATGCGTAGTTTTCATCGCACATCGCGTTCATCAGCCTTGTTTATCTTCTATCCACTTAAAACACACAGTGCNCGCTCACGTCTTTGTATTTATATCTTCATTGGTTTTGCATTGATGTACAAAATATAAGACAAGGCTTTCTATACATATGGGCAATGTTATAAAAATCGTCTATTAACAACATGAAAATCATTATTCATCTTCTTAGGTGTGTCTCGTACTCGCTTTACGCTAATGCGTAGTTTTCATCGCACATCGCGTTCATCAGCCTTGTTTATCTTCTATCCACTTAAAACACACAGTGCTAATGTTCTTCGCTTGTTTTTTGTTACATTCTTGAGGTCTAAAAATGTAATTTTCGTCCTTTATATAGATAGCAGCACCATCTCAGACGGCGTGCGTCGCAGACAGATCGTCGCACAATTGTGAAACAGTAAGTATTGCTCGTCGGCACGAATCGCAACGCGTCACTGTATTGTGGAACCAGCTTAAGGAGAACATGAGAATCCATACGTGGTTCCAGTCAGAGGCAGGATCACGTGTGGATGAGAGGAGGCTGGTGCTAATCGGAGCCCTACCCGAGTGACAGACATGTCGCTCCGGCCAGCCCGAAGAATGGATGAGGCGAGATAAGCGGAATAAAGACGAGGGTGGAAATGAAAGCACCTCGAGAAAACATCCACACCACAGCAGCGTCGGCCACGCTCCCCGTATGAGAACCCCCTGTCCGAAAATTTCCCGCCCGCCGTGCATGGGATCAAACCTGAGAGGTGGAGGCCAGTGACTTATTAACTGAGCCAACCGTCGGCAACTAAGGAGAGCCAATATCGAAATGATCGCCCCTCGAGTTTGTTAAGATGACGACGTGAAAGTTTTGGGTGGCGTTCAACAGCTGTCTTCAGTACCGATGGGGTGGCATGAAGATAGAACAGCGGTGGAGTGCAATGGTAAAGGAAACGTAAGTGCTCTGAGAAAACCCATCGGCCAACGACAACACCCACCGCGTTTCGTATGTGGCAATCCAGATTTGATCCCGCCGGGTAATCGGACCCGGTTCTCCCGGGATGGGAGGCAATCGGTCTGAGCTGTGCACTACCGCCGTCTCCAGTGTATAAAGAACTGTGTACTTGTACCTTCTACCAGTGACGGATATAGGGGTTATAGGAGGAGTGGGCTCTGTAAGTTACGTTCAAACCACATGTGTACCAGAAATTATAAGTTTTAATGCTACATTTCAATACCAAGTCTTAGTGGAAAGGCTTCTACTGTGTGTTTGTTTTAATAATGAAATAATAACAATGTTATTAGTTTCAATAATCTCATTTTATTGCGTGTAAAAATCAAGCTCGAAGGGAGAGGCTCGAGCGCCTTACCGCTCTCCCCCACCTCTCTTAGTTTAGCTCCTGCCTTCTAACGTAAAAAAAAAAAAAAAGAATAAACACAGAGTCTACTAAAAACTTTAAGTACTGCCTTCGTCCGATTTTGATTTGGGGCGTTGTTTGTGTAAAACTGTAAATAATATTAGGGCGGGGTCGTATGTCATTGATATTGATGTAAATGTTAAACTTGCGTGTTTGGAACCCTTCATTATTACAGTCTCGGGGAGCCTGCCCTGCCCTGTCTTCATGACTCTCCTCGCCACTTAGTAACTCCGTGGTTTTTACTGAACATTGCAAGCATTTTAATTTAAAAAAATAATTACGTTATGTGCACGACATATGGGTTATTGAAAGCAATGAGAATAGAATGCCCTTATTGTAGTGACAACTAGAGCTGAGGAAGATTGCGCTTTTTGATCAATATATTTTTTCCTCTCAAAATGGATTTTAATGTATTTAATTGTGGCGTCTTTGGATCAGTCCGTATTCCACATTCATGCCACTTAAATTTTATATGTATAATACGGGCCTTAATGTTAAGCAAATTAATGTAGAGATTTTATGCTGTGCCCAACGGGAAAGCGTCGTGTCTACCAGCATACCATTAAAATTATCCATGCAAGTGTTCAGATCAGCCTTCTTCAGACGTCGCAGTGTAGCAAGTTTAAATGTTGACCCCAACATTTTGCGACGCTGTAGCCGCCCAAGATCTCCGCCCTATTTTCACTCCATCAAGGTAATCATTTAAAAATTCGACCGGAATGATTTCAAATAGGTCTTCGCTTGAATTATTTGAACTGCTCCCCATACAACTAAACGCTACTTAAGCACTTGATCGTAACGTTGATGCTTGCAGAAATTATACTGTGAAATAGGTAAAGTGAGGTTAGTCCGAATAACCTCTCTAGCAGTTAGCAGTTCCCTGTCCACAGTCGGCAATTAATATGCGTGTATCCGTATGAGACTCCACAATGAGCAGTCAGTCGGTGGTCGCCGAACTTTATGGATTACCGGCTGATTGGGTGCAAGTTATCTGCAAGCCAATCATAGCTCGTTCTTATTAGACGTTATTTTCTGTAGTATTTACGCAATAAAGACAATTAACTACTTTGCAAGCACATACGCGTGCTCGCACACAGTCTAACAATGCCAAATAAATCTTGACTTCATAAAAACAGTATTTTCTAATTTCAAGCTTGGTCTAGGGAGACACCTGCTGTTGTGCAGAGGTGCGTAGGGGGTAGAAAATATGCCACTCTCAGCGACAGTTACACCGGACCACTGTTTCCTGTCTAAAAGCATTGTTCAAGCCCAAGAGCACAAACATATTATGTTTATTTTACAGTTGCAGCTAGATTATGGTCAATTGTCGGGGCTTAATGGGCAAGTTGTAGCCCATGGTTTGCTTACTGAATAGTGCACAAACTGAAATGCAAGGAGTTAATTATAGTTTATGATGGCAAAGTTTGTAAGAGTTATAAGTTAATTACTGTATACAAAGGACAAGGAGTGTTTGCCATTTAACAATGCCCCGAATCTGGTCTGAAACAAAAGTAACTAGCTCAATATGTTCTAAAATACCATGGGATATACTTTGTAAAATGCTTTCTCAATTGGTATGTAAATAAATAAACAATATAAATGGACAGTCTGCATTAAAATAATGTAGAAAATGTATTTACACAATTTTAATAGAGATGTAAAGGTAATGTATATGTGGCTCGAGGGAAAGAAGCTTACTGAGACAGATGTGCATGGGGTAGAGAAGTGCTTGTACCTGCACGACTGCTAAGTTGGTGGCAAGAAAAACCTCTTGACACCACTAATGCTGTAAATACCCACCAACAATCATCATTCTGCTTTTACCATGCTGGTATAGAATAAAAATAACTTTAATATGTTGTTGATTCTATAGACTGTGAAAAATTAGGTTTGTTAATTAATTGAAATGCATTTATAAATACCAAGACAAAGGCAAACATTTCTTGTTCTATCTTCCCTTTCCCCTCCTCTGGATCCACCCCTTCATCCTGAGGCATCTCTTACAAATGTATGCAACTCGTAAACATTTGATGTTATCTAAGTAAATGCTTTTCTAAAGTGTTTATTTTGTTGTCTTGAACCATTCTGAAGCTGGAAAAATAAGTCAAGCATAAATATATTGGGGACTAGAGCATTTCAAAGCCTAATAAGTAAGTTTTGCACCTGAGAACTCCAAAGTTGAAATTATGTGAAGCTCTGAAATTGGAAGTAGAAATGTTCCAAAATTGGATTCTTATAAAATTTGAGTTCTACAAAAATGTTGCACAAACAGAAAAAAATTTCTTGAAACAAGCTTTGTATAAAAAATGTATTTCAAAATTACAATCTTGCCATTAAACTAATGTCATTGATAATGTTGCTAAATTATGTAAGTAAATAGGTACCTAAGTAAACATTAATTTAAATAAATTTTAAATAGCATAATGGATAAGACAATTGCTAAATAAATAGATAAATGTATAAATAGGTAGAAGACTCAGTACTTAAGACTTCATATTGATTTGTTAAATAGGTGACTTGAAGGATGATGACAGCTCCATAGACAGATATATAACTAAATATTTAAATAAACTGAAGCACATCTGGAAATTAACAGACATAAACTTCAAAATTAAATTTAAATTTCTTGATGCAACATAAAGGCACGTTCGGACACTTTGATAGCAGCAGACACAGTTGGTGGTTTGAATGAGTGAAGACAGATAGGAGACTCTTAACATCGAGGACTTGAGAGCCCATGGTGGTTTGAAGTACTTTGGGGTATTCAGGTATTCACTATGAAAACATAATAGGCAAGTGTAAAACATTTCTAAACATATGAACATGCCTGAAAAAAACAAAAAGAATTGCAGGTCATTAAGGGGACAGAGAAATGACCGGGATGAACAGTGAACTGCACAGCATCCATCCATTGAGTGTCACTAGACTGCTAATACAAAACAGACTTGATTGTTCAGTCAAGAAAGCAACCATAATTTTGTAATAGAAGTTAAAATAATACCAAATGTTACTATCCATTCATATTGAGATGCTAAATGCACTTAAATCTAAATTTTTTTTAGTATTATAAAAGCTGAAACATGTAGACTCATGTTTGAGACTTCCTTACTGCATAATATGCAAAATATGTGGGGTCATATTAATTTCCATAATAAATGAAAATGTGCTTCATGAGACCAGTACTTATCAGCCAGCCATGACAGTTCAAAACAGATCTATGTAATGCATATATAATATTTTCAAGTACAACATATAAGTATTCAAACAGATTTATTTAAAAAGTAATGTCACTGCATTAATGAAGGTAGTATTCGTTACAGAACACTATTATTTAAGTTAAAGAGAATTTGGTTGTTTACAGTGTAAAAATATTTTGTTTGTACAACAGTTCTTATGTAAAATGACACACAGTAAGTACTGTAATAGCTAAAGGTAATTTTTGCGACAATTAGAATGGTTGGCCTGATAGTTAAAAAAACTTTCCTTCTCTCTTTTTGGACATAACAGTTTGTTTTGACATTGTTGTAAAATAAACTTTGTTTGTGTATGGAGATGAATTGGGTTTCCTTGTCATTTAAAAAGTTAGTAGATGATTACAAAAACACAATGTACACACACATCAGCTGCAGCAGCTAAAAAAAGATATTTGATGAAAGTCAAAGTGGCAAGCAGAACAGAACTGCAGAATTAGCTGCAATATTCCACCCTTGTTCCATCACTGCTCAAGTCCCCATGTGACCTGGCCATGTCATAATTACAGACCTGATCCACATCTTAGCGGTGTTTCTTGAGGACAGCTAGTGAGCATTTCAGATAGTAAATTTCAATTATTTTGGTTCTACCATCATAGTTCAACCAACAAGACAGAATAATTTTACAATTAATTGCTTGTTAGTTTTTATATTAGGTACTTTCTTTTGCAGTTTTACTTGGAAAGTGTTTGTATTATAATTCTGTTAGAGTATGTGGTAAAGTACGATACGTAGCATGTGAAACAGCAGGTCATTGCACTGAGGAATTCCACTTGTAACTTTAAATATTGTACATTATTANCGATACGTAGCATGTGAAACAGCAGGTCATTGCACTGAGGAATTCCACTTGTAACTTTAAATATTGTACATTATTATACTATACAATGCTAAATGGTGATTCCACAAAAGAAACATGTTGCTTATAGTATGTAGCCATTAAATAATGCAAGTTAGCTTCCTTAGTAATTAATAAAATACTCTTTAACCAAAAATACAATCTTCACTTTCACAGACTACTCAGTCTTCCATTTTAAGCATGTTTGGTGATGCTGTAAACATAACCAACCAGCGAGCAAGGTTAGGTGACACTCTGCAAGCATTTCAATTTTCAAAGGTTTCTTAATGGGGGGTGGTGCAATCAGACCAGAAATTGAGTTTTTATTGCAAGAAATAGAATGAGAGTGGAAAACCACCCTCAATACAGCAAGGTGAGGACTGAACACACAACCTGTCAAATGAAAGTTATGGATGCCAAATTAATGACTCATTAGTCACAAATCTTCATAGTGTGGTACTTTGTGTGCAGGAGCGGTGGTGGAGAAGCCTGACGGCCAGCTCGGATGTGATCACGACGGTGACGCCCCTGCTGGAGAACACTCCACCTTCTCCAGAGATGTGCCGGTTCTTCTGCAGGCACTGCGTTAGCCACCCCCGTTCACCCGTTGTTGCCGAAGTCCT
Source organism: Clitarchus hookeri (assembly GCA_002778355.1). Taxonomy (NCBI): domain Eukaryota; kingdom Metazoa; phylum Arthropoda; class Insecta; order Phasmatodea; family Phasmatidae; genus Clitarchus; species Clitarchus hookeri. The sequence goes on along the minus strand of NQII01002699.1, from coordinate 193,624 downwards.
CATCTCCATAGTGCATCGCATCCTCAAGCACAATGTGGTGAGAAAGTCATGACTGCCACCTTGAGAGGCTAAGACCAGCACCTCTAGAAGAGTGGAATGCACTGTGGGCTCAATGCCAATTTACTGCTGAGTCAAGTCCCTGTTTTCACCTTCCCCCTTACTGTTAACCTAAGTTGTTTTGTTACTAGTGTGGGAGTCNACTGCTGAGTCAAGTCCCTGTTTTCACCTTCCCCCTTACTGTTAACCTAAGTTGTTTTGTTACTAGTGTGGGAGTCGGTGTGTATTTGCCATTCAGTCATGGGTTCAATATTAATTTTTCGGCTAATATGAATGTATGTGATGGTTTTACCCCATTAGTTGAAGCTAACTTGTAATACACTGAAGAGCCAAAAAAAAAAACTAGTATACCTGCCTAATATTGTGTAGGGCCCCCCGAGCACGCAGAAGTGCCGCACGACGACGTGGCATGGACTCGACTAATGTCTGAAGGTATGCAGGAGGCAATTCACGCCATGAGTCCTGCAGGGCAGTCCACAAATCCAGTCTAGAAAGGGTTGCACGTNCAGTGTGTATTTGCCATTCAGTCATGGGTTCAATATTAATTTTTCGGCTAATATGAATGTATGTGATGGTTTTACCCCATTAGTTGAAGCTAACTTGTAATACACTGAAGAGCCAAAAAAAAAAACTAGTATACCTGCCTAATATCGTGTAGGGCCCCCCGAGCACGCAGAAGTGCCGCACGACGACGTGGCATGGACTCGACTAATGTCTGAAGGTATGCAGGAGGCAATTCACGCCATGAGTCCTGCAGGGCAGTCCACAAATCCAGTCTAGAAAGGGTTGCACGTCTGTCACGTTTAATGATTCTTGTCAGTCGTTGTTTGTCCCGTTCTTTCACGATCTTTTTCCAGCAGCAGCGATGTCGAAGATGTGCCGTTTTACCGGATTCCCAATATCCACAGTACACTCGTGAAATTGTTATATGCAAACATTCAAATGTTATCGCTACCTCAGAGATGCTATGTCCCATCTCTCATGCGCCGACTATATCACCACGTTCAAACTCACTCAAATCTTAATAACCTGCCATCGTGGCAGCAGTAACCGATCTAGCTGCCGACCGCATTGCGTTACTCTGATTGGTTCCATAACTCTGTTATTTGCATACGCGTCCCTATACCAGCTTTTTTTTACTCTTTAGTGTATATCCAGTGCGAGCACTCTCAGGATTTAATAGGGGGGAAAGGGTTGTTTAATATGCAATACCAGATTAAATAGCAAAAGCCCATGTTAATCTTTTTTGTCTTTTCAAAACTGCCTTTGTACTATTCTCATTGAAACACAACTAAATGCATTGCATGATCTTCTCCACTTTCCCCTTTTTCTCCACTGATACATGTGACATACATGATAGTGAGCAGTTAGCAGCTCCAAGAAAACTTTTACACTTGACAAAATTTATGTAATTTTTCTTTTATTCTATTCTTATTTCCTGCTACAAGACTAGACCAAGGTGATAGTGACATAGCTATGGCCATGGGACCCTTCTCAATCCTGGAGCACAACAGCAGGACAGAATGACAAAGAGAGGTGTTCTGTGAAGAGAAAAAACAAAGTCACTGATTTAACTAATGAGCCTACTTTCCTCTATATGAGTGCAAATCAGTTTCAATGAAGTTCTTAATAGCGTTATAGATGGAACAAAAACATATCCAACAGTAATGAGACAGTTACAAATACACACAGATCTTGCCCGGGACTCAAATCAGGAAGACCTAGATCTGATGTAAGCTCAACAAATTCTGTCATACAACCAACAGTTTTGGATTAGAAATAATTTATATTTTCGTTGTGTCATGAGGCACAGTGTGTACCAACTTGCGAAATGAAATTGTATGACAAGAAAATATGCAGCTTAAAAGAAAAAATCTGTAAACTTATTGTTAATAACTTGTAAGAATAACAATTTTACTTTTGCTTGACTTAGCAATAATATCTTCATCAGCATCTTGTATTCCATATTTCCCATCTGCCCACCGCCTTTGAAACTAGTTTAGTAAATTGGCACCTACTAAATGGGTACAAAAAATTCTTCTCTTTATGTTGCGTGAATAAAGTGTTGTTGCAAATCCAAGCAGTCACGTTGAAAATACATTTTTCGTGCCATGGTTGTGGTTTTTGTCATGTTGTGCTATGCCATCTTTGTAGGGACTATGTGACTGTGGCATAAGTATGCAAACTTCCCGCTTTTTATTCTGTGAAAGTGAAACATTGTTGTGAAATTGCATGTATGTAATGGAATTAAGCAAAAATAAACCACTATTACTGTCTGTGTCTGTAACAGAGTCATTTGTTCAGGTGCCGCATACACTGGATTTTGATAGGAAGCCACCGTTGAATCTAATTCAATTAGCCCACAATAAGTGGCAGAGCGACGACCTTGTTTTTTCCCCCCCTTGTTTGGACATTTCATTCTGCATGCTTTGTGTTTGCAATTGAGGAGCAAATTTTGTTTACATAATTTAATAATGTAATTATTGCATTCTTCGTAATGTATTATTTGCTTTTGGTACCGAAGGAATTTTGCCTAATTAATTATTCAGGACTTTTGAGTGTACAAATTATTTCCAATTAATTTTCGGATGTCGATTTCTTTATTTATATTTTTCCCATCATGTTCGTAAACATTCACGTTCATAAACGTCTCATTTATGAATAATCACTCATATTTTCTTCATTTAATGTATGATGACACATGACCAACAAAACATTCTTTTTTTAAATTTAAGATGCTTATTTTATTACTTTATGTAACTAAGTTGGAAGATATAAATAACATTTTTTATTTTCCGTTTATGCAACTTTTCATACTGCGCCTGTACATACGCCTGCAACTCATTGGCTTTACGCAGATAAGATAACCAATTACATGCAAAGTGCTGGTGGTCTGCCAGTGAATTATAAATGTTGGTTATGTCCACTGTGACTGTGCCATAGCGAAAATGTTGCAGCGACTACTCTGGCATCGCAGTCAAACAAGCCAATTGGGTATCAGATTGGCAATGACATAGCACCAACCGGCAGAGCACTCTCTCATTGTAGCAGGGCCCTAAGCGGTGAAAGTAACTCGTCGTCGAATGTGAGGCAGCACATACAGGATAGTGACGTAACTGCAAATTCATTCTTTTGAGTCGGGATGTGAAGTGACAAATTCCAAATAATAACCCCACGGACATAATGGCTTATCACCATTCTAACAAACAAAAACACTGAGAGATAATCATTATCAGTTTCTGGATTCTGGCTGACCTATGTGTTTAGAAGTGCAATTTATCAATAAAAATTTGGGACACAGTAGATTGCATGCAAGTAAAGACATCAGTTTTATTTAAATCCCTTAAATTCCCACCTCAAAAAATTATCATCAGTACAAGTCAAAACAAATTGTGTGCTTCGGCTAACTAGATCTTAGTTTTATATTCATTGTTAAAAAAATTTTTTAAATAATATTTAAGTTTATGCTGCATTTGAGGTTTACACTACAAAATGTTAGATTTAAGTTGGTTAAAACCATATTTAATGTTAACCTTCATTTTTGAATGTTACTTGTTTTCAAATATATCTATTTTGATTATTTTACAAAAAGACCAGCATGTTTCCTTTTTTATAAAACTATCAAGAAACGTATATTGTAGTTAATTATATAGCATTTGTTATATTTCCATAAAGAAACTTGCCAACCTCTTCAAGCTTATTGTGCGTTTCCTTAAGATCAAATTAGGTGATTCTGACATGTTCAATGTCATGAATAAAAATAGCACATCTCTGTGCTTTAAATATTTAAGCCACAGAGTCAAATTAGACAGCTAACAGCCATTGTATGCAAAATTTTATCATGACAAGCTGTGTTGGAACAGTTTACTTAACAAAATTGGGTAAAATAAAATTAAACCTTAAACACCATGAAATATTTTATCATTGTGCTTTGGTCACACTTTTTACTCAGCTGTTTCTCCTCATTCATGTAGTTTTGTTTCAATCACTTTTTTGATTTCAGACAAATCTTGTCTTTTAGTTTCCATGGCAACATATTACAAAACCTTATTACTATAAATGTAGATAAAGATATTCTCTTCGTGGGCAGTTCTGGCAGCAATGGTGACACTTGAATTCGGGAATTGTGGGATGTAAAATGACTTTGTGGCTGTAACACTCAAAATTAAGATGATTTCTTGGGAAATAAACACAATCAGGGGCATTTGAAAAGGGGGGGAGAAAGGCATTTGCGCCAAACTCCAATCTTGCTAAGGGCACCAAAAACTTGATTTAGTATAACTAGATTTTCATTCTTCATATAATATTTATTAAAGTTTGAGGTCACTGAACAATGTTACACAGTATTTTTGTACCAGTACACGTTTTTTGATTAAAAGCTGTTGATATGTAGCAAAATGGGTTTTTGTGTGCACGTTTTTGCAAGTGTGAGATTTTTGTGCTTGTGTGAGATTTTTGTGCTTGTGTGAGATTTTTGTGCTTGTGTGAGATTTTTGTGCTTGTGTGAGATTTTTGTGCTTGTGTGAGATTTTTGTGCTTGTGTGTGTATTTTTGTGCTTGTGTGTGTATTTTTGTGCTTGTGTTTTTTTGCTTGTGCATTTTTGCACTCCTGCGTGCTTTTTGCGCTCGTGCACATTTTTTGCGCTCGTGCACATTTTTTGCCCTAGTGTGCGTTTTTGTGCTCATGCACGTTTTTATTTATACAGACCTAAATGTTTTAAAACTAAATCTTGGGAAGGGATGTTTTATCCAGCCCCAGAGGTGCCAAATCCTGTACATGACCACCTCCCTCATTTTTAACCTAATATAACATAGATTGCAATTCCCCTGTACACAGTGAATATAATTTAAAACTGCAAAAGCACTTTACTGGTGAAATGAGTATTTATGTCACATCTACTTGATAATTTTAACAAGATTATCACCTAAAATGTATGTTATAATATTGGCTTGCAGCCACCTGGTAACTGAATGGTAGCTCAGTCATTAGGTAACCATACACTTGTCTTTAACAAGATGCTGCTGGCTTATTTTGAAGAATGGCAGAGTGCAGCATAAATTGGTCAAACATATACATTTTTAAATATTTTAACATGCAGTTCGTTAGTACATTATTATGGCTAAAGTTATAGAAGTCAAATTCTTGGTCATTATGTGCTGAGGAAAATATTTAAACAAAACTTAACCACAAGTCAAGACTGGACATGTGTGCAATATTTTACTCTGTTTTACCACATCATCTGACCATTTGTTGTCGTCACAGTAGGCTGGGTTCCCAATACTCTCATTTTAAAATAAATTTAATAAAATTAGTGTAATAATAAGTTTAGTGTTGGTATTGAGAAAGATTTTTATCGTACAAATCTGACAGGTGATACCTAAATATGTGTGTAGGCCCACTTGTATTTGTAAATACCTGAATGTAAAATTTTCCTGGGTGAGGCGCCTGTTAATGAAATGTTAATAAGTCATTCATTTTCTTTTTGAAGTAGAAATTAACAGCCGGTTTTAATAGTGATAGTAAATATAACCATTTCACCTTAACTGGAAAGCTCAGTCTTCAGTACCCTCTTTTCTACCACTGATTACTGTTCTGTGATAACAGCAGCTAATATTGTATCAGCTTTGCAGAGAATTTGTCAGTATTGTTTACAACCAGAAAATATGAAATTAATAGCTGTCTAAATATGTCAATATGCTATCTTCATTCCATAGTCTACTTTTGGCCTCGTACAATATTTGTAAGTTCTATCTTATAAATGGAAAATGCTTGATGCACTGTAAACAGTATTTTTAACAGTTTGTGTCATTGATTTCTGAAACTGTGTTCGTAATTCTTGAAGTAAACTTAATGTAACAAAAGGAAACTTCATGGAAAAAATTATAATTTAAATTACAAGTAGAATGCAATAAAGCACGAACAACATTATGTTCCAATAAGCATGAGTCTTTTGTCACACCAAGAATTTTTCAAATGGAGATGTGTGGTTCTGTTGCAGGACTTTGGCAAGTCGCCACACATGCGTCGCTTTGTGCAGGAGTACATCAGAGCCCTTCACTCGCAGAATTGTGGAAGTGATGTGCTGAAAAAATTTGTTGCCAGGTAAAGTAGTTGTGTTCTGTTTTTGTCTTTTGTTTTTTTTAGTTTGACTTTTTATGGGGTGAAGTTTTTTGACAATGTAAAAGATTAAGTGGGCGCCAGCAACTGCATAGCACGAGACTCGAGTGGGAGTTTGCCGTTCACCTGTGGTGACTGCTCCTGGAGTTCTCGTTGCTCTGGAGATGATTCTCAGAAATCAAATTTTTGCCATTCACGGTTACTTTACACTTTTCTGAAGCCCTACTAAAATTCTACTTTTGGTTGCTGAATATGTATCCTTCTGCTACATGTAAACATACACTGACATGTGACTTCTAGGTTTCAACTGTCAAATGCTTCGTTTACTGTTTTCAGCTGTTCAAAGAATTCTGTCATATTTCAAAAACCATTTTGTACGAACGTTCACAATTTAGGCCTATAGCCATATTTAGGTCAACTTTGACTTTTTAACAATGTATGTATTGACGATAGTTATTATGGTTATTATTTTACATTGTTAACATGTTTGTTATACACGATATAACACATTACATTATAAATGTTAATATTTTGCTGTGACTGTGTTTAACCCTGTTAGCCCAGTCATATTAGGTAAAAAAAGGGGTCAACCTCGGAATGAAAGATAATAAGCTGTAAATTGGTATAAGCCTTTGTTTTGTCGTTCTTAATGTTGTCTCAAAAGTCACCAATGTTATCGTGTCCGCGTCTTAAGATATTGAAGGTCAAAGGTCATAAAAATCGGTTTTTCGCGAATATCTCGCATTTTATTGCTTAAATAAGATTTGCACTTATTATAAAAGTTGTAGAATATAAAATTCTCTACAACNCCAATGTTATCGTGTCCGCGTCTTAAGATATTGAAGGTCAAAGGTCATAAAAATCGGTTTTTCGCTAATATCTCGCATTTTATTGCTTAAATAAGATTTGCACTTATTATAAAAGTTGTAGAATATAAAATTCTCTACAACTT
>NQII01002699.1:169638-185419 GCA_002778355.1 Clitarchus hookeri | reverse complement strand
GAGATATTCGCGAAAAACCGATTTTTATGACCTTTGACCTTCAATATCTTAAGACGCGGACACGATAACATTGGTGACTTTTGAGACAACATTAAGAACGACAAAACAAAGGCTTATACCAATTTACAGCTTATTATCTTTCATTCCGAGGTGAAACCCCTAATGTGACTGGGCTATGTTACAACTGTGGAGAAAGAGCTGTAGTATTTAATCTCGTGTTATTGATGTGTGTTGGGGTATTATGTTACAAGGACAACCTCAGTTAGAATAAATATTAAAATGGAGCAACCAGTCCAATGAAAAGACCGTAAATTCAAGCAAGCAACTCTTGTCACTTATTTTTTGTAATTAGCAGCGACAAACTTAAAATATAGTGGTGAACATGCACACAAATAGGCCTACCGTAACTTTTATTCTACTCATATTTCTTTGCATAGGTACTTAGTTTTTACTAGGTTTCTTTAATTATTTACTTAAAATTTTCTGGTTAGGCTTAATAATTTGTTATAGTTGTAGCAAACATTCAAATCACAAAAACGTAAGCACGTTACAGATTCTGTTTAAAACACCTAGAGCAACGTTACAAAGTTGTGATAAATTAACAGATGTGACTTTCAAATAATTAATTTCATCATAAAAACAGTTGATGGTTAAAACTTATAAATTTTGCATGTCTGATGTTTGCAATCACACGCACTGGCCCAGCGTAATGTAAAGGTAACACTACTCTTTCACATGCAGCAGTTATGACACGTTACAGTATGTTTATTCCTTCCGTGGAAACACTGATTTATCACATCATCGTAACTTGCCCAAGTAGGTTTGAAACACACTGCGTGTACAAACTTGATGTGGTAATTGTAAGTATTTTTTGCAGGAAGAAAAATTAGCACTTTGTTCAGCATCAAGCCTCCAAATTCTTCACAAAAAATAACGAGGGTGACCTCCAATTTTAAGAATAAAGGAGCAAGGACTCGGATAGAAAATTATTGACCAATTTCTTTAGTTATTACGATAGGTAAAATTTTTGAATTTCTTGTAAACTCACAAATTTATACGTTTTTCGAATTAAATAACATTTTTTGTAATTCACAATTTGGATATCATAAGAGCATGTCCACTACTGATGCTTTAGTAAGTAGAGTATCTAAGGTTTTGCAAGAATTTAAAAAAGGGAATATTATACAAATTACAGCTTGTGACTTAAGCAAAGCTTTTGATTGCGTAGACCACCAAGTTATTTTCTACAAGTTGGAATATTATGGAATTAGTGGCATTCCTCTAAAGTTTATATTGTATTTAAGTGGTGTGACTCAGTATGTTCATATCAATGGTAAATGTTCTCATGATACAAAAGTTAAGAATAGAGTGCCCCAAGGATCCGTATCGGGCCCTCTTCTTTTTCTTATTTCAGTCAATGATTTGCCAATTGGAATATCCAGTCAACACACAAAGGCTATACATTCCCATGAGACAAGAAGTCAGTTATTTTTAGACATTCCTTATCAAGGACAAGTACAAGGCATTATTATATGATAGGAATACAATTTTTTTAACAGAATAACCAACAAGACTAAGTTATTGTCATATAATATATATTCAAAAATAAGATAAAACTGTGGTAAAATTACATCCTTTTTATGATGCCTACTAAAGAATATTTTGATAGTGGTCATGTTCCTTGAATATTTCATGTATTTTATAATCAATCATTAATGTTTTATTTCCTGTTTGTATGATGTATATTATATGTAATTTTATTTGACACTGTCTATTACAAACGTGTATGCTGAACGACCATAAAATCAATCAGTCATGTCATGTCGCCAGTTGCCACTTCTGCCAACTTCGAATTTGTAACCGTCCTGCCATCACATCTAAGTATAAGTATTCAAAAATTTAAATATCATTTCACTTTTAAATTACATATTCAAAAATAATTGTTTTTGCTGTAATAAGTATGAAATATGCTAAAATTAAAGAAGTGTATAATGTTCCGACTACTACTAGCAGTAGAAAATTTTCAGAGAGAGAAAGACAGAGAGAGAGCGTGCGACAAGCTCCNTAGAAAATTTTCAGAGAGAGAAAGACAGAGAGAGAGCGTGCGACAAGCTCCGCTCTGCCTATTCAAGTTTCTTCCTCGGGCCTATGCACTGTAATTTACGCTGATATTTTTAACTGTAACAATGAACGTTTCCTTCTTTGCTACCTAAAACTAAAATATTTCAATAAGCAATGTTTAATTTACAAATAGCACACCAAAAAACTAGATTAGAACAATATTTTAACTGTGAACTATTTCTTATCAGCTGTTGCCAACACATCGCTGCTCTCACTGTTTTTAATTCATATTGAATATGAAATAAATATTACAAGTTATAGAAGATACTAAGTTAAAAGTTCCTTTATTCAAGGATAAAATGCTTTCAAGTTAATAACAGTGTTATATATTTGTGGTATAAAAGTTATTTAAAAAACAGGTTGACATGTTACACCTAGGGTGATTTTTCAAAGGTTTGTTTCAAAACATCTGAAGAAACCATGAATGGATTATTCTTAACTGAGTGTGTGGGCACTGTCAGAATGCCAATAAAGCAGGGTGAGATTGTTCAGCAGGCCATCTCACATGCCCAATAATTTTGTAATCCATTGTGCATGTCACTTTAAGTAAGGTGGTAAATCAAGAGGTTTGACTGCATGAGAATGCAGTTCCTGGTACGGCTGTGAAGCAACCAAACATGAAATAAATACCCACAAGAATGGTCATTGGTGCCAGTCTGCACAGAAATTAAACAGACACATAGTCCTTAATACACAATTACATGATGGTATTAAGTCCCTGGAGCAAGTGTCGGTGGGGTTGGGGATGGCACTGTTCCTGAATGAGAGAATTAACTAGTTACATTAAGTTCCAGTGAAAATTCACAAAATCTATTGTAGCTACATGTTTAGTCTAAAGAAAAGGTTGAAGATTTGGGAACAACCGGCGCACACGTTCACCCCCAACACGTGCGATTCCCAGACTGTCCAACATGGCGAGAACCCGCTCAAAGCTCGCACGAGTTGGCACCAGAATTTAAATAAATGCAAAGACACTGAAAAGGAAAATATGAAAAAATTATATTAATTAGCAAAAGAAACATGGAACCGGTTGACATTGAAAAGACTATGATTACACCATAAAAATACGTGGGTTAGCAAGGTCAAACTACCGCAGTATAATATTAAAATCAGTGGGAATTGCTTCTCTGCATCTGTGCTGGTTAATATTGAATGCACAATTATGCTTTGATTTTAGGAACTATTGGAGAAAATTACAAAGCACTGAATTTCCAATATTCTCTGGGTGGTCTAGAGGTAGCCCATCATGGGCAAAACCATTGTTGAAAATGGCTCTGGGCAGTAGTCATGCCCAGAGGCTCAAAAACAAAGCTGCAATCGACTCACCCTTATTTTTCTCCATTTACTTGGTCACATAAAATTAAGAATTTTAGGTAATTCACAGCACACACACTTCACACTTAGCACATGCAGAGGGGTGAAGGTGGCACACAGGGAGGTTGCTGGTCTGCAGCAACCATTGTGTCAGCCTCTTGGCCTTCATTTTCCTGGCGGTGTTCTTCCTGGGGACTCATGTTGACGTAATATCATACCCTCGAAAGTTACCCCTTGAGGGCATAAAGGCAGGATGGCCACTTGACTCCGGTAATTGCATGGCAGACCAGCGGAGTGTACTCAAACACGCTGAGTTGGTTGCGGAGTCATAGTCTTCTCCCGTTTGTTTGGAGCATGGAAAGTCCCCAGTAGAGGGCATGTTGCAACTGCGCAGTGGTGGCGGGACAAATGGCCTGAGGAGGGATGCAGCACACTTCACTTGGTCTGCCTCTTTACTCCTGTTTAATTTTCAGTCATTTTTAAATAAGTTGGTCAGGATTTAAAAGAATAATGTCTGTAATTAAACATTCAAAAAAATTGAAGTAAAACAAAAATGCATTGTAGTGTTTATCTTTAAACATCTGGATTTCCTTTTAGGCAATAGTACATTTTACCTTTGTGGATAATAAATGGCTTGGTATAAGAATTTTAGTTAATTTATAACAAAATATCTGAAAATGTCAAATTCCTCACCCCCTCTTGAAAACACTATATCTGTGTTACACATTGTGGCTATCAGTGACAGTGGAGGTTTTAAGTGTGCACTTCATTGCTGTGGAACATAAAGAGACAAAGAATAAAATGTTTCAAAAGTGGTTGATCACATCTTTTTCAAAGAATCTACTTGAATTACCTTGAGTTGGTAATGTGCTTTACAGCGTCCATGGGCCGGTGAGTGGCTGCCCTCATCCTAGAGTCCTGCCTAACTTGGTGTCTGTCTGTCTGGCCTCTGTGTTCTCCAACTTTGAGGAGAGGCGGTCACTGTCGCGGCGCAACGAGGCACCAAGCCCCGAAGACGAGGGCATCCAGGATGACGACGCTGCAGAGTCGGTGGAGGACAGACACCTCCAGTGCTACATCTCTGTCTTCTTGCACATGTGAGTTCCTGCTTCCATGTTTCTTGCACCTTCTTCCAAACACAACATCTATCAGATACTAACACCATCAAATATAAACTTGCACCTGATAAAGCATCACCTTGTAAATTATTAAATTATATCAAAAGTAAAAACATACTTCTACACAATCTTCAATGAGATTCGAACATATTAAACAGCACAAATCAAATCAATAACCAAGGTATAAGTTTTAAAATGGTTGCAAAGGACAAATAGAAAAGGTCAGCTGTAAGCGTTATTCCAGTAAGCCTAACTATTTTTTTTTACCATGCACAGTTTGTGGTTTCACTAGTGTATGTTCCCTGCAACTTTGTTGGTAATTACGGTTGATGCCACCAACCAGCATAATTGCTATCTGTCAGATGTTTGTTTCTCTTAAAATTCCAAGATTTCACTAGCATCACCCACATTTAAATTATTTTCTGTTTTTTTTGTACCTTGACGGACACATGGTGCTCATTTATTGTTTTGAAAAAGGAGAGGAATTAGTTCTTCTGTTTTTTCCAACATGGTGACACCTCCATAGGAAAGAAAATTTTGCTAGTTTTATTTTAGTTGTGTACTTTGTTGTTTTTTCACATCCAGTTTTGTAGCATATTTAGGTAGGCATGAAAAAAATACTGTTTCCTGTCTGGCCCCTTGATTCCCAAATACGGCCACTCTATTAGTAGGTATGGTTACAACGGAAGCAGTGTATAATGATACATTCTAGCACATTCCTATAAGAACAAATCGTATGTGATTGGCATTGTTCTGGGAGGAAAATAATTGGCACGTAAATGCACAAATTAAAAGAAAATGTAAGGTTATTAGTTATAATTNGCATGAAAAAAATACTGTTTCCTGTCTGGCCCCTTGATTCCCAAATACTGCCACTCTATTAGTAGGTATGGTTACAATGGAAGCAGTGTATAATAATACATTCTAGCACATTCCTATAAGAACAAATCGTATGTGATTGGCATTGTTCTGGGAGGAAAATAATTGGCACGTAAATGCACAAATTAAAAAAAAATGTAAGGTTATTAGTTATAATTATGCACTATAACCACAAACTACAGAGGCATGCTTACAATGTTCACTGATCTTTGCCCAGAAATGTGAGCGTGTTAAGGTCAAGTTTTTTTCAGCTACCGTAATCACACACTCTCCACCCTCACATGCCATCTCAAATTCCTGTTATTGTACCTGCTTTGTTCTCTTCCGTTTATGGAAGGCAACCACCACAAAGCTGCTAGATTTCACTTTACTTAACAAGTACACACATGTATGTGCTTTATTTTGCTGGACGAGTGTAAATTGTTCATGTCTTTATTGTCCTTATTTGCAGATCAGAATATGAAGACTGGAGACCTGGCCTTGCACAGCTTTTGCAGCCAATCCCATTCCCAGATGAGGCACTAACATACCCTCTCTTCATGGAGTAAGTAGATAACTAAAAATATGTATTCTTTAAGTGTTTCTGAAACAGCCATGTGTTTATTACCTTTCCAAGGTCCTGTCGTCGCCAATGATATTAAATCTAAATTTTACAATAAACTGTACCTAAAATATTTCATAATACATTCAACTTAAAAACATAAATTAAATTAATTAAAATGTTACACAAAAATCTATAACATGTATTGGCAGTAAAAAGTAGAGACAGTGGTTAATCATCAGCTTCTCACTCCTAAGGTCCCCATCTTGATCCCACAGATACAGGTGGGCTGGTAATTTCTCAGATGGTCATTTCATTGTGGGGAGGAAACTGTTTTTTATATATGGGTTTTCTCTGGGTACTTCCATTCCAACCACCACAAAGTGTAATAGTTTCACAATCTAGGTGGACAAAATCCAGTTGTGCAAATGAGCAATGTGTTCATAAACATCACATATTTCCATAGAAGGATAACCATAGTTTCTCGATATGACATTATTTTCCTGCTCTGTTGCTTGGCTGCGCGTAGATACACATTTTAAGTAAAACGTTGCTGCACATTTCCTATCGGACTTTATGTGATGTATGTATAGTTTCTCCACGATGAACACAATTTAATACCTTACTTGTGTTGAAATGTGTTGTGCATCAGTTGCCGCATTGAGTTTTTTGTGTGAAGTTAGCTACACCCAAGCCTTGTTTTGTTTCTGACTATACTGTAGTTGTGATTATGTAATGGCAGGTGCTTTGTTATTGTCCTTGTGAAGCGGAGTTATTTGGCCGTTATTAAATAATAGGCTGGTATTCAAGCCTTTTATTTCTAGCAGGTTATGGGTCAAGGAATCACTGATGATGCCCTGTGTTTTTTTGTGTAAAATTAAAACACGTAAGTAATGAATAAGTGCGTGTGATGTAACTGGTGCCATGTCGCAGATAGAAGAATTTAAATTACCATTGTTAAATATGGACAATTATTTTCAGTGGTCGGTGCGAGTGTCTACAGCACTCAAACAGAAAGACTGTTGGGAAGCTGTTGAACCAGGTCATGATGAGGCAGATGTCAAGAAATTATCTGTTGAGAAGGAAAAATGACAAAGTATTAAGTTTATTAACCTTGGTGGGGAGTGATACCTATCTCTATGTCATAGGAAAGCGTGAACTAACAAGTGAAGCGTGGGAAATCCTAGATGGCATTCACACAAATTATGAGTTGCTTCACATGATTATGATTCTTAAGGAAATGGTGAACACTACAAAAACAGATAGTCACAATGCAGGAATACATGTCTAAAATATAGAATCTAAACCAAAGACTAATCAAAGAGGGGCTGAATTTCTGAGATAAGTCACTGGCAACGTTCTTCTTGATGGGACTCCCATTAGAAAAATATGATGGGTGAGAACGATGGAAAAGGATGAGGATAACCTCACTNCGTTCTTCTTGATGGGACTCCCATTAGAAAAATATGATGGGTGAGAACGATGGAAAAGGATGAGGATAACCTCACTCCAGCAGTTATGAAGGCTGTGAAGGCCAAACTGCTTCTTGAGGAGAAGAGGATAAAAAGAGATGAAGTTCAGAAGGGGAACATGGAAAGGGCTAAAGCCACAGNAAACTGCTTCTTGAGGAGAAGAGGATAAAAAGAGATGAAGTTCAGAAGGGGAACATGGAAAGGGCTAAAGCCACAGCAGTAAAACAACTCCTCCTTAATAGGTACCCCAATTTTCACACCAAGAGAAAGTTTGTCTACAAATCAAGAGATCAAAGAAACATTATTTGTTTTGCATGTAATGAGCCAGGACACATAACCAGGTTTTGCACCAAGGTCGCCAGGCAGGATAATGCCACAAAAACTGAAGACCAGATACAGGGGTCAGGATATGGTGAACAAGAGCGTCAGCTAGGCAATGCACAGACTATGCAGTATAATTGTAAAGCTTTATGTACTAGCACCGTAAAAACGCCGGACAGCAAAAATTGTTGATTACTGGACACAACAGCGTCACATCACATGACACCAAACAGGGATATTATGAGAAACTTCAACAGTGATGTACACAGGGAAGTTGAAGTAGTAAATGGACAAATGGCAAAAATTATCTGGTACAATGAAGTTGGACAGGCATGGAGGGTGGACAATTGAACTAAGTGATGTCTTTTATGTTCCAGATTTGTGTAATAACTTAATATCGGGAAACTGTTGGATGCCAAGGGAATGGAAATTAGAATTATACATGGGTGTGTGACAATGTTGGATGATAATGTTGAAATCTTTATGACGTTAAGTGGTAATGAATGTAATGTGTTTATTGTTGAATGTGAAATGCATGTAGCAGCTCAGGAGAAGGTACGTGCNGTGTTTCTGAAACAGCCATGTGTTTATTACCTTTCCAAGGTCCTGTCGTCGCCAATGATATTAAATCTAAATTTTATAATAAACTGTACCTAAAATATTTCATAATACATTCAACTTAAAAACATAAATTAAATTAATTAAAATGTTACACAAAAATCTATAACATGTATTGGCAGTAAAAAGAAGAGACAGTGGTTAATCATCAGCTTCTCACTCCTAAGGTCCCCATCTTGATCCCACAGATACAGGTGGGCTGGTAATTTCTCAGATGGTCATTTCATTGTGGGGAGGAAACTGTTTTTTATATATGGGTTTTCTCTGGGTACTTCCATTTCCAACCACCACAAAGTGTAATAGTTTCACAATCTAGGTGGACAAAATCCAGTTGTGCAAATGAGCAATGTGTACATAAACATCACATATTTCAATAGAAGGATAACCATAGTTTCTCGATATGACATTTTCCTGCTCTGTTGCTTGGTTGCGCATGGATACACATCACAACTTGTGAACCTAAGCATAGTGGCAGTGGCCGCGCATGCTGCTAAACAAGTCACTTGCCTTCACTTATCCAGTGCCCGTCTCACAAGTCATTTAACTGCAATTTGAAGTGCACATATTATTGGTAACAGAATTGTGTGTGTTTAGTGGTGGAATGTGTTTTGTTTATCCCATTTGTTTGCCCAGACGGAGACTTTAAATCGTGAATATGCAATACATATTTTGAACTGTAAAGTTACAGAAACAATGCAACTTTTAGTACATTAGTCTGTATTATTCCAGGTTGAAATCGCATGCTCCTCAGAAGTGGGCTTACAGACTTCCTGAATCACAAAATCAATCTTGCGCCTATCTGCGCACTGAACTGATTTTTGCATTTTTAGTAAAATGTTGCTGCACATTTCCTATTGGACTTTATGTGATGTATGTATAGTTTCTCCACGATCAACACAATTTAATGCCTTACTTGTGTTGAAATGTGTTGTGCATCAGTTGCCGCATTGAGTTTTTTGTGTGAAGTTAACTACACCCAAGCCTTGTTTTGTTTCTGACTATACTGTAGTTGTGATTATGTAATGGCAGGTGCTTTGTTATTGTCCTTGTGAAGCGGAGTTATTTGGACGTTATTAAATAATAGGCTGGTATTCAAGCCTTTTATTTCTAGCAGGTTATGGGTCAAGGAATTGCTGATGATGCCCTGTGTGTTTTTGTGTAAAATTAAAACACGTAAGTAATGAATAAGTGCGTGTGATGTAACTGGTGCCATGTTGCAGATATAAAAATTTAAGTTACCATTGTTAAATACGGACAATTATTTTCAGTGGTCGGTGCGAGTGTCTACAGCACTCAAACAGAAAGAGTGTTGGGAAGCTGTTGAACCAGGTTATGATGAGGCAGATGTCAAGAAATTATCTGTTGAGAAAAGAAGGAAAAATGACAAAGTATTAAGTTTATTAACCTTGGTGGTGAGTGATACCTATCTCGATGACATAGGAAAGCGTGAACTAACAAGTGAAGCGTGGGAAATCCTAGAAGGTATTCACACAAATTATGAGTTGCTTCACATGATTATGATTCTTAAGGAAATGGTGAACATTACAAAAAGAGATAGCCACAATGCAGGAATGCATGTCTAAAATATAGAATCTAAACCAAAGACTAATCAAAGAGGTGCTGAATTTCTGAGATAAGTCACTGGCAATGTTCTTCTTGATGGGACTCCCATTAGAAAAATATGATGGGTGAGAACGATGGAAAAGGATGAGGATAACCTCACTCCAGCAGTTATGAAGGCTGTGAAGGCCAAACTGCTTCTTGAGGAGAAGAGGATAAAAAGAGATGAAGTTCAGAAGGGGAACATGGAAAGGGCTAAAGCCACAGTAGTAAAACAACTCCCCAATTTTCACACCAAGAGAAAGTTTGTCTACAAATCAAGAGATCAACGAAACATTATTTGTTTTGCATGTAATGAGCCAGGACACATAACCAGGTTTTGCACCAAGGTCGCCAGGCAGGATAATGCTACAAAAACTGAAGACCAGATACAGGGGTCAGGATATGGTGAACAAGAGCGTCAGCTAGGCAATGCACAGACTATGCAGTATAATTGTAAAGCTTTATGTACTAGCACCGTAAAAACGCAGGACGGCAAAAACTGTTGATTACTGGACACAACAGCGTCACATCACATGACACCAAACAGGGATATTATGAGAAACTTCAACAGTGATGTACACAGGGAAGTTGAAGTAGTAAATGGACAAATGGCAAACATAATCTGGTACAATGAAGTTGAAGGACAGGCAAGGAGGGTGGACAATTGAACTAAGTGATGTCTTTTATGTTCCAGATTTGTGTAATAACTTAATATCTGGGAAACAGTTGGATGCCAAGGGAATGGAAATTAGAATTATACATAGGTGTGTGACAATGTTGGATGATAATGTTGAAATCTTTAAGATGTTAAGTGGTAATGAATGTAATGTGTTTATTGTTGAATGTGAAATGCATGTAGCAGCTCAGGAGAAGGTACGTGCAACAGCAAAATCTACAGTAACAGATGATTTGGG
The DNA here is from genome assembly GCA_002778355.1 of Clitarchus hookeri. Classification (NCBI taxonomy): domain Eukaryota; kingdom Metazoa; phylum Arthropoda; class Insecta; order Phasmatodea; family Phasmatidae; genus Clitarchus; species Clitarchus hookeri. The sequence goes on along the minus strand of NQII01002699.1, from coordinate 174,519 downwards.
CATGTACAGGTACCGCCACAAGTTAGTGGCCTTCAAGGGGTATCTTCAGAGATGTGATGTGTGTCTGGAAGGCAAAATGAAACGCCAAAAATTTCAGAACAGCAGTAGTAGGGCATTGGAGCCATTAAATCTTGTCCACTCAAATGTCGTGGGAAAAATTTCCCCAGCTTCACTCAGAGGTGCAGAGTATTTTGTGACATTTATTGATGATTACTCGAGGTATACTCATGTTGCTGTAGTGAAAAAGAAAAGTGACACATTCAATGAGTTTTGTAAGTTCCAAAGTAGTGTCGAGAAACTGCAGGGAAGAAAACTGAAGGTATTGCAGACAGACAATGGAGGAAAGTTCATAACACCGAATTTAAGAAACATTTAGAAGACAGTGGAGTTCTACAAAGACTGACAACCCCCTATACTCCACAACTGAATAGCAGAGCGGAAAGAGTAAACCAAACACTCATCAGCATGGATAAGTGCATGCTATTTCAAACTGGTCTTCCATCAAGATTCTGGGTAGAGGCTCTGTCAACAGCATGTTATTTAAAACGCAGGTGTCCATCAAAAGCCATTGGGGTGCAAATTTCTTGTGAACTATAGTTTGCAGAAAAGTTAACAGAAAATGAGGTGAAAAAATTAAGGGTGTTTGGCTGTCAAGCTTGGGCAGCAACTCTGGCAAAGGACAAACTACAACCTAGAGCAGAAGAATGCTTCTTCCTTGGTTTCCAGGAAGGTCTGAAGGCTTATAGTCTTCGGAACTTGAAAAGGGAGAAGATAATTGTTTCAATAGACGTTGTTTTTAAAGAGGATGTGTTTCCGTTTAAAGACAGCATTCCACGTGCAAAAGAAATGCATGAATAACATGAAATTCTACGTGTTCAGGCTGAAGATGGAATATTTAACCTAGGGGAAGAAATACAGGAAGAATTGGGTGAGAAGAATCCAGTCTACCTAACAGAGCAAGCTATAAATGGAGTAAGGGAACTCTGTGTGGAAACTGGAGAAGAAGATAATATTTCACAAAGCGACATGAGTGACTCGGAGTATGCAGACAAAGAAATAGAAGTTAGTAGATCAAGTAGGAGTAATACTCCAAAAAACTTGTAGGTTTTGCATTGCTGCAAAAGGTGCTGAGAGTAAGAACCCACAGAATGCAAGGAGTGCTCTGTCAAGCCCAAATGCAGACAAATGGCTTGAAGCTATGAAATTGGAAATGGAGAGCTTGAAAGAAAGCAACAGTTAGAAATTGGTCAAAAGGCCAAAGGAGAGAAATGCCATAAGTTCCAGATGGGTTTTCAAGGTGAAGAGGAATGAGGATGGAAATTTAGAAAGATATTAAGCTAGGCTGGTGGCTCAGGGATTTGGGCAGGTACCAGGAAAGGATTACGAAGAAACACATAGTCCTGTTGTAAGAAAGGCTGTTGATGGCTGTGTGCATTGAAAGGAACTGGGAACAAGAACACCTAGATGTGATGGCAGCATACCTTCACAGTCCTTTGAAAGAAGAGGTTTTCATGGAACCAGAATATTTTGAGGAAAAATCGGGAGAAGCGTATGTGTGGAAGTTATAGAAATGCTTATACGGCCTATACCAGGCAAAAGGAAACTGGAACACATCTTAAGAAATTTGGCCTTAATCAGTCTGAAAATGATCCATGTGTGTATTATGACAAAAGTGGTGGTTTGGTGCTTGGAGTATACATTGATGACATACCTGTGTGGGGATAGAGTGAAACATGACCGAAAAGCTAAAAATGTATTTGGGAGGGATGATTGACATCAGATCTCTTGGAAAAACCACTCACCTTTTGTCGATGAGGGTGAACAGACCTAGAGATGACGTTCTGAAAATAGACCAGAAAAATTATGTCAGTGAAATTCTGCAAGCGTTTGGAATGGAGAATGCTAGGGAGCTACCTACCTCTTTGGAAATGAAACAGACCAGTGAGATTCAGGTGAGCCAACCTTTTCCTGAGTACATATATAGTAAAGCTACAAGAAGCCTCCTATATTTGGCAAATGGTACATGGCCAGATATTGCATACTCTGTTAGTAGGCAATGCCAATTTAACAGCAACACAACACTTCAGCACTGGTAGGAGGTGAAGCACATATTCCGTTATCTCAAGGGTACAGAAGACCTTCCTATGGTATATGAGAAACAGTGGAAGACAATAGAAGTCTACACATATGCTGACTGGGCAAATAGTTCAAAAGACAGGAAGTCCTACAGTGGTTTTGTGATAATGCTGGCACGTGGAACAGTGGCGTGGCAAGTAAAAAAACAACAAAGTGTCGCTCTATCAACTGTGGAGGCAGAATACATCGCAGTAGCAGAAGCTGTGAAGGACATGTTGTGGATCAAGGGTTTGTTGGAGGAGATAGGGCAGTGATATTTTGTAAGTGAACTGTGTGAAATACAGGTGGATATTCGGGGAGCTATTTCTCCTGCAAACAATAGAATCACTTCCAAGTGCTCTAAGCACATTGATGTGAGGTATCACTTCATAAGGGAAAAAATAGAGAAGGGGGTAATCAGTTTAAAGTATGTGGAAACTAACAAGAATTTAGCAGATGTGCTGACTAAATTATTGTCCAGGAGGAAAACTGAGGAATGTGCAAACAAAATGGGACTAAATAAAAATATCAATTTTTAAATGCTTTTACTCTCTTTGTTATAGTCGTTTGTGTTTATGCTTGGTTTCTTTTTATATAGATGCAGCATATGTGGCCATGTAGTAAACAGAGCACTGATGCACAACAAGGGGAAGTGTTGAAATGTGTTGTGCATTAGTTGGCACATTAAATGTTTTTTTAAAGTTGGTTTCACCCAAGCCTTGTTTTGTTTCTGACTATACTGTAGTTGTGGTTAAGTAATGGCGGGTGCATTGTTATTGTCCTTGTGATGCGGAATTATTTGGACGTTATTAAATGATAGGCTGGTATTCAAGTTTTTTTATTTCTAACAACTCGCACATATTTTTTTCAGCATTCATTCGGTGAATTTACACTGTCCGATGAAACAATATTGTCTATTAAGGCAACTATAAGGACGTTTAGTCATAAACTTGAAGAAAGTTGGAACAAAGCATCAAGACATCGTGGACGTTTTGAAGCAAATAATACTTCCTGGCTTCAGGGGAGTCTAAACTTTCGTGATGTCATATAATCAACACCTAGCACATCCCGAGGTCAACCTGGTAGGCTCAAAAAATCCTTTAGTGACTGTAACTTCAAGTAAAAAAAACACAAAGTGAAGTGTGTTCTTGAAAATACAAGTCAAGGAATTGTCATTGGCCATGGAACTGAAGTAGCAACAAGAAGGAAACTGGGATCATGCTGCAATTGTGCGTGAGCTTACAAGTATCTCGCCCCAAAGAGGGACCACAATGAAGTTGTCACGTCAAAAGTTCCTCCAAAGAAGAAGCAGGATGAAACTTTCTCCGACGAAGCTCTTGCTTTAATAGTGGACGCAAATCTCTCAACTCACCAATACAACATTATTCGCAAAAACCCCTAAAGTTATAAAGTGATCTCTATCCAGCTTACAAGGCACAACCATATCTTAAATCTCAATTTTATCATAAACTGTATCTAAAATATTTCATAATACATTCAACTTAAAGGCATAAATTAAATAAATTAAAATGTTGCCCAAAAATTCATTACAGGTATTAGCAGTAAAAAGTAAACACAGTGATCAATAATCAGCTTCTCACCCCTCTGGTCCCCGTCTTGATCCCGGAGATCCAGGTCGGCTGGTAATTTGTGCACTTAAGTGATTTTTGCATTTTAGTAAAATGTTGCTACACATTCCCTATTGGACTTTATGTGATATATGTATAGTTACTCCATGATCAACACGATCTAATGCCTTACTCGTGCATGTTTTGCTACCACTACTTTCATATTGGAGGTGTTAGGTTCTGGATTCAAGATCAATATTGATAAATTTGAGACACATGCAAAAACCACAAGGGAGTTGCGAGTGAACAATTACTCACCTACTGCCAGTGAGTGTTAAAAAGAAATGTTACCCTTAACGGTACTTGTCACAGAAATATCAGCAGAAGTTCCACTACAAGCTCTTGTAGACCACACAATCACAAGATTAGCAGAGGTTCAAAAGGANAAGCTCTTGTAGACCACACAATCACAAGATTAGCAGAGGTTCAAAAGGACGTTTTAGTGACTGTAAATTTATTGCAGAACAGTGAATTAGAATTTGTGATAAAGTGGGGTCGTGATGGATCTGAACAAAGCCGATGTAGGCAAAGATTTTCTGAAGATCATTAAACTGACAACAGCCTCTTTTTAATTTCTATGGTTCCAATCCAATTGATTAAATTAGAAGATAGAAGAATAATCTAGCATAACCCTGCATCATTGTCAGCATGATTTTGCAGACCCATAAAATGTGTTTTCATTAAAGAGACAGTGGAAGTGATNATAACCCTGCATCATTGTCAGCATGATTTTGCAGACCCATAAAATGTGTTTTCATTAAAGAGACAGTGGAAGTGATGGAAAACGAAGAATAGAGGATCAAAACAGTAAACGGACACCTACGCCAATACACGTAAATAACGATGTTACGATAAAGACTACACTAATTCTCTGCCTCTTTAGCAAAAACCACAAGCGAGTTGTAAGTGAACAAATACTCTTGGTACCTAATGCCAATGAGCGTACATAAAGTTTTGTCACTGAAGCATTATCCCTGTTGGTCAGCTCTCGGAGGAAGCACAAGAGACTAGAAATAAACACAACAGAACATACAGAGAACTGTTTATGAGGAAGACATATCACGAATTCACATCAATTCCGATCTGCTTCACAGATTTCTCCTTACCTCTGATCTAGTTGTTGCGAGTTTACAAGCCC
>NQII01002699.1:131098-169454 GCA_002778355.1 Clitarchus hookeri | reverse complement strand
TTGCAGTCTTACCACGGGAGAAGTACTCCATTTATTGGAGGCGCCTTCATTGCTTTACTACAAAACTACCAACACTCTTATTCATTGCATAACTCAATAGACAATGAATTGAGTAGTATTAGTTTGAAGAGTGATGTGTGAATGATTTATTGCACTTCTTTATGTTTAGTGAAGTCACTGTATTACTTTTTGTTAATTGTAATCATCGTATTTGCATTCACATTGTGGTTGTATTCTCATAATCACTGTTTTGATAGTAAATGTGATTATTAATAATTATATATAATAGATTTATATATATTATTAATAGTTGAAACATATTTTTGACATGGTTTCTATTTTTGAAAGAACTAGTATTTTGTACACACTACATGTTGTATTTACACATGTGTTATCATTTATTGTAGTCTGCAAAGGTCTATTAAATCTCGTGTGGTAAACATTTGAAACTGTTTCTGTGGTTACATGTTTGCTCTTACTTTTTGTTTTTGTGTGCGTATATACATACATACGCTCTGTAATCTACCTCAAAATATTTATTTTAATTTTTTTAATACTACAAACATCTATTAAATCCCATTTACACATGACTTTTGATAATATAATTTTGCCCTATATTGTGAAAATATCACGCTGTGTGCCATACTGATATAGTCTATTCATGGTTTCATTATCACGCTGTGTGCCATACTGATATAGTCTATTCATGGTTTCATTATCACGCTGTGTGCCATACTGATATAGTCTATTCATGGTTTCATTATCACGCTGTGTGCCATACTGATATAGTCTATTCATGGTTTCACGGTTCCTTCACACTTTTTTAATCAAACCTTTGAAAAATCACCCTACGTATGATGTGTTTGTTAGTTTCCTAAAAACGTCACGTAATACAAGCATTTTATACTTGTGTTAGTATTAAAGTACATTATTTAAAGTAAAATTGAACTTTTACCTTATATTCTAATCATAAATTATAATATTTCAATAATAATTAATATAAATAAATATAGGGAAAAAAAATATGTGTTGGTAATGCCTAGTAAGAAATAATTCTTTTGGAAATTAATATTACACTGAGTGTGCACGCATTTGGGGCAGTGTCCCTTTGGTGTAATATTCTAACTTTTTTTGCTTGAGGCGGAGGAATATCCTGGAAGTAGAACTTTAGCAGGGCTTCAGAAAAGTCTGAAGTAACCGTGAACAGCCTATACATTGAATGCTGCCGCACGTGCACCAGGAACATTATTTGTGGTCCTTGAAGAAGGCAGCCAGCTCTGTAGCATGTCTTATATTCTCTCTTTCATGTTAATTCTGCCTCAAATGGGAACAATGCAAGGATGTTGTATGTAATTATGGGATATGATGTATGGAAAGGTTTAACAATAGCTACCTAATGCACACAGTAAGTGGCTAGCAGTGCTTAGCAACATGATTGTGACTGGTCAGAAATGGCAGAGTTTGATAAATAAAGAGACACTGGACTTTCGAGCAAGTGATGTTTGCACTGCATGGTTTGCTGAAAAGTCTAGTGCCCCTGATCATAAAGTATGAGGTAATTGCGAGCCTATTTAAGAGGCTATATCACCACCCGTTATGAAACTTTCACTAAAAGTAGATACATATTATTTTGCAGGACATTTTTTGATGACAAATTTTATCATGTTACTTGTGCAAAATTGTTATCTAATAATTATTTACATAATATTAGTATATATTACATTATATATATTATATAACACATATTGCTANATGAGGTAATTGCGAGCCTATTTAAGAGGCTATATCACCACCCGTTATGAAACTTTCACTACAAGTAGATACATATTATTTTGCAGGACATTTGTTGATGACAAATTTTATCATGTTACTTGTGCAAAATTGTTATCTAATAATTATTTACATAATATTAGTATATATTACATTATATATATTATATAACACATATTGCTATCTGTGTCAGTTAGGTAAACTGTAGGTGGAATTAGTTGTGCAGTTATAGTCCCAGGGCACCAGGCAGTGATTTCATACATGACCACGTGGTGAGCAGATTCTTTCCAGGGTCGCGACGTCGCCACGTGTCTGGTTGCTAACACCAACACACAACTCTTCTGCTCCGTTGTTGGCCATGGAGCACACCAAATGCAAGTACAGGGAGATATGGCTAATTAGGCTTGGAAAATGAGTACGACCACGTGCATGTTGGATCCAGAGCCATCCGGCATTTATTACAAAATATTTAAACACTAAAATGCACAGAGCTCTACATGAACTCGGAAAGAACGATGCAGAACGTTACATTAAACACTGCGGCTCAAAACACTTGCACGAGGCCTTGCCTGAACCAGAATGAAAAATATGCAAAGTTACATTACCAAGGAAAAAACCCTGAGGTAAAATAATTAATTAAATGCCCCCTCGAGTCAATGGATGTGTCAGGCTGGCTGCAGGGGCAAAGTAAAAAGGTTTTATAGATGAATTACACAGACAGAATTATGGATCAGCGAAGACAAATTTGAGGTCCCCACAGGCTATGCCACACGCTTCCGTCCGGCTTGAGCTGCAACGAGAGACTGCCGGATGGCAGTTGGAAGTGGGGACACTAGCCCACGCAAGAAGTGAAGGCCCCAGCTGACCACGTGCATGGATGTGAAGTATTGAGGGATACACTATACTTATCACAAAAACATTCACAGGAGTGCATTGCAAAACAAATACACCAAAGACCTTGCATACTAGTATGAACCCTTTTGCTGTCAGCTTTGGCCATCGGCCAAATTTTAGAGTACTTAACACAATCACACGCATCCCTGTGCCTTGTGTGTGCGCAACCAATGACTGACTTACACCGGCTGAAAGATGAGGTCGGATGACAATATTTTATATATAATAATAAATTACTTACATATACTTATATAACTTCCTGTAAAATAATATCTACAAGTAAAGTGAAAGTTTCATGATGGATAGTGACANGTGGTGCGTCTGGTGTGGACATACTACGGCAGTCAGTGGGCAAAAGGACTCGTGAACGTGCGGTTCACGTCAATATATTACATAATATATATTATATAACACATATTGCTATCTGTGTCAGTTAGGTAGACTGTAGGTGGAATTAGTTGTGCAGTTATAGTCCCAGGGCACCAGGCAGTGATTTCATACATGACCACGTGGTGAGCAGATTCTTTCCAGGGTCGCGACGTCGCCACGTGTCTGGTTGCTAACACCAACACACAACTCTTTTGCTCCGTTGTTGGCCATGGAGCACACCAAATGCAAGTACAGGGAGATATGGCTAATTAGGCTTGGAAAATGAGTATGACCACGTGCATGTTAGATCCAGAGCCATCCGGCATTTATTACAAAATATTTAAACACTAAAATGTACAGAGATCTACATGAACTCAGAAAGAACGATGCAGAACATTACATTTAACACTGCGGCTCAAAACACTTGCACGAGGCCTTGCCTGAACCAGAATGAAAAATATGCAAAGTTACATTACCAAGGAAAAAACCCTAAGGTAAAATAATTAATTAAATGCCCCCTCGAGTCAATGGATGTGTCAGGCTGGCTGCAGGGGCAAAGTAAAAAGGTTTTATAGATGAATTACACAGACAGAATTATGCATCAGCGAAGATAAATTTGAGGCCCCCACAGACTATGCCACACGCTTCCGTCCGGCTTGAGCTGAAACGAGAGACTGCCAAATGGCAGTTGGAAGTGGGGACACTAGCCCACACAAGAAGTGAAGGCCCCAGCTGACCACGTGCATGGATGTGAAGTATTGAGCGATACACTATACTTATCACAAAAACATTCACAGGAGTGCACTGCAAAACAAATACACCAAAGACCTTGCATACTAGAATGAACCCTTTTGCTGTCAGCTTTGGCCATCGGCCAAATTTTAGAGTACTTAACACAATCACACGCATCCCTGTGCCTCGTGTGTGCGCAACCAATGACGGGCTTACACCGGCTGAAAGAGGAGGTCTGATGACAATATTTTATATATAATAATAAATTTCTTACATATACTTATATAACTTCCTGTAAAATAATATCTACAAGTAAAGTGAAAGTTTCATGATGGATAGTGTCANTCTTACATATACTTATATAACTTCCTGTAAAATAATATCTACAAGTAAAGTGAAAGTTTCATGATGGATAGTGTCAGCCTCCTTCATATACTTACAATTACCCCACTCTTTTGTGACCTGAGACACTGAACTTTTCAGCAAGTGATGTTAGTTCAATCGCAACGTTGTAATAAGTCTAGAGCAGGACTACTCAATTTGTGGCCTGTGGGTCACATGCGGCCGGCCAGACTCATCGTAATGGCTCATGAGTAAAATATTTTATTATGGCTCGTGGATAAAATGTTTACCAGCAAACTTTTTTTTAATATTGTGTATACTTTTGAATACAATTATCTAATTTTATGTCAATTATAACNATGTTTACCAGCAAACTTTTTTTTAATATTGTGTATACTTTTGAATACAATTATCTAATTTTATGTCAATTATAACTATAACTTGCAAACAACTTGTAATAAAATTATTTCAAGTCTAACATTTTCACATAAATAAACTAACTGTAAGTTATCCATGACTTTGTAATAAGTGTAAGTATTGTAATTACATATTTTTAAGTAGCCCAATGGGAAAACTAATTGAATACCCCCCTTCAAGTTAAGCCATTTCTGACTACTCCCAATCAGGTTGCCAGTCATTACTAGCCACATGCAGGATGAACTAGGTACATTATTGTTCAGTCTTCCCTTTCATCAAATCCTTGCATTGCTCCCATCTGAGGCAGNATGTTTACCAGCAAACTTTTTTTTAATATTGTGTATACTTTTGAATACAATTATCTAATTTTATGTCAATTATAACAATAACTTGCAAACAACTTGTAATAAAATTATTTCAAGTCTAACATTTTCACATAAATAAACTAACTGTAAATTATCCATGACTTTGTAATAAGTGAGTGTGGCCCATCTAGTATTGTAATTACATATTTTAAAGTGGCCCAATGGGAAAACTAATTGAATACCCCCCTTCAAGTTAAGCCATTTCTGACTACTCCCAATCAGGCTGCCAGTGATTACTAGCCACCTGCAGGATGAACTAGGTACATTATTGTTCAGTCTTCCCTTTCATCAAATCCTTGCATTGCTCCCATCTGAGGCAGNCTGCAGGATGAACTAGGTACATTATTGTTCAGTCTTCCCTTTCATCAAATCCTTGCATTGCTCCCATCTGAGGCAGGCTTAACATGATGCTACAGAGCTGGCTGAATTCCTCTCAAGGGTCAGACATGATGCTCTTGGCGCACGTGCAGCAGCAGTATCAATATTAGGGCTAGAAGTACAAGTACTCAAAGAAAATCCCTATATAAAAAAAAACAACTGCCTCACATTCTGAAAAATTACCGATCTAGGGAATCAAGATGGGGACCTTAAGAGAGAGAAGCTGGTGGTTAACCACTGAGCTCATTGTATCTATGTTTTATTGCTATTATAATTAATTGTTATGTAACATTACTATCATTGTAATAAATTTTTGAATGTATAAGTTGAAGGTTTCCAGAAATATAGTGTGAGCAATGTAATAAGCATGAATAAATGACAGTGGTGACGACATCAAGTGATTGTGCAATACAGTGTATAATGACTCGCAAATGTGCCAACAAGTGTTATGTTTGTTCAGGAGCTTTATGCCAGTCATACAACGAATAGGAACGGACGTTCGTTGTGAAGTCCACCAGATGGTGCTCGGAATCAGAGAGGGAAAGGCTGGCTGGTTCGACATTTACTGCCCTTCCAGTTTTGCGTGCTCAGACAATGGACAGCTGTGGTGCCTCATGGTAATACTTATACTTGTGTACCATCACATTTTCAATAGTTCGACATCTGTTAAAAATTGCTGAGGAAATTTTTTTTCATAGGACTTTTTTCAGTTATTTAAGGAATTGTACAAGAGATTATTACCATTTTTTTCTCATCTGATAAATCCGTTTCTATTCACAGTAAGAAATTATACCTTGTTTAATGCATGTTCAGCTTTCCACATGTCACAAAAGCAACAAGCACATGTGCTTAGTATAGACAGTATTTTAAAATGCAAAGAAATTAACATTATTAGCATGACAATTTTAGCATTTAACTCCATTTTAGTTAAGCTGCTAATATTAGCTTTGTGGGGTGGTTGGTGAAAAAAAACACACATAACCTGAAAGGATTTTCTCCATCTCACATGCAAAAAGTTTATTTTTAAATTAAGTATACTCACCCTCATCAGCTCTCAAGACCTTAACGTTACGAGCTGCTCAAATCTTTTCTTTCACTCGGTAATAGCGTCTGTCACTATGGATGTATTTTAATAGAGCTATACATTCCCTATGCAGAATGGGATAGAAAACATTATAAAAACTATGTCGTACAGTAACTCGCAAGGGTGGTAGCCACCCTTGCAATTTGATATGTCAAACAGAGTTAACTGAAAATATTAAAACCTACATGAGATGGAAGAACAATTCTGTGCATAATTTTTTCTTTAACCAAGACCTGAAACCTGCNAAAATATTAAAACCTACATGAGATGGAAGAACAATTCTGTGCATAATTTTTTCTTTAACCAAGACCTGAAACCTGCGAACAGTTGTGGAGTACTATCATCCCCGTACAGTGAGAAAATAGGGGGTGGTGTGTTAGTATCCTACCGATGTGCGTNAACAGTTGTGGAGTACTATCATCCCCGTACAGTGAGAAAATAGGGGGTGGTGTGTTAGTATCCTACCGATGTGCGTGTAACCCTTGCGTATTTCTTCAAGACGTCATAATTATACGTACAGAACGTTAATGCACAAATAACGTTACCGTGTGTAACACACTCAGGCAAACCGTTTGCGAGAAATCAAAGTTTGTAAGGGTGCACTTGGTTGCCTGCCAGGTACGCAACCCACGTCGCAAGGCAGGTCGTACTACGTGACGAGACAGTTGTGCAACTGTGAGTTAGCACCACTAGCGTGTGTGTGACTGGGTGGCATTGCACTGTTGGTTTGCAACATGGAGAGACAGTACACGTGTACAGAAATGGCGGATATGCACGCAGGAGCAACACAACATCTCCATGAACAGACCTTTTCAAACAGATGCCATCCAGGTCATCGGATGTTCATGTCTGTGCACAGATGCTTGCGTGAGACCAGAACATTTACAGCAAACGGGTATGACACGGCATGATACGCAATGTCCGGACAACCAGGTTTGAGGAGGAAGTGTTGGAACGCATCGCCGAGTTACCATCAAGTAGCACACGTGGAATCACTCGCACAATGCATGCGAGCCACCAAAGTGTGTTAAGGGTTCTGCACTAACAATAAATAGCTACACCTGTATCATCGTGAAAAGGTGCGAACCTTACATCCAACTGATTTCTAGCCACGTGTTGATTTTGCCCTTACAAACTTTGTCCGTTGTCTTGAACACTGTTCGCCTGAGTGTGTTACACCAAGGTAACGTGTTTTTGTGCAGTAACGTATGATTATGGCGTTTTTACAAATTACTAGAGGGTTACACACACGTTGGTAGGATAGTAACATACCATCTCCTAGTGTCTCAACGTAGGGGATGATAGTACGCCACAACTGTTCACAGGTTTCAGGTCTTGGTTAAAGAAAACATTATTCACAGAATGGCTCTTTCATCTCTTGTAGGTTTCTTTCTTTTCTGGTAGGACCATTTGAAATATTGATTTTCAAGGGTGGCTACCTCCATTAAGAGTTACTTACGACATTGTTCGTAAATTTTCTATCCTATTTTTTGCATAGGGAATCACCTCACAACGTTTGTACCTGTAGTTCAGGACCACTCTGTATACTGAATTCTTTTGTAGAAAGCAATATGCAACAACCTTGGACACACATGTTGGATGGCTTCATCTTTTGAAAAAAGTGGACATTCCAGAGCTTACAACCTCCAGAACAAAATATTGCTCTAAAAAAAATACAAAAATTATCCCAAAGTAAATTTCAGCAGTTACAGTAAAGTTCACGCTGTGTATGATTAGTTTACATATTTTCTTGTAATATGAAGTGTTTAATCTATCATCGGGCACAGAAAAATCAGAGGTGATGTGGTGCCCAAATCAATGCAGGTTAACTTCAGGGTACAATCTAAGTGTTAAAGTTCAAAGTTGGATGGTAGTTAGTCCCTCAGCATCACTGATGTGTTCTTACCAGGTGGAAGTGATTGCTGCATCAGCAACAACCATCAAAGGCATCCATTATGCAAGATTGATAGTGTTATAAGCCCAGTTTTCAGAGATGGAATGTGCAGTCTCCCTGTGACTTGGGTGAATGTTAATATGGTGTTCATTGCCTAATGCCAATGGCTGTGAACTGAGAAGTTTGGGGGTACAGTTGCAGACATTGCTGGCATGCTGCTGTCGTCGCAAAAGGTTCCTCATGCAGGTGGCAAAGCACTACAACCCCTGCATCCTGGCGTCGCTGCGAGGCCATGAGGTCGCCCACGAGGCCCTATGCCTCATGCTGGAGTGGGAGCTAGTCGATGCTGAGGAGGTCAAGATGCAGATAGTGACCACGCTGCAGACCACCTCCTCTGGACGCAAGCACTACACTGCCCTCTGCCAGCGTCAGAGGCACCTCCGCGAGCTGGTTAGCTTCACCTTTCACTACTATAACTAATAGTCCACAGACCTAACTTTCATTTGTTAATCTGACTGAAAGGAAAAATTTTGAAATTAAGTCTTGCTCATTAGCTATAAGTGCTGCCTTGCAATGGGCATTTGATTCGTCTGATAAAGAGTATTTTTGTTTATATTTACAGCCCATTCTGCAAACACATAATTATGTACTCCTTTGCAACTGTTTATAAGGTCTAAGTAGTAATTTGTTCTTGGAGTCTATATCACGTTCAAATTAGTTGTGCTCTTTATATCATAATAAATTGGTAGAGCCTTGCTCCATATCTGAATTTCATGAAAAGAGTTTCACACAGCCTAGATTTAAATATCCTACATGCACAAGTATGGTTTTCCATTTTTCCATTGGTTATTGGCCACATGTCTTGGGGAGATGTTCTGATATTTGGTTTGACCAATCAGTACTAGGTTACTCTGGTACATATAAAATATCAGAGATTCACACGCACGCATCTAAGATAAATATGGATAGAAACCATCCATGACACTGGGGCTAATCTTAAGTGTTTTAAAATACAACTAGACAGGAACTGTGTGATAAGTGTCCCTAAATATTTGAGATTTAACAGAGTTCTTCATACATAAATTGCCCAAGTTTTGGAATGAATAAAAAAATTAATGTTAGTGTTTTTTAACGACTGCTAACGGATAGTGCAGGACTATCGAGAAAGAACTTTTGTTAACATCATCTGTGTGATAATACCTCATTTCCCTGAATTCAGTGATTCTGGGTGTTTTATCCATAGGACACCACTGTGCTATGAGGAAATGTCATTGTGAAATAATNATAGGACACCACTGTGCTATGAGGAAATGTCATTGTGAAATAATTCATTGCATTAATCTTTTATTTAATATTGGATTAATTTCACTCCTACACTTACCCCACTTTATCCGCAAACAATTTATTTTCTATATTGTATCGCTTTGTGATAGTTTGGTGTGAATCAGTCGGTACTAAGTTCATTGTTCCGGAAAAATATTAATAAAAAACTGTACATAAATTCTTCAGCCATTTTGATGAAGCAACTGGTAATTGAGAAAAACTAACCGACGTCTCTGTTTTCTCCCATATTCCCCTCACACTCAGATGTAGTTCTTCAGTTTGCCATCAATAACAGTTATGTTATTGGTTAAAATGGGAATGAAGCAAGTGAGGGGACAGTAGAATCTCCACCGAGGGTGTTTACGGGCTTCAAACTTGGAAGAGTCCATTGAGTAACAAAAGCAAAATTTTTTGGAGTGTCAAGAGAATGCAGTCAAAGACACATCGTCTGGAGGCATGACTAACATGTCTAGACCCAGACAATTTTTTGTAACCCTCTTTCATAGTTATTCTATGTGAAAGGGAGCACAGGCGTGGGTCTGACTTCTGAACTGTTACGAAGGAAAATGTGATAGAGTAGTTCATAAAGAAAAGGGTGGATAGATCCATGGTCAGAAGTCAAAACATCCTGCAGTCTCTATCCAATATTAAAAGGGTAATGCACCAGTGTTGCANTTCCGGAAAAATATTAATAAAAAACTGTACATAAATTCTTCAGTCATTTTGATGAAGCAACTGGTAATTGAGAAAAACTAACCGACCTCTCTGTTTTCTCCCATATTCCCCTCACACTCAGATGTAGTTCTTCAGTTTGCCATCAATAACAGTTATGTTATTGGTTAAAATGGGAATGGAAGCAAGTGAGGGGACAGTAGAATCTCCACCGAGGGTGTTTACGGGCTTCAAACTTGGAAGAGTCCATTGAGTAACAAAAGTAAAATTTTTTGGAGTGTCAAGAGAATGCAGTCTAAGACACATCGTCTGGAGGCACGACTAACATGTCTAGACCCAGACAATTTTTTGTAACCCTCTTTCATAGTTATTCTATGTGAAAGGGAGCACAGGCGTGGGTCTGACTTCTGAACTGTTATGAAGGAAAATGTGATAGAGTAGTTCATAAAGGAAAGGGTGGATAGATCCATGGTCAGAAGTCAAAACATCCTGCAGTCTCTATCCAATATTAAAAGGGTAATGCACCAGTGTTGCCGCATATCTAGTATCTTCATTTTGGGTTCCCACACGATATGGAGCATCCAAAGTGGTTGGGAAGAGTGGTTCCATGNAGCATATCTAGTATCTTCATTTTGGGTTCCCACACGATATGGAGCATCCAAAGTGGTTGGGAAGAGTGGTTCCATGCTTCAGCGTATCCTGTCACCCAGTCCAGAGATATCAAACTGTGTTTTTGCAAAAAGATTGGAAGTAGAGAGCTGTAAATGTCCTTTCACATTTCATTATTTTACACTCTGAAAAAATTACTTTCAGTAAAATTTTAAAACTTCTATTATTGATTCAACAACATTGTGTGGTAGTTAGTGCTTTTCTTACAGATTATTGAGGTATTCTAACAATTATTGAACTTGGCCTCGTGAGGGTCAACCAAACACAAAACTTACTCAAAGTAAACACCATGCTAAAAACTGATTACCTATGCATACCCATTTTAAATCTAAATTCGATAAAACAAACAGGGTCCATATTTGATATAATATATACATATAATATATACACACACACAAACACCCCCCCCCCCCCNTACTGTACTGGAAAGTTAACAAAAACATAAAGAGCTATAAAATACAGAAAATAACTAAGAATTAAGCTACACTATCGGTGGTCTTTAGTTATGGCTATTTACTAAGTATTTTTGTCTAAATGTAACACCAGCACATTCAAAGTTGTCAAGTTCATGTCTCAAAAGAAACTGATCCATTCAACTTGGCCCAAGATCTCTTCATAGATAGTTTGTAGTATGTATGGGCTATAGTCTCATGCTATAAAATAACCACTTCTTGACATATTACATTTCAAAATCATCATACAACTATCGAAAGATACACTTGTGCATTATGTTACAGACAATTTTGTTAAGTTGCAAGTACACCAGACATATGAGACTGTTACAATTTACTATTAAATTACAGTACTATATATTGAAGCACTTCTGACATATGTGCTGTTAAAATTTCATTTTTCAGTAGGTAACATCCATATTAACATTTTATAATCTTCATGGCAATGCACAAGAGTGCATGCACTCTCACACATTTTTACTTTTTCAGATTGATGGTGGGCAAACAGTAAAAAGTTAAAACCAATGAGTTTAACAGCAGTAGATTTTATCTATGCAGTAGTTATACAGCAGAGCATTAAGATTCAAAGTGCTAAGGATAGGGAAAAAAAACATACCTCATTAGTATGGTATATCCTGTTGATCAATGACCTACAAAAGGTTGAAATTTTAAAGAAATTTAATTGTTTTACAGAGGATTTTGGAAAAATTATGGGAATATTCACGTATTTTTTAGTGTTTTGTACGACTGATTTTATTGAATGGTTGAGTAGTTATTCATACACTTTAAGAACCCACTACCAGTCATATTTCCTGAAAATTTGCTTAAGAAAAAAATGAAGCTGGAGAAATGCATATTTTCTATCTGATGGAAAGGTAATATGACAGNTCTGAAAATTTGCTTAAGAAAAAAATGAAGCTGGAGAAATGCATATTTTCTATCTGATGGAAAGGTAATATGACAGTAGATTAAAGTACAACTTCTAATTTATCATGTAGTGTGTGTTTTTTCATAACAATTAGTGACATAATAATTGTGTGGGATATATGTTGCACACAGCAACAGAAGGGTGGACCACGCAAGCTGACGCTGCCTATCCGGTCGACGGATGCAGACATCACTCGGCTGCTGAGCTGCGGCTCATTTGGGAATCTGGAGTGCCTGAGCCTGGCCTTCACGCACGTCACTAGCGCCTGTGCAGAGCAGCTCATCAAGCTGCCTACTTTGCGCTACCTCAACCTCTGGTCTACCCAGGTCAGGCTGCTGCTCCTACTACAGTTGTGTTTAGCTTTCTGTCACTGCCCAAGTCTTCTNACCTCTGGTCTACCCAGGTCAGGCTGCTGCTCCTACTACAGTTGTGTTTAGCTTTCTGTCACTGCCCAAGTCTTCTTGAAACGCAATTCTCTGTGTTCTTCTTTCTACCCACCACTTCCCCTTCCCTTCCTCCCTGTCCCATTCAACTTTATCCTCCACACGTCCCGCTACTTTTGTCCACTTATCAGAATTTCTCTTCTGTGCAGTCTTTCAAAGNCATTCAACTTTATCCTCCACACGTCCCGCTACTTTTGTCCACTTATCAGAATTTCTCTTCTGTGCAGTCTTTCAAAGTCTTTGTTAGTTTTTCAAAGTATTTAGTTTATTTGAAGTCTTTTGGATTTCCACCTCAGCAACACATTCTCAACTAGAGAACACACTGCACGAGGAATTGATGCATATTCCCTTGAATGGTGTGTCTGACCTTTATTAGTCAATCCCACATCGGATACAAGTTGTAACTCTGGCAAAGGCTGAGCCAACCCTGTAACAATAAAGATTTGTGTTGTCGAAGGTGTTCATATTAGTATTTTGTTCACCACCTGTTCATTTCTCAAAAATAATTAACTAAAAACCTTATAGCCCAAAGAAATCTTGCAAAAATTTTTTTTTGAAAGTATAGGAAGAAGATAAAACATCAGAAATTTATTCCATAAGGTTTTCTAAATTCTAGTCCAAAAATTTTAGTGTGAATTGTTGTTAATTTACATTGACTCGCATCTTGCTTAAGCTGGCAGCGGACAATAACCAACTTCCAAAATCAGAATGCACAAGTACTTGCAGGGTGGTACTCACAGATACACACACAAAAGTCTGACAAACACATTTTCTACGCCGATGCGCGGTTATGCGACATTTTTCTGGCTAGGTCAGCTTCATCAGCCAGCAAAACGTCACACGACTGCGCATCCGCATGGAAAATGTGTTAGTCCGACGTGTGTGTGTGCGCGTACGCAGGCGCATGCATGTGCCTCTCTCAAAGAGAGAGTACTTGTGCATTCTGTCTACTTTTTACAATATAATAGGTAGTCTAACAGCCTATTCCTGCCACCACTTCCAAAATCAGTGCAGGAATTTACCAACAGGCAGCAGACTGACCTCCATGATCACATTGAATGCTACATCATATCACAGTGTGATGAGCGATTATTAAAACTGTGTATAGGAGTTCCAGCATCTTTAGCATTTCTGTACATAACCATGTGACACAAACACTTTAATCTAAGACTGCCAACAAACAGAACTATTTATA
Source organism: Clitarchus hookeri (assembly GCA_002778355.1). NCBI lineage: Eukaryota > Metazoa > Arthropoda > Insecta > Phasmatodea > Phasmatidae > Clitarchus > Clitarchus hookeri. The sequence goes on along the minus strand of NQII01002699.1, from coordinate 155,527 downwards.
ACCCATTACTTCTATTTTCAACAATCATATAATGTTTTCCTTTCTCTTTCCCTGTTCATGCAATCAATCCCCTGGGCCAGTGTGCTTTCACCACTCTTTTCCTGTTACATTTTGAACTTGTTAATATAAGACGGTTTACCATGAAAAAAAAATAAATAAAGCTGTTTATCCTTATACATGCACAAGAATAATACATTTTATACACCAGAATCTTTCTTGATTGCCATGCAAGCATGGCACTGATGCATCCTGTATTTATGATTAAAAAGTGGATTGCCTGCAGTGCACAGTTGTATACATCTAGTTTCCATTAAGGATATGTTGGCACTCTTATGTCAGTAAATGCCAACACTTTGTGAAGTACAATCATTTTTTTCACTATTTAACTAAAATTATTAACAGCTGCACATTGTTTAATAGAGACATTATTAGAAAATGTTGATTGATTAATATTTAATATAGAAGTAAACAAGTCCCCAACTACTTTTGTAATACTTTTAATACATTTCTCTACAACCACACTTTTATAAGTGGTAATAACTAAAAATGTCCACTGCTTGATACCATGGAGGATTTGATAACCATATGTGAGACTCAAGAGTATTTTGATGACTTTATTATTACTTGCTCATCATAAGCAGTACCATTACCCTAAATAGTGACATGCATTTCCACAGTTTGGTGATGCTGGCTGCCTGATGATTGCAGAACATTTACACAAGCTGCAAGTTCTTAACCTTTGTGAAACTCCTGTTTCTGACAAGGGTATTTCTGCACTATCAGGTAAGTTTACATGCTAACAGACTTTGAAAAAAGTTGTAATGGAGTGTTCCTTGCTTAGAGAAAACAGAAAGTACATGTTAAAAGTGGTTACAGTTAAAAATAAAACTTGGCAAGCTGACAAGTCTCCAGGAAAACAGGTGCAACACCTATCCACCAGGTCAAGGGTCTTCACGTGTCCTAAAAGTTTTCAAACTTTTTAAGATGAATTTATATTTTTTGTGAAAGTTAAAAAAATTAATGTAATTATAAGAATATTAAATTTATATAGTGTGACCCTGAATAACGTTTAAAAGCTGTTAGTCACATTGTAGGAGATGTTGAGACGAGTAAACTGATAGCACACTTAGGGTCGCAGCAGCTGGGAAATACTTGAACTGACACACAATTTGTGTTCTGCGAGGTTCGCAACCTGCGTCTAAGTAGTGATAACTTGTGTGGCTCGCGACATCTCCCCCATTCACTCTGTCTGCTCTCTTGGTCTCTCTGTGTGTAATACCAGTTAGAGCCACAGTAGTGCAGCCTTACTATTCTGTCAGCGGCAGTACTTAAATATCTTTGTAGCGTGATTGAATGACATAACAAAATTAATAATTACAAAATCAACAAATTGGTATACATGCATCTATGCTATAGTGCAGCTAACTCAAATGCACTCGCAGCTAGGCGGCTTTATGCAGAGCGTTTTCCTTGATGCGACTTACCAAGCCATGTGTTGTTTACAAGAGTGAACTGTCGCATCCATGAGAGCGGGATAGTGAAAGTAGGTAAACACACACATAAGTAACCACTTCATGCATTAATGTAAAACACAGGTAAGGTCGTGTTAAGTGAATGTTATAGACTGGGACCATGAAGCAGGCGGACATCGTCGCAAAATAGTGCGCATTGAAGAAGATCCGTGTATGAGCACGCGCTGCGTTGTTGGAAAACAGATTCTCTTAGACTCAAATAATTATCAATTTCATGTACTGTAAAGTCTTTCCTAGGTTATGTTTCCTGTGTTTTGTTTACCTTGAATTGGTCTTGTAAAGTAGTAGCAACAGTAGTAAAAACAAATATGGCGGGCAGGACTGTATAGTGTTTTGTGTCTGTGAAAAGTACAGTGGAACCGCGTTATAGTGATAGTCAACAATGGCAAAATAAATTATCGCTATAGCGAGTTATAGTTATAACGCAATTTACCTTCTTTTTTTTTTTAAGTGATTTTTTTTTAGAGTGTACGAAAGTGTTGTGCCCAAATTTACTGTGTGTAATGCACAGTGTTGCCCTTCCGACCAGGAGGTTCTTACGGGCTGCCCTTGTAGATCCTGTGTTTAAAGAATGCTGTAAACTACGCGTATTAAGTGTACGTAACGACCAGCAGACGCGCGCGACCAGTCTTCCTCCTTTCTTCTTCCCCTCCCCCATATTTTTGGGTTGCGGGATGGAGTTAGTTGCCTACCAATCAGCGCGCTACTTCACTCCTTGTCTCTCTCTTTCATCTACCTCTTCTCCTGTCTCTCATCCCTCCTCCCAACATTTTACAAACCTGTCGCGCCTCAAAGCAGAGCTTCCACATGTTTAAGTTTCCCCTCCACCCTCTTTCACGATCATGTTGCCGATCGATAAATTCCTCCAAATCTTCTTTGTTTCCATGCAAGGCATAGGATAGCCAGCCTCTCAGGTTGAGAAGAAAGAAAGAGGTGACACAACGTTTTTTTTAGGGGTGACATTCCAACACGGCAAAAAAAACCAGCAAGTCGCGTAAAAGAAAAATAAAGCCGACTGCCGGCAGCAGTTATTAACTGCCTTTTAACGACCGTAGGGTACCTTTTATCTTACAGCACATCACAATTTTTTTTTTTCAAGCTTTCTTTCTCAAAACTAATTATTGTTTTCAAGTATTATTGAAAGAATAATAACTAAATAAACTGTTTTAAATCATTAATTACACACCCTCAGCGTCTTTTCACGACTTAAAATATTTTAAAACCAAGTTTCCAAACAAACTTTTACTCACTCGGCAGAGTGACACACCCACAAGGAAACAAGCCTAATTTAACCAAATCAACCCCTCAAAATATAAAATAACATACTAGTAAACTTTCAATAGTATTTCTAATTAAAACAGCAACTTAAAATCACTCGTGAAATCATTCTTTAAATACCAGTTACTTAAAATCACCGTTAATGGAAAACTAATTTTTAAATTTCAAAACTTTACTCGCGTCATGCCTTCACAATTTACGACATTTTTATATGATACTTTTAAAACCTGCAATATTCAAATTCCCGTTTTTGCACAACAAAAATCGCAGATTATGAAATAACTTTCTTAAATTACTAAACCTTTCCTGGGTCACGCCCTTTCGATCTAAGACAACTTAATAACAAACTTTGGCCTTTAAAATTAGTTTTTAATAATATAAAAAACCTGCAATATTCAAAATTCCCATTTTATTTAACAACTAAACTAAAGTAGTCAACCACCTATACTCAGTTCACGACTGGAAGAAACTTTTGAAAATCAACCTTTGAAAAAACACCCTAGCCATTAGCTACATGCATATAACATTACAAACAGTGGTGAGCGCGGATAGAGTTAGGTTGCCAGCACAAAGAGAGGAAATAGTTCCAAAGTTTTAACGTAATTGTTAATTTATCGCTTACAAATGGGTGTCGAAAAGACTTTTATCTTATTATGCCAATTATTAATGATGTGATGCGAACGTATTTAGATTTCAAAGTTTCTTGCATAGTCACATGATCACGCTCAAGGTGAAAGTAACACGGCCATTTGTTTACTAACCTTCATTCCTTGTGTTGTTGGCGGGGTGTGGTTGACACACGTGCCAGAGAATTTTTGCGATTATCTTGTTTAACCTATAATAAATTATTTATTTGTCTTGTTTTACTAATATCCGCTCTTTATTATTTGGTNGAAAGTAACACGGCCATTTGTTTACTAACCTTCATTCCTTGTGTTGTTGGCGGGGTGTGGTTGACACACGTGCCAGAGAATTTGTGCGATTATCTTGTTTAACCTATAATAAATTATTTATTTGTCTTGTTTTACTAATATCCGCTCTTTATTATTTGGTTTTTAATAACGTATGATTTTAATTGTGCTCACTTTCTCGTTGTACTGATTCCTTTTGTTTTTATGTGTTTCGTGCATGTGTCTTTCCTTTGCCACTCTATTCTAACATTGCAGTATTTACACATAAGAATTTTTTTCACATTGTCGAAGACGTAGAATCCTTCACTCGCAAACTCTGCCGTCCTGTCGAAAACAGTCAAAACCATTTTTAAATAACGTTTTACAATTGCGCGAAACATCCGACTCAGTCAACCACCACACCATTTTAACATCTGTAGCAATTTCGATCAATATTGATGATCTTGCCTTCCATGTATGGGAATTTATCGAAAGTCACTAACAATTGATTGTAAATGTAAATAGACTACAACTATCGATTCATCAAAATACGAGCATTTCGCTATTTTTATGTATTATTTGAACAAAGTCTATCGAGTTGCATTTTTGTTGCAAACCCACTATGAGTTATGGGAACTTCGGTTCCTGACCTCGTGACAGCACGGCCATTGGGGGACTTACGAGAGATTGTCGGTGCCATGTTTATGTTGTTGGATGGACTCCTTGAATGTTGACACATTTCAATGCAAAGTATTGTGCCACATCTATAATAATGTGTAATCAAAGTGAAAGTTTTTCTCCTCCACCCAACCCCCCGTCAAAATCAAACCTACACACACACACACACACACACACACACACACACGTGTGTGCGCACGCACACACACATGCATGCACACGCACACACGTGAAACATTAAATTTTTAATACTCACATTTTGGGTTTATAGAATGAAATGTTTTTCGCTTGCATCGCATATTCTTTTGTNAACCATTTTTAAATAACGTTTTACAATTGCGCGAAACATCCGACTCAGTCTACCACCACACCATTTTAACATCTGTAGCAATTTCGATCAATATTGATGATCTTGCCTTCCATGTATGGGAATTTATCGAAAGTCACTAACAATTGATTGTAAATGTAAATAGACTACAACTATCGATTCATCAAAATACGAGCATTTCGCTATTTTTATGTATTATTTGAACAAAGTCTATCGAGTTGCATTTTTGTTGCAAACCCACTATGAGTTATGGGAACTTCGGTTCCTGACCTCGTGACAGCACGGCCATTGGGGGACTTACGAGAGATTGTCGGTGCCATGTTTATGTTGTTGGATGGACTCCTTGAATGTTGACACATTTCAATGCAAAGTATTGTGCCACATCTATAATAATGTGTAATCAAAGTGAAAGTTTTTCTCCTCCACCCAACCCCCCGTCAAAATCAAACCTACACACACACACACACACACGTGTGTGCGCACGCACACACACATGCATGCACACGCACGCACGTGAAACATTAAATTTTTAATACTCACATTTTGGGTTTATAGAATGAAATATTTTTCGCTTGCATCGCATATTCTTTTGTGTGAAATTCTCAAGATTAAAAACTTTACGCTTGTGGAATATCCATTAATAATATATACATGACTTTCATAATTGGTACGTGCATGTACGAACACATGTACACACACACAGTGGAATGTAAACATTACCACGTGACTGCCACATGTCAGTCACATGGCAATGTTTGTTTACCTTTGGCGGAAGGATACAAAATGGGTTTGAAAGTAGATCTTTAGCAGGGCTTCAAGAANCACGTGAAACATTAAATTTTTAATACTCACATTTTGGGTTTATAGAATGAAATATTTTTCGCTTGCATCGCATATTCTTTTGTGTGAAATTCTCAAGATTAAAAACTTTACGCTTGTGGAATATCCATTAATAATATATACATGACTTTCATAATTGGTACGTGCATGTACGAACACATGTACACACACAGTGGAATGTAAATTACCACGTGACTGCCACATGTCAGTCACATGGCAATGTTTGTTTACCTTTGGCGGAAGGATACAAAATGGGTTTGAAAGTAGATCTTTAGCAGGGCTTCAAGAAAGTCTCTTCCAGTCGTGAACCGACTATAGACAGTACAGCATAAAGGGAGTGGCAGGCTGCTAGCATCTTGACGTCACCATTCCCCTCCCCCCTTCTGCACTTTTTCCAGCGTACCCCTCTTTTCTTGGCCTCGACTAACTCTACTCCCATTCGTACCTCTACCCTCCACTATAACACCATCTTCCTTATCCCTCACAACACCCGCCCGCTCCTCTTATCCTAGCTCCAGCCGACGCAAGTGTCGCCACACAGACTAACAAAGGCTGCCTCGCGCGTGGCAAGTGGGCTAATGTCACTTGCAATACGACGTGTTTAAACATTTAAAAAATACGNTGTAGACAGTACAGCATAAAGGGAGTGGCAGGCTGCTAGCATCTTGCCGTCACCATTCCCCTCCCCCCTTCTGCACTTTTTCCAGAGTACCCCTCTTTTCTTGGCCTCGACTAACTCTACTCCCATTCGTACCTCTACCCTCCACTATAACACCATCTTCCTTATCCCTCGCAACACCCGCCCGCTCCTCTTATCCTAGCTCCAGCCGACACAAGTGTCGCCACACAGACTAACAAAGGCTGCCTCGCGCGTGGCAAGTGGGCTAATGTCACTTGCAATACGACGTGTTTAAACATTTAAAAAATACGAGTTCACAAAAGTTTCTATTGCTATAGTGAAAGGCGTCATTGACAGATTTTCGTTATAAACGAAGTTAAGTACCTTTCAAATGATAGGGAAAATGACAGTGCATTTAAAAACTATCGCAATAGCGGATGTGTCGCTGTAGGCCATACTCGTTATAGCGCGGTTCCACTGTATGTGAAGTTTAAATGAGAAAAAACTGATGTTACGCTGAAAAATTACATCTGAAGAAATTAAAACCAGTTTGATTAAAGAAAAGGTTATGTGCCCCGTCACGAAAGTGAAAGATTCTGCGTAATATATAAAATTGTGTGCTTTTGGTGCAACAAGTTGTAACGTCGCAGCCGTCAGAATTGGCGACTGGAAATTACAGCTTGATTTGCTCAATCGGTACACATGAAATGTGAAAGGTGCCAAATAATAATAAAATAAAGTCGAGTCTCTGTTTAGTTACTGTAATTGTATTTAATATTCAAAAGAAACAGCTCACACACAAGCTTCAGATATGCAGAGTTCTGAACAGTCAGTTTCACCAGTCAAACAAGTAAAGAGCACCACCACAGTAGTTTACTTATTAATCACGTCATTCAAACTTGCATCGCAAGAGGAAATTACACACTCAGGAGGGACGTCAGTTTCCTCCTGGCACCCTAGCGACCTCCCACACCGGCGGAGAAATAATTTAGCAGGATAAAGTTTGCCGGTGTGGGGGATATTTGCCACCTCGAATTCTCCTCTTCGGGAGCTAGTTGTCTACGGATTCTCTTTACTTTGCTTTGTTTTGCTTTGCTAGCGAGCGGTAGGCACACAGGGTATAAGTCGCCCCATGNGTTTTGCTTTGCTAGCGAGCGGTAGGCACACAGGGTATAAGTCGCCCCATGCCTACCCCCACTCCTTGCCCCTGGGTGCAAAAAATGTGACCAATTAAGGGCATAGTGTGGTCTGGAATCCCTTCGAAAGCCTATGCGACCCCCGTCGAAATCACCCCCCACGGCATGCCAAACTGCATAGTAGTAAAAATATAATCAAGCTTTTAGAACAAAAACTGTCTACTGCAGTTTTCCTAACAGCTCCTATCTTCAAATGCTAATGCGAACAACTAAGATTTCCGAAAAAGCAAACTACCACAGCAATAACTTTGAATCCTGATTAAATATTACAAAGCCTCGCAAAACAAAAGAAAATCAACAAAGTATCCTGATAGTTATTATAACTGCATCATTACAAAGTGACATCACAACGAAGAAAATGNCTTTGGTGCAACAAGTTGTAACGTCGCAGCCGTCAGAATTGGCGACTGGAAATTACAGCTTGATTTGCTCAATCGGTACACATGAAATGTGAAAGGTGCCAAATAATAATAAAATAAAGTCGAGTCTCTGTTTAGTTACTGTAATTGTATTTAATATTCAAAAGAAACAGCTCACACACAAGCTTCAGATATGCAGAGTTCTGAACAGTCAGTTTCACCAGTCAAACAAGTAAAGAGCACCACCACAGTAGTTTACTTATTAATCACGTCATTCAAACTTTCATCGCAAGAGGAAATTACACACTCAGGAGGGACGTCAGTTTCCTCCTGGCACCCTAGCGACCTCCCACACCGGCGGAGAAATAATTTAGCAGGATAAAGTTTGCCGGTGTGGGGGATATTTGCCACCTCGAATTCTCCTCTTCGGGAGCTAGTTGTCTACGGATTCTCTTTACTTTGCTTTGCTTTGTTTTGCTTTGCTAGCGAGTGGTACTCACACAGGGTATAAGTCGCCCCGTGCCTACCCCCACTCCTTGCCCCTGGGTGCAAAAAATGTGACCAATTAAGGGCATAGTGTGGTCTGGAATCCCTTCGAAAGCCTATGCGACCCCCGTCGAAATCACCCCCCACGGCATGCCAAACTGCATAGTAGTAAAAATATAATCAAACTTTTAGAACAAAAACTGTCTACTGCAGTTTTCCTAACTGCTCCTATCTTCAAATGCTAATGCGAACAACTAAGATTTCCGAAAAAGCAAACTACCACAGCAATAACTTTGAATCCTGATTAAATATTACAAAGCCTCGCAAAATGAAAGAAAATCAACAAAGTATCCTGATAGTTATTATAACTGCATCATTACAAAGTGACATCACAACGAAGAAAATGNGAAAGAAAATCAACAAAGTATCCTGATAGTTATTATAACTGCATCATTACAAAGTGACATCACAACGAAGAAAATGGATTCCCATGAAATAAGTGAACTTCAAAGTACACAGAAAAAGATGCTAAAGCTCAAAAAATTATCATCTCCACAATCAACAAAAAACCGATCTCACACATTCTGACTTATAGCAGTGCCTCAGAAATGTACAACAGGCTTTTTTAAATATAACAGAAATTTGGCTTGATGCAAAATTTTTTTCATTAAAAGTACAGTAAAACCACATTCATCCGGACTAACTGGGACCAAATGCAATCCGGAAAATCGAAAATCCGGATAATAAGCAAAACAAATCCTTAAATAAGCAGACTTACCGTTTATTACGATAAAAAACTATGTCTTGTAACAAAATTACATAGAATTGTTTAAAAGACACTAAACAAATATAAAAATAACTTTTCACATCATCTTATAACAAAAAATTGGTCCACTGTCTTCTGTTTCAAACACGTGTGGCGTTTGAATGAAGCACGGTCAGGCAACGCTTTATCATTAATAGTTCAGCTAGAGTGGTGTCGGGCTGACGCTCCAAGTACGCCATGAAGTTTGTCAGCTGGTCCGCAGCATCTGCATGTGTCGTCCACTGTTGCGGCATGATCACTCCCTCCTCGTCTACGTCATCTTCTTCCTCACTGTCTGCTGTAGATGTGGATGCCGCTACAATTTCTTCTTCAGTCATAGTGCCATAGCCACCGTCATTGTTGTCTTTCAGCCACTCACTGACGTCTTCCATATCAACATCTGAGCACCTACTTATTGTTCCTAACGTTTGCAGAAGGTTGTCTGCAGCCACTTGCACCAAATCATCGCTTGCCATTTTGTTTGTAGCACAAATAGCTACCCACAGTTTTTTCCATGACTTTTTCAAAGACCTTTTTGTGATGCAATTCCAAGCATCAGCAACCATGTAAATAACGTCTTTGATATTGATTTATTTCAACAAATCAATCGCAGATTTATCCCCTTCCTCTTCAATTATTTTACTAAGCAGTTCTTTTCGGTAAACTCTTTTGATGTTTTCAAGGGCTCCCTNTAAGCAGTTCTTTTCGGTCCATAGGCTGCAGGAGTGGGGTTACGTTTGGTGGAAGAAATTTCACTTTAATTCCTCCACTCAAGAGTTATTGTTCTCCTGGATGAGACGGAGCATTGTCGATCAGTAAAATAGCTTTTTCTGGTAAACTATTTTCTTTCAGGAATTTTCGAACTTCAGGAACAAAGTTATTAAAAAACCAATTCTTAAACAAAAAACTGTCCATCCACGCACTTTTTTGTTGTTGGTAAACCACTGGCAACCTATTGTGGTTCACACTTTTTAGCACTCTGGGATTCTTGGATTTCCGTACAATGAAAAGAGGAAACTTATGTTTCCCTGATGCATTACTACAAGCCATAGCAGTTAGCCTATCTTTGCTTTTCTTGTAGTCCTTAGCCGAATCTTCAAGCTTTGATGGTAACGTTTTGCTCGGAAGCATCCAGTAAAAAAAGCTCAGTTTCGTCAGCATTATAAACTCGATGGGGTGTCAATTCTTCAGATAAAACAAATTGTTCAAAGTCCTTTTTAAATTTTTCAGCAGCAGCATNTAAACTCGATGGGGTGTCAATTCTTCAGATAAAACAAATTGTTCAAAGTCCTTTTTAAATTTTTCAGCAGCAGCATTATCACTAGACAAGCTCTCTCCAGTCAGAGTAAGTTGGCAAATACCGTGTCTGTTTTTGAAACGCTCTAGTCACCCNTATCACTAGACAAGCTCTCTCCAGTCAGAGTAAGTTGGCAAATACCGTGTCTGTTTTTGAAACGCTCTAGTCACCCATGGCTAGCAGTGAATTCTAGGTCAGGATTCTGTAACTTTTTGTTTAAGTTTTACTGTATGTTTCTGGCACTGACATGGCCACTCACATAAGCCAACTTGAAAACCTAGCATTTAGACTGAAAACTTTGAACAATGACATACCAGAAACCATGTTCATTTTTAAAATCTTGACAACACCGCCCGAAAGGTACAATCATTTTCACACTGCATGGGAATCTACATCATTGGAAAACAAAACCCTGGTGAACCTGACAACAAGACTGATTGCAGGAGAAAAAAAGGTATGCTGCTAGTAGCTCCAGGGATAAATGTGACTTTCTTGCATTCAGAACAAACATTAAGAAATGCTTCGAGTGTGGGCCTGATAGACATCTGTCAAGCTTTCACAAGAACACTAACAACACAAGCCCTGCACAGAATAACTCCGTTAGGTGTTTTTCTTGCTCTGGAATATATCTTGTAACAAGAGTGTGTCAGAATAACAGGAAAACATGTAGCATTTGTAAGAAACATAACCACAAAGAAAAGGATTGTTACTTTCATAAAAGAAAAGATGTGACATCAGCAGTCTCTTGTCTTACAACCAAATCTGTTCCAAGAAATAGTGAGTGGATTTTAGATTCAGGATCAACATGTCAATGATTACAGTTTCTTGTTAAATGCAAAACCTGTTAATACAGATATTGGACTGACAAAAAAGTCGAGTAGTATGGCTGGGAAATGGTGGATAAAATCATGACAGACTGCTGTCAATTGAAAGAGGTTGTGTATGTACCAGAACTAAGAAAGAACATTCTCTCTGTCGACTCAATTACTCACAATGGCAGTCAATTTAATTTCACAGAAAATGAAGTCGCTGTTGTAAAAGAAAATAAGGTTGTTCTTCGGAGCAACAAGGCAATAAACTGACTGTATACAATAACACTGGATTTGAAGTCCAAGCCAGAAGCCCTTGCTTTTGAACATGTGAACACACAAAATATGTGGCACAGAAGGTTAGATCATATCAGTCATGAATATCTGAAGAAACTAAGTAGGATGGTTGATGGTGTCGACTTAGCTGGTGAGGACACTTCAAGCCCCCCTTGTGAAACATGCATTCAAGCAAACCAAACAAGACTTCCATTTAACAGTGAAAGAACAAAGGCTAAATGGACACTCGAAATAGTTCACTCTGATCTGGTTGACCTAACAACCCTAACTCTTGGAATTGGGAAGAGATACATTCTGTTATTTATTGAAGGATTCACTCATTTTTCAGAAATATATCTATTAGACTCAAAAACTGAAGTTTTTACATTAGTGATCCAGCACATTAAGAAGATGGAACAGTGTCAGAACGTGAAGACCCACAAAATCCNACTGAAGTTTTTACATTAGTGATCCAGCACATTAAGAAGATGGAACAGTGTCAGAACGTGAAGACCCACAAAATCCGGATTTACAATGGGAGGGAATACATTAACGAAAGACTCAAAAGTTGGACTTGTGTCGAGGGAATAGTTCTTTATACTTCTTCACTGTACACTCCCCAGCATCAGNCGAAAGACTCAAAAGTTGGACTTGTGTCGAGGGAATAGTTCTTTATACTTCTTCACTGTACACTCCCCAGCATCAGAGCATGGCCGAAAGCTTCAACAGGACTCTGATGAACAAAACTAGAGCTCTGATGTTTGATTCTGGCATTGATGAAAAACTCTGGGGTAAAAACGTGATCTGAGCAACTTAAAAATCTTTGGTTGTAAAGCATATGCAAAAATCAAGAAACACCAACTGAAACTGAAGCCTAGGGGTGGAAAATTAGTCTTTGTTGGATATGCTGGGACAGCTTATCGGTTCTAGATGAAGTCAAGAAAGAAATAGTTGTCCGAAGAGATGTAGAATTTGTGGAGAAGTGTAAAGCACATAGTGGAAGAGAAGAATCCTCAACTGAAGTTCTTGTGTTGGAGGATAAAGAAAGCGAAAGTGACAGTGAACCTCCAGAAGTTGCTAGGAGATAATACAGAAGAACTAAGAAACAATGAAACAACTCTGGACAAAAACTCTGATGATGGAGTGCCATTCTATGGTTTTCAAGGCACTGGAAAAATGACTGAAAATGTACCTCTTGGTAAGGGAGAATCAAGATTCCAAAGAAACAGAAAGCCACATAAGCGATATGAAGACTATGTGATGCTGACTTACAAAGAAGCACTGTTGGGACCCGATGGAGAAAACTGGAAAAAGGATATTGTAGACTAAATCACATCACTCCTTGACTACAAAACTTTGACTGTAATAAAAGGGAATGACGTGCCTGAAGGAAAGATAAAACTGACGAGTAAATGTGCTTTTAAGACCAAAGGTGGACAACACATGGCAAGATTGGTTGAACGTGGCTGCCATCAGGAACCCGGTATTGACTAAGAAGACTCGTACAACCCAGTGTTGAACAGTGGACCAATGAGGGCATTGTTTGGTATGGTCAAAAGTTAAGGTCACACACTTCAAACTTTTGACGGCAGCCCTTTTTTTATGATTAATTGGAAGAATCAGCATACATGTATCCACCTGAAGGTCTTAGCATAGATGGCATTTGTCGACTTGAGAAGTCTATACGTGAATGATGGCATAGTCCTCAGTAAAAATCATAAAAACATCGAGGAACTGTTGAAAAATCTTCAAGAGGAGTGCAAAATCAAAATTCAAGAAAACGCAATAAAATTCCTTGGAATGGAATTTACCAGAACAGAAAATAGTATGCACAGGAACCAGACTAAGACAGTAAATCAACTGCTGAAAGACTCTAATATGAGTGAAGCTAAAGCTGTCTACACCAGCTGTGGACACTGCAGATGAAGAAGAAACAGAAACAAACAGAGTTTTTCCATATAGAGAACTGTTTGGCAGACCTCTCTACCTGTCAAACAAAACCAGACCAAATTTCTCCTATGCTGTGAAAATTTGTACCAGAAAAGTTGAAAAACCAACCANAAAAATCTTCAAGAGGAGTGCAAAATCAAAATTCAAGAAAACGCAATAAAATTCCTTGGAATGGAATTTACCAGAAGAGAAAATAGTATGCACAGGAACCAGACTAAGACGGTAAATCAACTGCTGAAAGACTCTAATATGAGTAAAGCTAAAGCTGTCTACACCAGCTGTGGACACTGCAGATGAAGAAGAAACAGAAACAAACAGAGTTTTTCCATATAGAGAACTGTTTGGCAGACCTCTCTAACCTGTCAAACAAAACCAGACCAAATTTCTCCTATGCTGTGAAAATTTGTACCAGAAAAGTTGAAAAACCAACCANTACCTGTCAAACAAAACCAGACCAAATTTCTCCTATGCTGTGAAAATTTGTACCAGAAAAGTTGAAAAACCAACCAAAAGTGACATAACTGCAATCAAAAGAATACTGAAATACCTTAAAGGAACCAGTGACTTGGGAATAGGATTTGCGGGTGACTCGTCAACAGAACTGATTGGCTACTGCGACTCCGACTTTGCAGGCGACACAGACCAGGAGAAGTACTACTGGCTATGTTATCTTCTACTGTGGGGGACCAATCAGCTGGAGCACAAGAAAGCAACCTGTCGTCATGCTCTCCACCATAGAAGCAGAGTACATTGCTGCAGCAGAGTGCACCAAGGAACTTATGTATTTGAAAANGTCGTCATGCTCTCCACCATAGAAGCAGAGTACATTGCTGCAGCAGAGTGCACCAAGGAACTTATGTATTTGAAAACTGTCTTGGAAGAAATCTTGGGTCAGGACATAGTAACCAAACTGTTCACCGATAATCGGAGGGAGTGCCATAAGTTNCTGTCTTGGAAGAAATCTTGGGTCAGGACATAGTAACCAAACTGTTCACCGATAATCGGAGGGAGTGCCATAAGTTTTGTGAAAAATGGGGTGATCAACCATAGGTCAAAACACTTTGACATGTCAGATTTTACTATATTCACAAAAGGGTTATAGAAGGTTTGTTAAAAGTGTTTTACTGCCCAAGTGAAAAACAAAAGGCAGATATCCTTACAAAGCCTTTATCTAATGTCAAGTTTGGGGCTCTCGTGAAAGAAATAGTTTCATGAAGCTGTTTGAATGTTTGAAAAATTGAGAATTAAGGGGGTGTGTTGGAAAACAGTTTCTCATGAACTTGAATAATTCTCAATTTTATGTACTGTTAACTCTTTCCTAGGTTATGTTTACTGTGCGTTTTATTTATTTTGAACTGATCTTGATTCAAGTAGTAACAACGGTAAAAACAAATATGGTGGGCAGGACTGTATAGTGTTTTGTGTCTGTGAAAATTATGTGCAGTTTACAAGTAAAACTGATGTTATGCTGAAAAATTACATCCAATGAAATTAAAACCAGTTTGATTAAACAACAGTTGTGGGTCAACTTGGTGTGTTGTGCACGTCAGTTTGGCAGATGTGCCACGAGCATGGTCTTTACCCATACCACAAGCAAAGGGTTCAAAATTTGAACCCACAAGACTACGAGCCATGAGTCCGATACTGCCAGTGGTATCTTAAAAAATGCCAACCTGAACCTGATTTCCCTTCTTTGGTCACATACAGTGATGAGGCAACATTCACCGAGGAGAGTATTTTAAACTCAAAAAACATCTGCTGGGTCAATGCAAATGTACACGCTATCTATGAGCACAGGTGTCAAGACAAGTTTCAAATCAATGTGTGGGTGGGTATTTTGGACAACTACGTGATCGGGCCGTACATCTTTTTGCTCGAAGTGTTACCCGAATTTCTTGACGATGTTCCACGTTATGTACAATTGAACATGTGGTTGCAACATGATGGCGCACCTGCACATTACAGTTTGAGAGTTCGAAACCATTTGAATGACTAATACCCTCAGCGGTGGATAGGGCATGGCGGACCAGTTGTTTGGCANGTTTGAGAGTTCGAAACCATTTGAATGACTAATACCCTCAGCGGTGGATAGGGCATGGCGGACCAGTTGTTTGGCAAGCATGGTCACTGGATTTAATTATGGTATACTTTCTCTTCTGGGGTTGCATGAAAGATCTCGTTTAACACGCACCCGTGGAATTTGAAATGGATCTGATCGCTATAATCACTGCGGCTGAACCAATCAAGACTTTTTACGGCATCATGACGACGTGGAAAGGCGGTGTAATGTGTGCATTCAAGCCAATGGTGCAAACTTTGAACAATTGTTGCAAACATCATAAATTTGTGCAATGTTTCCATTAATGTAATGTAACGTAACCTATGACAAACTGTTCTTATGTTGTAATGTTCAAATTTTTTTTGTTTTACCATAAAGAACTAAAAACTTTTCCAGTTAAATGCCCATTCTCATTGACGTTCAAAAGATTACATAAAGGACCGAACTGACAGCTCGCCCCACTTGACGTGCTGGCGGACTGCGCACAACACAAGTCGATTCTACTTCAACGCAGCAAGCAACTTGTGTGTCGATTTTAGTGTTACTGTGATTCCAAGGTCGAGTTGCAAACTGTTCCATATTGTATGGGATTCCTCATATCCTAAGGCTGAAAAAATTATCCTATATCCCGTATCTTAAACTACTTTGAAAATAAACTGAATATTAATGAAAGCAGCATCAGTAATTTACCACTTCCGCGATTATGGGTATGTTTATTCTGATACTCTAACCCAATAGCCAAAGATAGTTGCAATTGATGCCTGCAGGTGGTATTCATCTAAAAGTGTGTTGGAACAAGTAGCTCTTGCCAAGATGCTTGAAGGCTATTCATGGTAAAATGAGCACTTTTGAAAGCCTTTACATTTGGAATAACACAGTCAATAGGTATATTTTATTTTAGCCTTAGATGTTAACTTCAGAGTGCAGTGGAATATACACACACGGAGTTNGTTTGAGAGTTCGAAACCATTTGAATGACTAATACCCTCAGCGGTGGATAGGGCATGGCGGACCAGTTGTTTGGCAGGCATGGTCACTGGATTTAATTATGGTATACTCTCTCTTCTGGGGTTGCATGAAAGATCTCGTTTAACACGCACCCGTGGAATTTGAAATGGATCTGATCGCTATAATCACTGCGGCTGAACCAATCAAGACTTTTTACGGCATCATGACGACGTGGAAAGGCGGTGTAATATGTGCATTCAAGCCAATGGTGCAAACTTTGAACAATTGTTGCAAACATCATAAATTTGTGCAATGTTTCCATTAATGTAATGTAACGTAACCTATGACAAACTGTTCTTATGTTGTAATGTTCAAATTTTTTTTGTTTTACCATAAAGAACTAAAAACTTTTCCAGTTAAATGCCCATTCTCATTGACGTTCAAAAGATTACATAAAGGACCGAACTGACAGCTCGCCCCACTTGACGTGCTGGCGGACTGCGCACAACACAAGTCGATTCTACTTCAACGCAGCAAGCAACTTGTGTGTCGATTTTAGTGTTACTGTGATTCCAAGGTCGAGTTGCAAACTGTTCCATATTGTATGGGATTCCTCATATCCTAAGGCTGAAAAAATTATCCTATATCCCGTATCTTAAACTACTTTGAAAATAAACTGAATATTAATGAAAGCAGCATCAGTAATTTACCACTTCCGCGATTACGGGTATGTTTATTCTGATACTCTAACCCAATAGCCAAAGATAGTTGCAATTGATGCCTGCAGGTGGTATTCATCTAAAAGTGTGTTGGAACAAGTAGCTCTTGCCAAGATACTTGAAGGCTATTCATGGTAAAATGAGCACTTTTGAAAGCCCTTACATTTGGAATAACAGTCAATAGGTATATTTTATTTTAGCCTTAGATGTTAACTTCAGAGTGCAGTGGAATATACACACACGGAGTTNCACAGTCAATAGGTATATTTTATTTTAGCCTTAGATGTTAACTTCAGAGTGCAGTGGAATATACACACACGGAGTTCATTACTTGTATGAAAATATTTATTTCAAAAGGCGGTTGAAGGATAAAAAATTGCTGAAAGGAAAAGTAACTAGGCCCTCAAAAGTGCTAATTTTTCTTCCAGTGTATGTTGTTGCTGTCTTTCTTAAAGCCAATTAAATCAGAAATTCAAATTGCACTGAATTATGGTTATAGCTGCAACTGATATTTTATTGTTGTACATGTTCAGAGAAAATTATGACGGTTGTTCAGTACTGATTTAGTACATTACAGATTGTATATTTAAAATTGTAATTTTTATAACAATTTTCCTTTATAATTTCATTTGGTTCAGATGTGTGTCGAGTTGTCAGATGTGACCTCTATAGCAAATCCGAAAAAGTTTGTAACTATTTTCCAAGGTCAACTTGGAATCTTTAGTTCGCCGAAACCATAGGGGAGACTAAAACTAAAAAAAGGAGACTGTACACTTAATTTATTCTGTTGCATGTTACTGAACCTATCAGAATTATGAGTGGGGTCAGGCATTTTCCTTTCCATTATCATATTTGTGTACTTTCAGTTTTCACCTCACATTCTAAAATTTACATTTAGACTGCACAGAATTCTGAAATCAACTAACTTTCTTCTGCCCAGCTTAGCAAACAGTTAACTGATCACTGAAACCCTCTGCGACTCCAGCACTGTTTGTGCAGCATCCATTTTGTCCTGAGACCCCTCATTATTCTGTGGTCCAATCACAGGTGTGTGTCTAGCCCAGCCTACGACCTACATAGAACAATACCACCGTGGCCCCCACAGCTGTGGAGCTGTGGGGGCCACGGTGGCTGAGCGGTTAGTCTGCTCGCCTCCCACCAAGACGAACTGGGTTCAATCCCCAGCCGGGTCACTCCCGGACTTTCGTATGTGGGAATTGTGCCGGACGATGCCGCTGTTCNGAACTGGGTTCAATCCCCAGCCGGGTCACTCCCGGACTTTCGTATGTGGGAATTGTGCCGGACGATGCCGCTGTTCTGTGGGTTTTCTCAGGGATCTCCCATTTCCCCCGTCCTTTCATTCTGGTACTTCTCCATACTCACCTCAATCACTCTCCTCTGCTCTCAAGACCTTGCTGTTACGAGCCACCCAAATCTCTTCCACCACAGTAGTGCATCTTTTAATGTGCACCAGTCATTGGGACAGAGAAACAAACCCTCCTGGCTCCACCATGAGGTGTGTTGGAATGTGTCAAACTGATGAGACGAGCTTTAAAATTCCCATTGAAATTCGGGACCCTGTACCTCAGACCTGGCTGTGAAAGAGTTCAGTAGTAGTCCATTGTACAATTTTGATGTTTGGTTACCAGTTCAATATAGTATTTGGTGTTTGTGCAACAGTACTTGTTTTACAGAATTGTCATTTTATTGTTTTTCCATATTTGCAGCCCTGACAAGCCTTCGTAAGCTGAACCTCAACAGCACAAAGCTCTCTGCTGAGGCATTTGAAAGTTTGAGGAAGACTCTTCCCCTCGTGTTGGAGTACGATGTGCGCTATACGGAGGCCTGGTGAGGCAGCGGGCAGCTGCTATGTGGCTTACCAAGACATCTGAAGAAGTGATGTCCTTGCAAGGACTAATAAATTGACTGTTCCACAAAGTGGAACTATGCATTGACTAGCATATACGTGTGTTTGTGAAATTCAGATACGTGTGTCTGTGAAATATGGATTCGTTTGAAATGAAACCCATGATTTAAACCATTTATCCCTTCTGTTGGACACAACTGTTGAGGGTTGTAGTATGAAGGGCATGGGACATCTATATCTCAGGTTACTGACTTAAAGTGATGTGAGCACAATAGCTTTAATAGTTAGGTTGATAACCACTGTTATCGCCAACACTTTAATTATTCATCACCTAGTGACATTTCAAGTAATTTATTGAATTCCAAGCTAGTCATGTATTTGGAGGGATCAGTAGTGTTCAGCCAATAAATTATGATTTAAGACTATACTTACAGCTTCAAAAATTATAAAAAAATAATTTCCATTGAGAATTTTTTTTATAATATACCAGTTGATGAAACTTTTTGTATATAATTTGTTACACTTTGTATGCACAATAAAGTCACACTGGCATGTATTACCCAGTACTGGACTTTGCCATTTCCAAGCAATACTTGGGAATAATTTTATTAAGATATACTGGCAGGCACAAAATCTTGCCAAAATGTTTGGTTGGTATGTACATGCCATAATTGCATTACTTCATTAGTTACATTACTTCTTAGCAATATCAAAACTTACAAGGCATTAATTACTGATGTAGAATTTAGTGACAAGACTTACACACCCTGAAAGTTGAGTCGCTTAAGCTTTTGTAATACGTTTGAAAAAAAATAATATATGTATATAAATGCTTTACTGATATCTTGGAAAAGAAACGCACACAAAGTTCTGTGGAAGATTTATGACCAGTGCTTTCTAGAAGAGTGAGTCTTAGTATTTACATTTTCAGTAAAATTGNCAGTGCTTTCTAGAAGAGTGAGTCTTAGTATTTACATTTTCAGTAAAATTGTGATTTTCTTTGCAATTATACTTATTTTTACTATCATCTAAAATTTAGCCTAAAACATTTGAAATGTAGTATGTATACAGGTATTTAGTGTAAACTTAGT
The DNA here is from genome assembly GCA_002778355.1 of Clitarchus hookeri. Taxonomy (NCBI): domain Eukaryota; kingdom Metazoa; phylum Arthropoda; class Insecta; order Phasmatodea; family Phasmatidae; genus Clitarchus; species Clitarchus hookeri. Next base: position 135,500 of record NQII01002699.1, on the reverse strand, counting down.
AAATTGTGATGACATTTTGTGATTTGTAAATTTTAATGTTTTAAAGAATTACATTTATATTCAAGTATCAGGGTTACGTGTGTATTTGCATAAAAAATGTTTAATAGTGTAACTGTTAAAATGACTTGCATATGTAAAACTTTCAAGTCACTTGTTTACTAGATTTTGTATGCATTCAGATTAGATAGCTTAGAGACAAATTTGTAAAATTATCTACTGTCAGCTACAAAACATTAATAGCAATTTATGTAGCTAAATTTTTAAAATATCAATACGTAAATTTCATGAAAATAAAATGGGGTACCACAAAAAAAAAACATGTTACCTGTATTTTCTGACCTACTTGAATTGTAACTGTACTTGTAGATCCACAATTATAAAGTATACATGTACCGTAAGACCTAATTGTCATACCCATAAATGATACAGTAAAATTTTGTTAAAAGTACTACAATGCTGCTTTCAAGTCACTGGCAGATTTCATATTAAATACTTGTTCAGAATAAAATTGGCAGTTAGTTTGTACAGTAAACTCTTGATTCCAAGACTTTTAATGGTTCTACAGGAAAAGAGTTGTTATTTTGAACGGGTCATTATTGGAATAAACTTTGCAATTAAATCTCTTTCATGGTTCACCAAAAAAGGATTGTTTTTTTCGAGAGGGTCGCTTTTCCAGGGGTCTTAGAAATGAGAGTTTACTGTATCAAGATTCTACTGTGCAGTATGTATCTTAACAAGCAGCACTTTTTCCATGAATGTTCACACATACAGTCAAAACTCTAAATTATGACCTTTTACAGTTTCCAGGAAAATAGTGAGTACTTCGAAGGAGTCGTTTGAATTTCAACAGATTCTAGCGCAGTCCCACCCCCTATATGCCAAAATTGCATTACAATTTTACTAGGCAATTTCTGCATGATTTTAGTGACAAAAATTATAGGTTATATTTGTTAAATAGTTCCAGTGAATTGACTTGTAAGACATATGTGGTTTTGAGATAAAATTTTACTTATTTTAATTGACTGTGACTCCCAAAAGTTAAAAATTGTGTCCGTGTTAGATTGTTTCTAGAGTGAAAATAACATGTTTACATATTTTGAATTCTTCCAAGAGGAATTATACCCTAGACGGACATGGTTGGTAATAACAATCTAATTTTTTTATGCAAACATGAATACTACTAAGGGAATAAAATATAAAGTTGTTTCTTCACCCGTTTTACAAGATAGGACCCCCAATATTCACCAATTTTCCACAAAGCTCCCATTTTCAAGGTCAAGAAAAGGGCATGTGGAGAAGGGTAAAAATATTTTGTCTGTTTTAAAAGACTGTATTTTTTTTTAACAGCTTTCTTACAAAACAAATTTCATCTTGTTACTTTGACTGGTTTGTGAACTACAAACTGCTGAATTTTAAAAAGATTATGTACGGCACGTTGTTTATGATAATTATTTTACTAACAATTATAATAATAAATGCATTAAATATTAATAGATGCATTAAATCTTTTCTACTGAACTTTAGTGAAACACAGAAGTTGAAAAATTTATCTACAATGCAGGCCGTTGTCTATTCATTCCTCCAATAGAAGAAAAAACTATTTCATAACATTATTTATTAGTGTTAGTAAAATCACACAAATAAGAAAAACTCAAACAAAAAGTGATATTTTCAGTGTAAAATAACCACTGTTTATGCTAAGTTTACATTATCATAAAATAATGTATATAGCCTCTTCTACTGAACTTATACAAAACACAGGAATTAGTCAAATTTATGTTCAATGCAGGCCATTGCCTATCTACACCATCAATATACGGAAAAATTTCATAACATTACGTCCTAGAGTTAGTACAATTTCATGAAAAAGAAACACTCAAACCAAGGACTTCTCAAGGAACAGTTTTGACAAGTTCTCACTCATTACTGGTGTAATGTTGCGANGTAATGTTGCGACATCATCTTTGAACTGACCATAGTTTCAGAATTTTTAGTATGTCTTGAAATAGTACCCAGGTCTTGTCATCCTTATCAGACTTTTTGAATGAAGTTCCAGGCCCTTTTGGATGGAAAAAGTGTCTCCTGTATTCTTCTTCAATGTAAAAACTTGTATTTCTACTGCTTCCCCATTCCACCAGTTACCATGCACACAACAGACATAATTGAGCAACTTTGGTTGTCTCTTCAATGTAGCTTGCTCAATTTCACTGACTGCGATGAGCTGGAAAGTCATTGCGTGTTCAGAAAATGATGTATGCTTGATTTCAATTATAGAAGAACTAATAGGAGTTAAGCTGTGGAATGATCTGGTTTGAGGTACTGGCTGAAACATCTGGAATCTTTTCTCAAGAGCATCTATTATATTGTCTACATCACTTTTGGAACAATTGGATAATACGACTCCTTGAATATGATTGGAACAATATTTGAAAACATCCATAGGTGTCATGATCTGGTTGTTACCTGACTGCTGCAAGCTGGCCTTTCTAACCAACCTCTTCACATTACCTCCTATCCTATCACATGGCCCCTTTCCATGAGCTGTTGCATTCAGCCCCTATACCAAAGTCTCTCTTGCAATGACTTAAGTTAATGAAGGTCTTTTGGTTTTTGTATTGGGCAGATGAGTCCTCAGAGAAGCATAAGATTCTGGATAGGTAGGGGTGATCTTGCTTCAGCTGTCTAATAAAAACTTTTTGAAAAGTATAAAACAATATAGTGTTGTGGTCTGGGTAGTCATTAACAAAACAGAAGCTTTTTGAATAGAATTTTTCATCTGCTCTCCAGTAGACCACAAATGGATGCAGTGTCGATTGTTGACGTGAGCAGTGGAATGATTGGACCTTGTCTTGCACAATACAGAAAAAATTTTCTGAAAAGTCTCCCAAATCAAAAAGTTTACCATCTTTGACAGTCCTCCTGTGAATTAAGAAATTCTGACTGTTTTTTTTAGCAATGAAATGATGGGCTTTCAATTGCTTCAGCTTTTCACACCAATTTTACCATAAAGTAACGAAGAACCAGCACACACGAAGCAAGTTTACAACTGTCTATTGATACCCACTGCTTGAAAGAAACTTCCATTTCTTCTGCCAGTTCTTCATAATCTTCCATTCTAGCAGCAATTGCAGCTTCCAAGCCAGGGCAAAATGCACATCCTGACAACATGCAAGTCTCATTTTCAATATAGCAGATCATGAGCATCAGCAGTTCCTTGGAAGAATGTTACTTTTGATGGCTGAAAGCAAGAGCTTTACATTCTCATGACATATGCAAATGGAATGAGTATCAGTACTACCCGCTAGGACTCAGAATTTTGATCTGAGCTACGCAAATGTAGACAAACATATTTTCTTGTTTGGGTATTTTGTCTTGAAAGCCATACATAGTTCTTTCAAATCACACAAACCAAGTCTTTTATGGGCATTTTCTTTTGCTCCAGTTGACCCTCAGACTGACTTACACCAAATTTTCTTCCCTGGCATCAATCTAATGTAGTCATCATTTTGGTAAAACTCTTGTACTGCTTTAATTGTTTCAACTTCAAGAATATTACTTGCCCTGTTGTATTCTACTTTTGGAAGAACTCTTATTAGTTTCTTCACCAAATCGCGTCTTTTTCGAGCTAAGTATTTACTTACTCCAATGAAGCATACTCAAAATACTTACCTTTTCTTGAACTGGGTCTGCAGTTTTCATTCTCCCCTACAGTTTGTGTGTGTCCCTTTCCGTACCTGCCTTCTTACTGGTCTGACCTGGACTTGGTGCAAGTCCTCTGTTGCCATCGCTCTCGTTGCCACTGGTGAGCTGGTCGAGATTGTGTGATGCTTTACGGTGTGTGCCGGGGAGGGGTGAGGAGGGGAGGCGAGGGGTCGGTACCGCTGATTTAAGAGAAGTCGTCCCCTTTCTCACGCAATCCCAGCAAGTTGATATGGGTGGGGTGGTGAAAAGGGACCTTCAAGGTTTCCTTCCAAGGGGAACCTAGAATATATGGGATATCCCACGACGGGAGTCTAGAGGTCTCAAATGGTCCGTTGCGGGCTGTCAAGGCCTCAATGGTCTGCCTATATTTCCACCGTTGGTGGGCCGCCTCGTCCCTCAAGGCCTGATGTCATTTAGAAACGGCTGTGTTGTCTGGTTCCTGCGGGAGAACAGGTCTGAACCCTGCTTCCTGAGGTCCTTGTACGCCCTTGTGAGGGCTACCGGGTAAGTAACTAGGTCGCCTGAGTTGTTTGTGGTTGGAGGTTGGGGTGTTGCTGCCCTGCTGGCTGGGGACCAGGTTTCTGGGCGCTGGACCTTCCTTAGCCGTCACCTACCTGCCCTCTTACTTCTAGGCATAGGAAGTCCCAGAAAGGAAGGGTTTGCAGGAGCTGAGGTGCATGGAAGCGGCGAGCAAGTCGGC
>NQII01002699.1:117640-130947 GCA_002778355.1 Clitarchus hookeri | reverse complement strand
GGGTCTGGGCGTATGGGGCGGTAAGTGTGTTGGCCAACTTCCCTCATGGTCCAGAGATTGCATTAGGGAAAGGGGCTAGTACATGCAGGGGTGGCTAGCAGGTCGGTCAACCTTCCGTACAGTCCAGTAGGAGAGGTAAGGGGTGGGGTGGCAAGGTATGGTTGCCTCCTAGGGAAAGAATACATGGCGGCGTCTAAGGAACTCTCTATTTATCGCAGCCAAGATACCTAACCCCTGTCTCCACACGCTACTCTCACGAGGTGACAGACCGCCAGCTGTCCTTACACTCATGCGACGACCAACTTGTCCTTCGCCCAAGGTTTAAACACTCCTAACTTCTTAGGTCCAAACACACTTAACTCCTTACATTCTACTCCGCGGTGTTTCTCACTACAAACCAAATAAACTGCATGTAAGAAGCATTCTTGAGTGCAGCAGACTAGGTCTCTGCACGAGTTGTTGCCTGAGATGCAGTGCGTACTCACTGTTCACGCCTCCAGTCATTTCCCTTATACAGCCGGCCGGTGGGTGGTCCAGGAGTAAGCAGAAGGGTGTCCACATATGCCGGGAACCCCTAATCGCACTCTCTCACAAGCCTGCCGCTTGCTGGAGCCACTGCAGGTTTGCCACCTTACGGCCGCCTGCCACTTACGTAACCATCTCGCCAGCCCGCTGCTCTGCATGCTGTCTGTCTGGGCTTTGTTCCCGGCCGCACCGACCACCTTGTAACAAACCTAACGTGAGATGACGAGGCTGGGGAGGGTTATTGACCATCCTAGGACCCAATGTGACCAACCTGGCCACAACAAGTTTTTCTATTATTTATAATGAGCCTTGGATATTTGTGTGGTTTTCTGTATAAGATGAAATATTTAGGTTAAATCATTTACTCAATTTAAGTGACAGTTTCTGTAATTTTTGAAACTTTTTTGATAGATTATTTTGCAGCAGTTAACAATTTTTGAACTTCGAAGCATGTCATGATCTTGGTGTATATAATATTATTCACAGAATCCAATAACACACCAACTGGCTCATAAATATTGTCACCACATGGCTCACTACACTGTTGTATTTTGGACAAACACAGAGCTTTACCATAAATAAGTTTCAGTTTGGGATTTTTTTTACACATAAGCCTAATCTCATAACTCACAATGCCTTTGTTATTGACTTCTTATGTGTAAAAAATTGTTCACAGTATGAATTTCCATATAAATGGGTGAATTTTTGTAAAAAAAAAAAGTTATTGTGATAAGTGCAGACAGTTTTGATGGTACAACCAGTTCTCATTCGAAGCAAGTTCTTATCACTGTCACTAAGCCCAAAAAAATTACCTAAAATATATAACATCTGCAATAACTTAAAATATTAAAAGGTTCATTCTTGTAAAACTCCATGTGTTATTTAATAAACAATTCATTAGATTCATACATCTGGCCTATGTAACAACATAACACAGTTTTAATAATCAACCTCTGATGAGCTTGTAAAGAAGTCAACATAATGAAACATTTTGCTTTTAACCATTCTAAAGAGCTATGTTGGAACTTCGCAGCAGTAAGAGGTAAATAGTTACATCTCCTTAAAAATGACCCTGAAATGTAAATTTTTTGTTTGCGCCAGTGAATTATATTGCCTATCTCTCAGGCAATTTTTTTTTTTTTTAATATACAAAAATAATTTTTTTGTTTTGAAAGGATGAGTTATATTCCATAAAATATATCATTAAAATAAAAAATGGTCGTGCAAATTTTTTTTCTGAAATGTGTTTAATTAAAATGGAATGACCCTTGTTATGCAACTTAAGATTGATATGTACACCATCTTGTGTAGTTGTCAATGTATGATTTTACATGCACATGAGACAACACATCCCTCACCACACAGGAAAATCTACTCTATTGTTCCTTACATGTGCCTAGTCATAACGGTACTCACTGGATTTAATGCAAAAGCTAAATTAAATATCTACACTACATTTATGCAGCCACCTCTTATAGCTACATACACTGGAGAGCCAAAAAAAATTGTATAGGCGTGCGTATGCAAATAACAGAGGTATGGAACTAATCAGAGTAACGCGATGCGGTCGGCAGCGCCTATATAAGACAAAAAGTGTCTGGCAAAGTTGCTAGATCCGTTACTGCTGCCACAATGGCAGGTTATCAAGATTTAAGTGAGTTTGAACGTAGTGTTATAATCGGCGCACAAGAGATGGGACATAGCATCTCTGAGGTAGCGATAAAATTTGAATTTTTGCGTACAACCATTTCACGAGAGTGCCGGGAATATCGGGAATCTGGTAAAACATCAAATCTTCGACATCGCTGCGGCCAGAAAAAGATTGTGAACGAACGGGACAAACGACGACTGACGAGAAACATTAAATGTGGCAGATGTGCAACCCTTACTCAAATTGGCGCAGATTTCAATGCTGGGGCATCAACAAGTGCCAGCGTGCAAACTATTCAACGGACCATCATTGATATGGGCTTTCGGAGGCCAAGGCCTGCTCATGTACAGTTGTTGACTGCACGACACAAAGCTTTACGCCTCGCCTGGGCCCGCCAACACCGCCATTGGACTGTTGACTGGAAACAAGTTACCTGGTCTGACGAGTCTCGTTTCCAATTGTATCGGGCGGATGGACGTGTACGGGTATGGAGACATCCTCATGAATACATGGACCCTACATGTCAACAGGGGACTGTTCAAGCTGGTGGAGGCTCTGTCATGGTATGGGGTATGTGCAGTTGGCGTGAAATGGGACCCCTGATACTTCTAGATACGACTCTGACAGGTGACAGATACTTAAGCATCCTGTGCGATCACCTGCACCCATTCATGTCCATTGTGAATTCCGACGGATATGGACAATTCCAGCAGGACAATGCAACACCTCACACGTTGAGAGTTGCTACCGAGTGGCTCCAGGAACACTCTTCTGACTTTAGACACTTCCATTGGCCACCTAAATCACCAGACATGAACATTATTGAGCATATCTGGGATGCCTCGCACTCCTATGGATTTGTGGACTGCCCTGCAGGATTCATGGTGTGAATTGCCTCCTGCATATCTTCAGACATTAGTCCAGTTCATGCCACATCGTCTTGCGGCACTTCTGCGTGCTCGCGGGGGCCCTACACGATATTAGGCAGGTGTACCAGTTTTTTTTTGCTCTGCAGTGTACATCACTACACTGGCTCTGGGGGGTCGGCATGTATATGGCACACATGTCACTCATTGCACTGGTAGTGTGTGCAGGGCTGCCGCACAGTCTCGGTCAGCATGTACATTGCGTTGTTGCACTGTAGGCAGTGCCCGACTTCTGGGCTCATGATAGGCACAACCAACGTCAAATGTTCACCTCCCGAGTGTGTTTATTACTGGCATCTATACAAGCAGCAAGATATTTAGCGCATTTTATTCGTTCCAAGTTTCTATAATTATAATGTTTCTGAAATACGTTAAAGCCCCCCCATAATATACAGAGCCTCTGCTGTAGTATCCTGCATTAGTAGTAATGGATTGAAGATAACCAAAAGTCACTTTTTCTGTGCCTGCCATGAAATAAAACTAAAGTTCAAATGTGAGGAAAAATGTGTGCATTGGATTTGTAGCATTTAACAAAATCATTCTTCATTGGCAAGGGCCATGGTGGCTGAGTGGTTAGACTGTTTGTCTCGCACCACGGTGAACTGGGTTCAATCCCCGGCTGTGTCACTCCCGGAGGAAAAATGTGTGCATTGAATTTGTAGCATTTAACAAAATCTTTCTTCATTGGCAAGGGCCGTGGTTGCAGAGTGGTTAGACTGCTCGTCTCGCACCACGGTGAACTGGGTTCATTCCCCGGCTGTGTCACTCCCGGATTTTCGCAAGTGGGAATCATGCAAGACAATGCTGCTGGTAAGCGGGTTTTCTTGGGGAGCTCCTGTTTCCTTCACCCTTGCATTCTGGTGCTACTCCATACTCGACTTGCTTCACCCTCATCTGCTCAAAAGACATCGCTGTTACGAGCTGCTCAAGTGTCTCCATCTCCACTCTCTTCATTGGCGTAACAGCTGTGACAGAAAGATACATGGGCTCTGCTACTCAAGTGTTATAATGAAGATAATATTTGTGTTTTGACAACAGCAATCTTTGTTCATATCTGCAGTTCTGAGGAATAATTTTAACCTGGACATGCCTGCCAGGTTCCTGCACAGGATTTTGAAATTAGAGGAGGGGGGTCTGTTGGGAAGGTAACTCCTATATAATCTTCTATCTCACAAGAAAGATAATATGACAGTTCAGCCATGCAGAGCTGCCCATATGAAAAGCAGTCCTCCTCTCACCTGCCACCAGTAATTGGCATTTTTATATGTAGCCTTTTGAAGTTAAAAGCATTACAAGAATTCAAGACCAGTAAACAAGATATCTTATCAAAAAACAATTTCTCTTTTTTCAACCCCACGCCATCCAAACTGCATTGTCTGTAAAAAATAATCAAACCTTCTAGAACAAAAACTGTCGGCTGCATTTCGGAAAGTTTCTATCTACTAATGCTGACGCGTATAACAACTACAATATCCTGAAACTGCAAACGTATGCCCGATAAACATAACTACCACGGCTTTAATTTTTAATCTCAATAAAAATATTACGAAGCCTCGCAAAATGAAAGAAATTTAACAAAGTATCCCGAATATTAATATAACTGCATCATTACAATATCCTACTGGTCACAAATCACTTTCTTACTGAAGTTGTAAACAGCAATTCTCGAAGTTGTGTAAGAATCCTGCGGTTATTTGTTATATGGGAATGATATTGTGCCAATAGCACAGCCATAAGATCCAGAATGCAATTAAATTTATAATAAATTATCATGAAAAACTTTGATAAAGTATCAATACATAGGCCTAATGTTTAAAAACACACTGCAGTGTTCTAATTGGCACTTTTTACTAACAAAATCTCTTCAAAATCAATTACGCATTTTCGTAATTTGCATATTTTTTTTTTAACTTCAAAGCTTGCAAATTATTAAATAAAAATACCAAATCACCACCATATTAGAAGTTATTGGAATAAGCAAATGTGCATTGCACTTGCGGTAACTATTCAACATAGCAAGTCACTCTGGGGTTTTGATTTTGAAATCATAGTACCACTACCACTTCCAGAACTTAAATGCAAAGTTGTGGTTTATAATACATGCATAGTAGCATGGCATGCTTAACAGTTGAATGTTGTGTTGTTTTAACTGAAACCTTTCAAGATACTCGATGCAAATTACAACAAACTAAACACAAAATGGATTCGAACAAGGCCTCGGAATCCTTCAGGTTTTAACAATGCAGGGGGCTATTTTGCCTCCCATAATTAGTCTTGTACACTGTCAGAATAAATGTGAAAAAAGTTTTTATCTATGTGGCACAACAAAACAAAATATTTAAAACTTAAACTCACCTCTTATCATTTACATCATTACTATTTTGTTTCTTGCTGAAATAATTCAATAGCAACTTCTGTCTTCTCGTGCACAACATTTTAATTTCTTTCCATCAATATACACAACCCGTCAAAAGGTGCTATGTTGCATTCAGTAAGGTATTTCTGGACTCACTAAAGTGTTAAGTTTGCCGCCACATGTCTCGTACATTACACGTTACTTAACAAAGAGCAGCACTGTAGAAACTTTACAGCAGTATATTGTAAATGTTATTTATTTTTATGAAAGTTTTATTTTTTTTTAAAACTTTATGGGGTGGTTATCACCCTACTGGGGTCTATTTCCACCCCCTACCAAGGGGTTTGTTTTGTTTACCCCATCACACTGCCAAGGGTTTATTCTGCTGCCCCCCTCGGCTAAGGGTTTATTCCCCTGCCCCACCAGCTAAGGGTTTATTCTCCCCTTTTCTCTTAATGCCCACCTTTTAAAATACTATTTCATGAATGAGTGTCTTACATTCTAGCAAATTGTAAACAAAACTTCTCCCACAATGCATCTTAGCCTGACTCGCAGGCTCATTTTTATGCTAATTTTGATGGTAATTTGTGCTCATGTCTGCCACCTTGAGGCTCTCCTGGAATGTAAATATTGATTTACTCAACCTCTATCAGATGGAAGAAAATAATCCTCATTTCCCTGATGCGTAACGCATATTGGAAGTATGTGTTAGAAGCGGCACTGTCACACCCCTCACCCCGAAAGTTTAAACAAGTGTAGGGCCTTCCGGACGACACANAACCCAGCTTAAACCAGTGTCGGGCCTCCCGGACGACACGTGTTACCTGTTAACGCATGTCGAGGTCAAGCCGCAGTGGGGTAGCACTTCCCGCCCACGGGCCTCTCCCCCACCCCCCTAGCACACCTAGTGAAACTTGTTCACGCCTATCAAATTAGGAGATATGCTGGCGATTTCCGCCCACGAGAGAAATTAAAACACGTTCTGAAGGGTGATACGCACCGAGAATAAGCTGACAGCATATGGCAGGGGCAACTGGCCCACATTACCCCCTGCCCCCTCCACCAACAAGAGGCCAACGTGTGGATGAAGTGTTCATTGTTCAAAGCCTTCCTCCACCCCCTCTCCCAACAAGGGAGGCACGTGTAGGAATCTAGGGAGGGCGCCAAGAGAGTTTAAAAGCTTCTTTGCGGGGAGGGTGGGAGATCAGTTAAACCAGAAGTTCGCAAAAGTAAGGCGGAGCGAGAGGTTACCGGGAGAAGAGAGTAATGGAGGCGTACGTCGAGAAGCGAACCCCGAGCAGCAGTCGTGGAGAGACGGCAACAAAACCAGGGCCTTTCTAAGGCCACCCGAAGCGCCGGATCTCAGTCAGCCGACAACAGACCAAGAACTGCAAGCAGAGCTAAGTATCAAGTCGTCGGACAAAGACCCCCCCCCCCCCNTTTGTGTTTGTATATTGTAATTTCGCAACAATATAACCACCAGTAACTTGAAACCCCGAAAGACTACCTTATTGAATTACCCCATTCAACATCCAAGGCACCTTATAGTCTGTGCCATTTAACATTAACTGAGATCCTATGACCCACAGGTGGGGAATAGCATCATCCCTTCCCCATCTTGCTGTCACATTAAAATCTTTTAGTTACAAAATTTTCTTATCTATGAAAGATATTCAGCAGCACCTTTGTGGTGTAATATTTTATTTGTAATACCACACAAACTTTTCACCTCGAAAAAAAAAAAAAACTATCTGGATATGAAATTGTAATTACTCTATTTGTTCACAACTGTGTCAAAGAAAGGTAGTCTTTATTTTGCCTTTCAGCAGTTCAGTCCAGTGATTTTTTTATTATACAGCCTCACAAAGGCTAGGCAACTCTGGAGCGTAACTTCAGTACCAGCAGGCCGACATGCGCGCGAGACCTTGATGGAAGGCGGACAGTTGTGTGTTAGTAATGTCTATTTTTAGAGCCTTCCTTTTTCTGAGTTTTACAGTAGTAGCAAAGAGAATTGCAATGGTTAACAAATAATGTAACAAACTTAGTTTTCGGTTTATTTTCTTCAAATTTTTCAATTTTTTAACTAATTTTTTACGGTTCCCCAAAAATGGTCTTTACTATGAGAGAATATTTAATACTGGGGTAATTTTGTCTAGGTCTAACTGTGTATTATTTTCTGTTTCTAAGCTGCTTGTGTCCTGAGCTTCTGTCATCAAATACATCAATATGTAAACTGAACGAGCAGCATTGGCCCAAATGATTGGCGCCATTCTATTAGCATCACTTGTAGTTGGCCCAAATGAATGACACTTTTCCAAACACTTTGACTGCCACCATACTTTTTGCAAAATGTGTTTTTTTGTCAAGATCTTTTTATTGAATTTATCTCAATTTAGTTTAATAACAAGAATAAAATTAGCATATTTACAAAAAAAATCTATGGAAGATGTTACAGAGTCATGTGAATAAATATGATGCACATGACCAGAATAAAAATACCGCTGTGCATCATATTGATGCACATGGTGGTCAAAGTTTAAATAATCCAACTTATAAAATATTAATTTCAATATGGTATAGAGCAATAAAACTGTTTACTACCACAAGGTTTTTAAAAACGTTTTACAATTTTATGTATTATCATTATCATTATCTTACAATGTCCACTCCGGTCATGGCAATCGGCTCACCCCGGTATCAATGATATAGGATTAGCATATTAATAATTGTAATGCATATTGTCTAGGTGGGTTATGCCTTGCCTAACTCAAACTGTCAATAAACAGAAAGAAGTTTATTGTCCTGTATTGCTTAGTACTAACAACCCCATGCAACATGACAGGTATGCTTGGTTGTAAACTTATAATTAAGAAATTGATAAACCTACAGCAGTGGTCTGTGATCAATATGTACCATGCCGCTGTACACTGTATCATCGCCACAAATATTTGACTTAACACTGGTCGTAATCGCAGCACCTCTCTCGCTTCTTGGAGAGGCCTGTACCTCAGTTCACCATGTCTCTTGCGTAAATCCTCCCTACGCTGCTGACAAAAAACTTCTGGCCCCCGTTTTGGCATGGGCCTCTTCTCCTTCAGGGCAGGGTGATGCTCCCCTCCATAAGTTTAGTCATTTGGTGCTCTGGGAATGTTGCATGGACCTGCCAATACTCAATACACATTTATTGTAGTTCAGTTTCGTTTACATTAAAATACTGATTACATATATATATATACATACACACACACAGAATGTTCCAGGAAGTCGTGTCAAGCTGAAGAAAGGAGGTAGAGAACCCCGAGACCTATCCGAAACACCCGTACGTATAGTAAGTAATTGTTAATAGTTTAGTGGCTATGAATTTTTTCATTTTTTTTTTTTTCGCAGTTCTACGAGAAATATTGGTATGGTGACATAAATAAATGTGATATACGCTTGAATATTTGTTTAGGATACGCTGAATGAATGGCCAATCCGGTGCAACAACATACATGTTCATCTGTCTTAGCATGGCACCGAGAAAAATATAGAAAAACAGAAAATATCGGAAAGCGTAGTTTGTCCATAATATTTGGTGACGTTTAAAAAGTGTTCCGTACCTACTTCAAAAAACATCCTCGTTTTATCAGCTACGTACCCTGCAAATTTCACTGCGTTACTTCCACAGCTTCACCCTAAGAATGTGATTCGAAATGCAGCATGTGCAAAAATGTGATAAAGCAAATTACAGCAAATTAAACATGCTAGAACAATTTACAAACAATTTTCAAAATTATGACCCTTTTGTTCAATACAAATGCGACATTACCGGAAGAAATTCTCTTGCAAGCCTCGAAACGCCATTCAATTGTTTTTTATGTTTACTTCGGCATCTTGCAGTTTTCTTGTTAGTTACTCCAAATTGTTGGATTCTGTGGGGTAAAGAAGTTCTTTGTAATATCCCCACACAAGAAATCAATCGGGTTCAGGTCGGCGGACCTTGGAGGCCAGGCTATGGATCTACCCCGACCAATCCATTTTCCTGGGAACCATCGGTTTAGAAAATTCCTTACGCACAAGAAGTAGTTGCACTGTGCACCATCATTTTGGAATGTAATGTTTCTGCATGTCTCCAAATCAACATCCTCTAGCAGTCCAGGCAGATCGTTAGTTACAAATTGCAAATAGGATTCGCCGTTCAAGCAACCTGGTAGTTAAATGGGCTGATTAGCAGGCCGTTTAGTATGGCACACCACAGATTAAAACTAAACTGTTCTTGGAAATTGGATCCTCATGTCACGTGTGGGTTTTCGATACCCACATATATATATATACATGTATGTGTGTGTGTGTATGCATGTATATATATATATATATCTGTGTATATATATGTATGTCCCCTTTGTTCTGATTTGTAAAATACAAACCTCCCTCTACAGCAGCTTGCCGGTCAAAAATGTACTAATAAAAGTACAATGCTTCATATCTGTTGTAAACAAATGTCGCAGAAGGAAACTGGTATCTTTGTTATTTATATTCTTACAAAAAATTATATTTGCAGAATAAAACTGATAACCGTAGTTTTCTTAATATTTTTATGACAACTTTACATTTTCTGGAGTTTGGCTGAAGTCATTAACACTGACTTGTAAAAAAAAAAGTAGAGGTGACAATTTTACAAGGTCACCACTCATGGCGAACAGTAAAAAAATTCTAAAAACTGAAGGAAAAATACAAAATCTAAGCAAAAAAATGTAAGTTATAATGATAAACATCTATTAAATAATATGTTTACTGGTGATAAAATATAACTTAATATTGTTGTCCCATTACTTTTCTCGGGGCATCCCGCTGCTGTTCCATCATCTCTTCCTCTCACCCTCACTGGTGTTAAAGAGATCACTGTCAAGCACCAATGAAAACTTCTCTACCCTCTAAACACTGCACTGAAGTTAGGTTGAATTTGAGTCTAAAATTGATGCAAAAACCCTACTGTTTGTGAGGGATGGAGGTCTTGATACAAATAAAAGAACTATATTTAATTTTTAGTATATTCACACAGCAATTATTTACAGCATTAAAATTACTATCTCCACTATTACTCTCTCTCTATCTCTCAGCGAGTGTAATATTTAATGTATATTTCAACTCTAATTACAGTCCTTCTCAATCTTTGGTTATTGTCAATTAACTCATACTCATCACTAACACACATTCAGTCTGTCTGCTGCCATAATTTGTTATGTATTTCATTCATGCATCCAGTCCAATAATCCAGCCTGGCAGTCATACTCTTCACTGCTCTGATACTCAAAGTTGCAGATTTTCCTCCCGCTGGTCACTTCTGGCACTGCTTAACGTCGCACGATCGCCCCGACTCCCGACGCTCATCAACTCTCCGTTCAGAAGCCTGTCGCCCTGACAATATGGAAGGTTCAACACATCCTGAGTCACGCTGAGAGAAACGGTCTGTAAACCAGAAAATTCTTCAGATAAACGCAGAAATTCCATCTGCTGAAGGTCAGGAGTGCATGCCGCAAAAGGATTATTGTGGCTGTATGTTTTTCGTAAAAAGATATGAACGTCTTGGATTATCACCAGCCTGACATTAAAACATCCCTTGCGACTCACCGCCCACTATCATATAGCAACTCTGTCCTCCTCCTCCTCCTCTTCCGCTCGCTTGCATGTGACCAGCCAAGGTCAACACAGACTAGCAACACGTAAGACTGACTTCCTCCTCAAGTCTGTTTGTCCCAAACAGACTCTGCAACATCATGACCTTAGTAGAGTGCCAGTTGGTTGATGTGGGCAACCTTCGGCTACACCCGAGAGCCTTGACGACAAATCCGAAAAGCCACATCATTGATCTTCTTCAGAATCCTGTATGGGCCTTCCCAACATTCTGTAGATTTGAGTACCCTTTTCATCTCTGTGGGTTTTACAGTCACACCAGTTGTCCTTGAAATATCTTTCCCGACATTCTCCTGTCATACCGGGTCTTCATCCTGTCACTATATGGTCCTTTGTGTCTTACAGAAGGGACTAATCCCTTCATTATTTGTTTGAAAAGATGAAGCAACTACAGAATTTCCCCTTGCGTCTTACGTTACACTATGTCTACTAATCTGAAAAGTGCTGGCACTTGCAGTGAATGCTGCAGGTTGTGGCTGGATCCTCGTCCAACATACTCTGAAGCACTGGTAGCTCCTGTCAACTGCCTCACTCTCATTCTCGAGCTAACGTAACTGGTACTTTGCACCCAAGGCACTTCCTCCATGGGATTGCTATCCTTAGAGCCACTAAAGAGAGGGACCATCACATCATTAGTTAAATGCCATTGGCTTTCTTTCACTGCTAAGTGGCATCATGTGCGCACGGCATCTGGACAACACTAGCAAGTTATGTGCATTTTCCAACTGCTTTGTGCAACTTGCAGCATCAGCTCATCGATGCAGTTTCTCAGTTGTTGGGCATATGCACGACACTCATAAATTTCTTCACGCAAGTGCTTGCATGTACTCATCAAAACCATTTGTTCTTCACCTTGCTGCCTCTTTTCCTGCTGCTGCTGCTGCTTCTGTTTCTGCTGCTGCTGCTGTAGGCAATAGGCTCTTAGAGGCTCCAGCTGTCCACATGACCAAGACACCCTCCGTTTTGGTGGGGGACGGCAAAACTCTGTAGCATGTACCCAGGAAGCGATGTCCCTCAAAGCCAACTGCAACCCCTTCAATGTCTTCGTTATTCTGTCGTCGTTTCTTTCAGCATCACTGCCTGTACCAGACTTTGGGGTGCTGGCTATTGTCTTGCTGAATCCAGCTCCAGTACTCGGGCTAAGGCATCCTGCATTGTGTGGGGTGTAGCCAGAAGTATTGCTTGCCATACCTCTGTCTGCGATGACATCGATGTACCTCCTCGGAGCACCATCCCAGAGATAGTTGAGACAGCTACACAATGTCTTGCCATAGCTCCTAGAGTGGCTCTCCTGGTTGCTGGGTACGGCTTCGCAGCTGTGCATGGTGGGCATGTCGCAGGTACCGGTCGCCGAAATGTAACTCCAACACAGACACCTGTGTGGGGTACTCCAGTCGATGTCGCTCTGGCAGAGAGAAGGAGTATGCTCAGTGCGAGGCCTCTGTACTGCGGTAAGATAGTAAGCCCACTGTTATCAACATAACCTCTTTATCTTTATTCCAAGTTTACAATTGGATGTATGTTAGCTTCACTTACACAAACAACCTAAGTTACTAGCGAGTTGTCGTACGAGTGTTACCTGACAATAGTCATCTTGTGTAAAATAAATCTAAGAGGTGCTCTTCTTTTGTACCAACAATTCTGCCAGTGATAAGTATGTATCCTTCCAGAATTTCCCAAATAAATACGATTACCTATTCTCTACAAGCAGGCAAAAAAAAATTTTTACTGGAAATTCTTTATCCTGAACAAATATATGACTATGTTCACTCTCAGTATTGCAACTGAACTGTCATTACACTAAAAACCTTCTCCTTTAGGAGTGGAAGCTTGAACTTTGTTAGGAAATTTACAGCATTTTAATGACAGTTTTTGCTTATCTCTAAAAGGCATCTGTTTCTTGGAAGATGAAATTCCACATATAGAGCTGGAAATTTAAGTAATTTAGTTGCATACTGAATAATTGTCTCATTACTTCATGTTAACGTCTCCTATGTAGACGTCCTTGTAACCGACATCAGGCTTGGCTTAAACGAGATAGCATTAAAAATATTTTTTAAATTGGTTCCCTTATATAAAGATAATTTCCTCATTTCTCAGGGGCGAAATCCTTGGATCCACGTTTTACTAACTAAAAGAAGTACCTGCACTATTATGTATTCCCATTTCAAAACAA
>NQII01002699.1:97178-117616 GCA_002778355.1 Clitarchus hookeri | reverse complement strand
CACCCACAAGCACTATAGCAACTGCGCCACTAACCTGGACACCTTTACCCAATGCTGCCACCACTCCAGCAATGAAGTCACTCATGTCACTGTTACAGTAATGTGACTCTTGATGAAAGAAATAGCACACTACCATGCTGTACATGAACATCAGGCTTTCAAATGAGGCAGAGGCATCCTGGCCCAGCAATCTGACTAAATTCCAATCTATACAGTAGGCCTTCAGCTGCCCCTCCTACCAATTAAATGAGTGAGAGAAGAGATTTGGGCAGTTCTTAACAGCGAGGTCATGAGAGCATATGAGGGTAATTGAGAGTATGGAGCAGCACCGAAATGTAGGGGGGGATCCCCGAGAAAACCAGCCAACCAGCAGTATCGTCCGGCACGATTCTCACATGCAAAAATCCGGGAGTGGCCCGGCCGGGGATTTAACCCGGTTTGCCTTGGTGGGAAGCGAGCAGGGTAACTGCTCCGCCACACTAACAAGGGATGGATAGTGAATGCTAATTCTTCACCAAGGAGCACACCAAATTGTCACAGACAGGAAGATCACTGAGCCTCATCCTGACACACATGCACATTCACCGTCCACTACATAAACAGTTAAGCGTTCTGGCTACCTGCAGCTATTTTGCTTGTTCAAAGCCTTGAAGCACATGAGCTGTATGGCAGACTCTTGCTCACTTATTCACTACTTTCCCCATCACCTCTACATGCAAGGTGCTCAACTGGCACGCAGTCTTTCCTTTGGCAATTTTCCTGAACATAACTTTTAAGCGGTGGCCCTATATTTTTTTTATGCATACTATTTAAGATTAAAAGCATTAGGCGTGTTTAATAACAACTTTTTAGTTTCCGTACAGAAAATTTAGAAGCTAAAACTGATACAAAAAACACCAGTTTTAGCCAATTTCACCCCCAAAAAATAATCCTTGGAGTTGAAATGAGAACTTCAAAATTGTTTTTGTGTATGTAAGGTTTTTTTGAATACTTTTTGTGTTCACACGCATCTACAAACCATCCAACTGTTTTTTAATGAAGTGTTTTCTAACAAAACTCTGCAATGCACTTAATGCACCAACCAGGTAGAGAATTTAAGCAACTATATTTTCTTACTTATACCCAGAAATTTTATACTGAGTTATAATAGCTGGGATTAATTAAAATATAATTGGTCCTCCACATTCTGGCCATAGTGTTATTCCAAACACAGACAGCCATCACTTTGTAACACATGGAAAACCAAACAACTTCCTAAACAACTAAGGCATACTATATGTAAATGTGAAGCTGAAAATGCATTACGAGAGATAATATATACTAATTATAAGAAACATTTAATAATTGCAAATAAATATGATCATATAGATGTTGCAAACAACTAAATAACTTCAGTTACATAGAATACTAGCTTCCTTTATGTGGTGTCGCTCACGTGTATTGCACCAAGAAGCTACAAATCCTCTACCAAAAACCTATTTGTAGACCACATTCGCAGTTATGCCCTAAGGTACTAGGATTGTCTGGTTGCTAGATGAGCATGCTCTGGAACAGGCTACGTAGATCTGCAAATGTGAGTAGTAGTCCTCACTCAAATCTCACCCTGCCACCTTTAGCGGATTTCCCATGGCCATATTTATAGCCATAACAAAACAGAATTTGAGGCGAATTCCAGTCTCTTGAATAATTTGAAAAGGGTACTTGGATGGAATGAGTGGCATGTGTGACCCCACGCACATTGAATTGAAACTGTGGCATCAATTACATCTTTTTTGTCAAGCCTTCACTTGGAACCTGGTGTTATTGCAGCATTTTCGTGGTAACGTTACTAGAGCCCCAACATTGAGTAGAAGCTTGTACATGATAGCCAGGAGGGTAGATGTATTTTTACTCCATTTCTCCCCCTCAAACACTTAAGCAAATGATGCTAATGATTTATTATATTGCTAACATTGCTCAATCCTTGTAACAACTTCACGTCAATATATTTTTAACAATTTGTTGATTCATTTAAAAAAAAAAAAATTAAAAATTGGATAAATTGATTTTTGTCTTCTAAGTATTTCTAGTAGTAGTTCTATTGGAATACATTCAAGTTATATTAAATATTATTTTTGTGAACAGAAGCTATGATTTGTTGCAAAACCAAATACAAACAGATTTCTATGACAATTATATTTGTAAGAAACAAATTAAATGTTGCAACACAAAAATTGGTTACTATGCAGCTGGCATATATCCTTATTCACTCTTCATCCTAAATAACATACAAAATTTTTAGCTATGGAATAAAATTAGATTTATATGCATCTATAGAATCACATAAAAGTGTATTTCACTAACTGCACAATTTACGAAAATGTGATATTTAAATATTGATCCTACTCAATTCTGACAACTTTGTCTATAACTGCAGGGGAAATGAGACTTTTTTATTTTATATTAAGAACCAGGCTTTTTTGGCATTCATAATTTTATCATTTGATAGGTTTTTTTTATAAAATATGTTTGTTTGGAAGTTACAGGCATGGAAACGATAAAATGTAGGAAATACAGGATGTCCGAAAAGACTTTCTCTGATTACAAACTTGATTTACATTCACTTTATGCAAGATAGAGATGTGAAACTAGTGTCAAAATGTTGGAAAACGAACCAAGTTTTTGTTGCAGGTTTTAGTAACGTGGCTGTAGTGTAGCTAGTGTAACTGTTGCAGTGTCTATAAAACAGGACGCATACACAAATCAGGAAAAAGCTCTGGTACCATGATACCTGATCACCAATAACAGTGCAGAGGAACTTTCAGACAACGTATGGAAGATGCCGCTCAATGTCAAGAGCATTAAGTCGTAGTATGACAAGTCCAAGAACACAGGATCTGTTGCTGACTTACAGAGAGCTGGCTGACCATCAACCTCAGCTGAAAGGGTGAAAGCAGTGAGACAGTCTTTCGTGCAAAGTCCCAAGAAATCAGTGCATAGGACCTCACGTGAATTACAGATGTCAAAAAGTTATCTTCATATCTTACACAAACATTTATTGTTTTGTGCATACAAAGTGCAAATTGTTCAGGCTATGCTGCCCAATAACGTCACGCATTGGTATGACTTTGCAGTCAAAATGTTATCATGTATTAAGGGCGATAACGGCTATCTCAAATGTGTTGCTTTTCCTGACAAGGTAACTTTTTTTTTGTCAGTAGTGTAGTGAACGTGAACTGGCGTAATGTACATATTTGGGGTTCAAAGTCCCATGGTGAGGTGTCAGAGTGTACCAGAGGCAATCAAAAGTGTGCGCTTTTGCATGACAAAATTATTGATCTATTTTTTGCTGAAGGCACCATCACATCTCCAGTGTATCTGGACATGTTGCAATTGTTTGCTGTTCCTCAGTTGCTTGAGTATCACCCAGATGCAATTTTTCAATAAGAAGGGTGCACCGCCTCATTGTAGCCTAGGATCAAAATCTCTAAATGTTTCTGTCACGAGCAAATAATGTAACAAGTTGCTAATAAATGTTTTTACAGTAATTAGTCCATGCTGAATATGAAAATTGCTGTTAGCACTCTGGATTTTTGCTTGTTACTAAAAAACAAGATTGCGGAATTTTTGGAAACCAATTGTAATTCATTGTTGAAAAGGAGATTTTGAGGTGTAAAATTATAGGTTTTTGGGAGTGTTACTTTTATTGGACAATATGCTAATGTTTTTTAACATCAAATAAAGTTAGAACAACAAAATGGTGGCTATTTAAAAGTAAGAAAGGTCAACGCCTTCACACTGAACTTAGTAAGAGTAGGGCATAGGTGTAGAATCGCAATAAAAAATCATATGAAAGAAATTAATTAATTTACAAAATGAAGGTTTTGATACCGATCAATAGCACCAAAAAGGCTGTAAATATGATAAATATTTTATCACAAGGAAAAATAACTTTACATAGCATAATACAACATTTATTCTTCAGTTCTAGCAATATGGATATTCCTCCAAAATAATGGTTGGAAAAGTTTCACATATACTTGAAACATCTTTCTCAAGTAATCAATATGTCCACATTCCTACACTGTACACCTGCAAAACTTAGTGCACCTGAATGCCAACCAACATTTGCATCTGTTTGTGTGGCACTTCTCAACCCTTCATTTGCAGAACACTAACGCCAAGCAATTATCTGGAACAGCCTAAATGTGGTCCACAGAGGTGTCAAATGTCCACTCATGCACCATCCTGATGAAAGTGGTGAGGGGGGTTGAAAATGGCTATATGTGCATTCTTCCATATGGCCACCTGCAGGTGAGCCCTTCTGAAATATTGCCGAATTGCATCACTGCTAGGTGGCAGTGCTTCTGGCTTCTTTGCCACACCGAAAAGAGCATACTGGGTGGCATCGTAGGTGCATACATCATCACATTTGTAGAGCCTGGTAATAAAGTGCTCTGCAGAACTCACTTGATTTGTAGTCAGTGGCACATAACCAAACCTGTTGAGAAGCTTGCAATGTGCAGTGTATAATTTCCTCCATGCAGCAGGTTTCGTTATCGTGGCCATGTATGAAGTCACATCACTTTCAGTGAGAGCATGAAATCCCTTAAGATTTTGCTTTTGTGAGGTTGACAAGCTTCCGCTAAGCAGATGGATAGGAATATATTTCCTCTTTGTTGCTGTTCCTATCATAACCTACATCTCCTTACACTCAAACCAATGGTAGTGATGAACCAAGAGAAGGATGATATCAGTATCCCTTGTTCCTATGACAAGTGTCTCATTCTTAGTAGCAGCAGCAGGCAGAATGACACTGACACATACCTTGGAAGCCACCAGCGATAACCACTTCCAAGTCATCAAATGCTGTTTCTGCAAGATGGCATGACAGAAAGGATGTAAGCTGGGCTTTATTTTCTGGAAGGAAGAGGAAGTTTTCCCAGTTTTCTAGAAGAGGCACACTTTTGCTGCTGACTGACCTGTGAATAGGTCTTTTTGACTTTGATCACCTTTGTCTGGTAAAATTCTTGGTAGATATACTCCTGTAGCGATTGAACAATATATCCACTCTTGAGAATCCCTTAGTGTGTTTCTTGACATAGACTATAATGACATCTGCTAGATCTGCAAAGGTTCTAGCCGAAGAGGGTTTTCAAATTTTTTGTACCATAGCCTGTTCATCAATAATTAGAAGTGAATTACTTGCAACTTCAATTGCAATTGAGCAGGTTATTCTGTCAATCAGCATCTTAATTAGCCCTGCTTTGTCGCCACTTGTACCACCATTTAGCTCTGCCAAGGCTAAAGGTTTGGAACATAGTTTGTGGCGTAATATGGTGATGAGATGTACAGGACTACCAGCTTCATATGCTACAATGGTCCAGTGCATAATATCAATGTCTTCTTTTACCTTTTGTTCAGTGAATTTTATATGCTTTCTTACAGGATCATGGAATTTTAATGTAGTGATGCCCTCCTCAATGGTAATCTTTTCCTTAGCAAAATTTGAGTCAGTTTTACCAAGGTCTCGTGCATTTATCAGAGAGTTAGCAATTTTATTAGTTGTGATATCTTTGGTAACATTATTTTGAAGATGGGTACCTTTTCGAAAGGAAATTACTGCTGCAGATTTTAGAACTTCCAGCAAGTTAACTTCATCTTCCTGATCGTGGTTTTGACTACCAGGTCAAACTTCCTTATGAATATTTTGCGTGGTTGACAAATCAAACATTTCAGCCAATGAAAGGACAGAGCCCATTGATGAAGCACATCACCTTTGTTTGTGATACCAGTTAGACCACCTGAATCTTTACGTGTTCCAACGAGCCATTCCTGAGCATGAGCTGAATCAACTTGGTTGAATTTTTCAGGTGAGTCTTTTACTACGAAGTCACCAGACCTAAATGCCTGCTCTATTTCCTCAGTTAGCTGATGCATTTCTGCAATGTAAACTGAAATGAACTTCAAGCATTTTATGGGGTCATATCTAGCCAAGTATGGCAACATTGCTGACAGACTATGCAAATACAAGTCCCCTGAAGATTAGGAGAATAAAGACATAATAACTAAATAAGTCCACCAAAAAGCGAAATTTGGATTTTTTTTTTTTTAATGCAGTGACGTAAACTCTTGGAAATACACATTCAGAGACTTAGATCTTGCCTGTAGGGTCGATGCCATTGAATCACTGATGACATTAACAGCAGCAGATGGGTCAACATCTTTTGTGGTTTTTAAGGCCTCTGCTAGACATTCATCCCGTTCTTCGATAAACAACATGAGGATAGGCAGCAAAATATGCCAGAGAGCTTGGTAAGGGAGCTTATGAAACCTCATTGCTTTCTTGTAAACTTTATCTTCCAGTGCCATGGCCGGCCGACCAACAGCAACAATTCCCCCACATTTCATTCTCCGGTAGCTCTGCACGACTCATTGGCTATCTTAACATGCAAACAAGTTCGTCTCTTATATTTTTCCTTACTCTCATCCCTTTTTCTCTCACTTCATCTTCCTATCTCTCTGTTTATGTTTCTATTGTATTTCTTAGTACAAAAATGTTTGTTGGAGTTGAAATATTTTTTCTAGATATTCATGACTAGTTGTTTGCTTGCCAGCATCTGGTACTGGTATAAAAAAAGTTTCCACAGTTTGGAGAGCTGAGACAGCACAATAAGCACTTTTTGAAAGTTTTGCCATTTTGTCTGCCATCTTGTTTTTTTTTTGTAACGAGCAAAAATCTATACATAGTGCTAACAGCAATTTTCATATTCCGCATGGTTAAATTACTTTATAAACACTTATTAGAAACTTGTTACATGATTTGCTTGTGACAGTCAGAAAGAGGTCGATTTCTTTACTTTGATCCTAGTATACTGGGGTTTGGAGGTTCATGCCTATCTTGATACAACTTGTAATGATGCAATATTCGTAATTTTTCGGGACACGGGTGTAAAATTCTTTCGTGTGTTTGAAGCTTTGGAAAGCTTCTTAATATTTTTATCAGGTTCAAGTTTAAAGCCGTGGTGGCTCGTTTCCCGTGTTAGTTTATCCGGCAGACGTGTGCGTTTGTAGGTTATGGGGCGGACGTCTGCTGTTTACGTTTATCAGAGGACGGTTACAGTTTCGTTTCGAACTTTGGTTTTTTGGGGAAGCGACAGCATTAATTAGATTAGTTCGTTTCTGTGGATTGGGCAACGTCGACAGGTTTTAGTTCCTTCGGCGCAGTTTAATGCGTCAACAAATGTTATACGAAACGAGAGGTTAGTTTATCGGGATGTTGAATGCGTCGACAGTTTTAGTTCCTCCAGCGCATTTTCAGGCAACGTCAACAAGTTTTTGTTGTACGAGAGGTTCGTTTCTGTTGACAACGCAGTATCGATAACGTGTTGAGAACGGGACACGTGCAGTTTTAGATGACGCTGCTGGCAGATGCCGGGCGCTTATCTCAGGAGATGGGGGTGATAGGCAGCACAAAAAGGGCATCTGTCTGTCGCCCTAAGGGAGTCTTATTCCAGTCAGTCGTCAGGGAGAGTTACTTCACGTCGCCTGTGAGGGCAGGTCAGCGCAGTCGAGAAGTATCATGCAATGCTAGCCTAGGCCGCGTTCGGGCAGGACTAGAACCCCCACATCGGCAACTAGACTTTAATATATCATTTCTCAGCCGGTGTGGGAGGTAGCCGCATTTTAAGTTTCTTCGGGTCAGTTTTTTAAGAACATCATTACGTAAACGACTGTGGCACTGTTAACTGCAATAGTATATTTAATGGTAAAGGTTTGTACTCTGCATACTGAAACACCGTCTGTGCGTCTGTGAACTGTGTTGCAGAATGTTAAATAAATAAATATATATCAAACTAATATGGAACTTTTTTCTTAAGTAACTAGTGTTCAATTAACTGAGTCTCGTGTTTCTACCTCTGAGCAAGCCGTGGCAACGTAAACAGTCGACAGTAACAAGTGCAGAACGTTAACAACATGGCGCCCACCTGTGCGGCTGCATTAAAATATCGCTCAACTAGCCCGCGGAAACATTACAATATGGCGCCCAACGGCGAGGCTGCATTATTTTAAATAACGTGTTAACGAACGCACTACCCGGACTATTACAAACTTTTCCTGGACAATAGTTCGATCATGATGGCCCGACAGCTTGGCCTCCACGCTCTCCTGACATAACCCCATTAGATTTTTTAATGGTTTTATGTCAAGGGCAATGTCTACAGAATCCCTGTATCAGATCTTGCAACTCTGCAACAACGGATATCCACAGTCACTGCATTCATCCCACCTATGATGTTGGCTAATGTATGGACAGAAATTAAATATTGACTACATGTGCTACATGCTACCAAGGGTGTTCACGTGGAGACTTACTGATGTGTTGTCCTGTTGCAACAAAAAACTTGGTGAGTTTGCCAATATTTTGGCACCGGTTTAACATCTCTATCTTACATGTTGCGGATAGAAGTAAAGATTGTTATCAGGGAAAGGCTTCGGACATTCGGTATATCACTGACAATACATTTTATCCCGTTTCACATTCATAGGGATTTGAATTTCCAAAAGACAGGATATTCACGCTCAGTTGTTTATGTGACCAACCTTTGGAAGCAAAGAACATAACAGTATTCTATCATGCTATTGAAAGATTCTTCAAAATCACGTTTAGCCCTTTAATCTTATTAAGGGTGGAATTTTAAAAAATGTGAAATTTATCTTTAGGTATTTATGTAGCCAACCTTCTTTAATAAAGGGCATAATAATATCTTATTGGGTTAATGGGCTATTGAGGAATACTTGAAATTACAATTTACACCTTTTCACCCTCTTAGGGGTTGAATTTAAAAAAATCCTTTCTTAGGGGAAACCATCCTAAAATTTTCATGATTTTATGTGAGTGAGTGAGTGAGTCAAGACACTTGATTTTATACATAGAGATTTATTGCTACGGTTATCAGATTCTTACATGTTGAAAGCATGACTGTGATTTTACATAGTAGTGCTACAATACTATTAAACTGAACATTACATTTTTTAATACGATCAACACTTTTGTATCTAGATGAAGAAACATATCTGTACAATTATCAGGCTTAATTATTCTAGAGAATACACATTAAAACATAGAAACACAAGACAATATCACTACATATATAAAAATGTACACATACCAAAGCAAAAATGCATAACCTTACACTAGTTATAAACAATAAAGTTATGTAAAGTTCCACTTTTCAGAATGATACTGATTCATTACCAACATCTGTACTGCAGAGATTATGCAATCAGTGCAAATATTTTAAACATTATCTTTATTTTGAGATATTACAACACACGTAGGGCTACTGTTCCCAACTAACTGAAGTTTTCCATTTTTAAAATCCACTGCAGCAGACTTACGTTTATTTGGGCAGGACTGTATTTGATCTAAATTATGGTTTGGTGATTTGTGAGTTCCCATCTTTGTGAGGTTTTCAGTTTTTTTACTTAGTTTTAGTAAGTTGTCAGCATTTTTTAACAGGGAACAAATCTGATTCACCACCTCAGAATCCATTTTTTCTATTTCAATATCAGAATCCATTGTCTTTTGAAGACCTGCTAATGCACCAATAATTCTGTCTTTGTTTTCTGTGCTATGCACAGAAAAATCCTTATTTAAAGCATTCAGGCACAGCTGACTGTCATCATCTTTGGTGTTAACTGCAAAGCTAATATCTTTTAGCATTACTTTTGAAACTACAAAATGAATGTGTGAACATATAAACGATTTAACAACCAAGTCAATACAAGTGCAGGAATACTGATGAAGACAGATATCGCAGATGTCACACTTGATAGTGCAGCAACTTGCCTGCAATTTCTTTTCAACTGTATATATACCTGTGTCACTTTTTACAATCCATTTTTTCTTGCATTCTCTAATAGAGAAAACAGCAGATGCTGCTAAGCTGTGGCACTTTTGAATATCACTAATAAGCTCAATTTTATTTCCTTCAGAGTTTTTCACCATTCTTTCTACCACTTTGTCATGCATATATTTTAGGATAGCATGCAATCTTCTATCTAAACGTTTAAATGGTTGATGGGATATGTATAAATACCTACCTACCTCACGCATACTTTTCAGGAACATATCTGAATTGCTTAAACAATCTTTTCTGAAAAAATATGCCCACTGTTTGTAGTTTTTGACATATTGCTGTTCAAAATACTCCCCAAATTTCTGTGTATCATTATCTTGAAGCATTAGTAATATTACAGACATCAGGTTACCTTGAAATATGTCCTCACTTTCATATTCCAAATTTGCCTGCAACATCTTTACTGTATTATACACCCATTCTTGTTTTTCTTTGTTACTGATTTTAGACAAGCCAGACTTCCAAGCACAGTCTACATGCCAGGGACAGAACAGATAGTACTGTACGTCACACATTACATTAACCCAAGCATGAAAAACTATTGGGGTGACATCTGACAAAAATATTCTACAACTTACGGTACCCACCCTTGATTTTACACACGTGAAAAACTTTTCAAAAACCAGAGTATCTTTCCGGTTTGTAAACATAAAAGCCACTGGAAAAACTTCTCCATAATTATCTGCTACCATTAATATTGTGAAGTCAAAACTGTCAATCCCACGGGTACTGTCTACGCATATTGTATTACGACCATATGTTGTTAACATATGCTGCTGATATTTGTTCATAATAACTAAACAAAAGTCATTTTCTTGAAAGTCATCAGTTACATTCCCTTGTCCTTTGTAAAACAAAACTGGGTTCTCATTCGATCTTTCACATCTCTTGACCAATAACTCAACACAAAGTGCATCATTTGTGTACTTCATACCATCTTGACTCATGGAAATTTTTCTTTGAATGTTAGTGGTATCTTGACATGTAAGTGAACCCATTCCTTTTAAGTCATTTTTCACATTACTTTGATGGCCATCCATTATTCTAAAGTAGAAAGAACACAGAATAATTAATTAATATTAAAATAAAGCAAAGAAAAGAGAATAAAAGATAAATTAGGATTAACTTACGCCTCCTTACATAGTCTTATCAACAATTTTTCAGTTGCACCAGCCCTGTTAGGTTTTTTAAATCTTACGCGTTGTTATCTCTTCTTCATGATGGTAATGAGTTTTTATTCTACTGACAAACAACCCATTGCCATTAGTAGTTACTGTTATGTAACAATTACAGCAATGACTTTATTTTGATGAACCCTTCAATTTGGTAACACTCTTGTTAGTCCTTAGTTTCACATTTCCTTGAAAAAATAAAATCAACTTCATTACCATTACTATTGTCAAAATCAATTTCACAGAGACTTAATATATGTGACTGGTTTGCAAATAAAATTAATAATGTTCACACACTGTTACCTATTGAGACAGAGTCAAAAAGGGTGACAAGAGGGTGACATTCAATGGAGGGACAGACCTATCATTTCATTTAACACCATCCTGAAGAACAGATAAAGTATGATGCATGGCACATATTGACCTTAGTACACACCACTGAATTTCCGTCGCCCCCTCATGACTGCCACAACAATGTACGACAAAGGGAGTAGAAATGTATGCACCTAACCTCGCAGTGATACTAACAACACAGCCCTAATCTGTGTGATGTGTGAGAGGGGATTGGAAGTCACTCAGTCACCCTTTTGCACACATGTATCGCATTGCGCAGCCACCAAGAAGTGGGAGAACTATGCCACAACTTACTACACCATGCATGCCCCTGGCCCTAACGTAGGTTGTGGAGGAATATATAAGGCAGTGTATAATAATAAATGGGTGGTCCTTCGGTCTTCCATCCGAGAGTTATCTTTCAGCATGCTCAGTGATTGCCATCTCCAGTCTAGCTGCTGTGATCTGGCCACCTTTTAAGGTGAGACAACAGACTTGCTTCAAGACTCCAACCAAACACCAATTCCCTTTATGGGATCCTGTAGGACTGCCACCAAAGCATCAGAAGCCCTCCAACTGTATTAGATTTCAGAACCAACAAGACTGTCAACCAACCACCATCATTATGTCCCACACAAGGATTATGCCAGCAAACACAACTATTGTTAGCTATAAATAGAAATGTGTAACTACAAAGCTTGGTACAAGGAAAAATTAATNGGAGGGTGGGAGACACCAGGTATATGCTCAGTTTTAAACTAACAATACTCAGTTTTGCTTACACACTATTTTACTGATGACAGATGGAGAAGTTTCACCTACCTGTCTTTTCCACTCCCTCATTTCCCCAAAAATAATGGGTGAGGGATTTTAAAGTGGAAAATACAGATAAATATCCACATTCTAGTTGCAGCAAGATTGCGCTTGAGTGGGGGTTATCACTGCAAATGGTTCGGTTGCTGTGATCAATAGAGTGCAATGATTGACTCTAGACGAACCAGGTGAAACCGTTGTACAAGGCTCCTGACTACTCATTGCAGGTACACACTGATAATCGCTAGTCTGACTCTGTCACTACCTGTCTACTACAATTATCCCCACAATTCACTGCTGGAGATGCAGGGACATGTCAGATGTTACTAGTTTTTTTTTTATTTCACTATTTCTTGTAAATCAAAATTAACATTAACACGAAATGTATTCAGTTATTATCAAATTGTATTCTTGGCCAGGCATACATTAAACAAAAGTGTTGATACTCTGTTTTATATTTTTAAATCGCAATGCACAGATATTCTAACCATATTACAACATATCTTTTTTTATAACATCAATTTAGTCTCGTCATCCAGTCTTGTGATTCTCTTATCTTGATTCAGCAACGGCATGTGATGTAGGTTCCTGGTGAATACTGGAGGCAGTGGCAGGTATAATGTACTTGTGGTGCCTCCTCTGCACTCTCCTGCTGTTGTCCCACATGTTGTCCCACATGAGGAAGCTGCACGGGACATCAGCTGGGCAGAGCAGTACCTTGCGCCACCACACCGGACCCTCCTTCACCAGCAACTCCTCACCTGGCCACATTTCCTTTCCTCTTCTCTCGATAGCTGTCCTGTCATAGAAACACTTTTGCTTAGATAGCCTGGCTCTTTTGTATCTTGTCCCTCACAGATCTCTGGCTTCAACTTTGCAGAGGTCAAAGGGACTAGTATTCAGAATTTCTTGTTGATTAGCTGGGCTGGGTATGTACCCAATCCTATAATTGGTGAATTNTCAAAGGGACTAGTATTCAGAATTTCTTGTTGATTAGCTGGGCTGGGTATGTACCCAATCCTATAATTGGTGAATTAATATATTCTAATAAGGCATACCATAACTTGCTAAAGTCAGAATTAATTTTTTTGAATATTTTCTTAATTTTTTTGAATATTTTCTTCATGATTCCAACTCAACTGCTTTTTCTGATAAAACGTTAGACTGAGAATGTCTAGGGCTGATAANTCAAAGGGACTAGTATTCAGAATTTCTTGTTGATTAGCTGGGCTGGGTATGTACCCAATCCTATAATTGGTGAATTTATATATTCTAATAAGGCATACCATAACTTGCTAAAGTCAGAATTAATTTTTTTGAATATTTTCTTAATTTTTTTAAATATTTTCTTCATGATTCCAACTCAACTGCTTTTTCTGATAAAACGTTAGACTGAGAATGTCTAGGGCTGATAAATTTCAGTTTGATGTTCAAAAATCTTTGACAAATGTTTTAAAATCTTAGCTATTGAAGGGCACATTATATGATACTACAGTTTTCGGAAGCCCAAGTTGAGATCAAACCCTTTAAAGCAACAATAACTGAATATGCAGTATTAGACCTTAGTAATACAAACTCCAACCACTTTGAGAAATAATCCATTACTAAAAGCTGAGATTTGCCTGGTACGTCATCTATAATTATTTCCAATCTTATTAAATGGCAAATCTGGAATGTTTTGACATTAATGGCTCTTTTAGTTGATTTTCTTGGTNTTTGACATTAATGGCTCTTTTAGTTGATTTTCTTGGTGTGTCTGACATGCTGAACAGGTTTAGACATAATTTTCAATGTGTTGATTCATATCTGGCCAATATATTATTTGTCTTGCCTTCGCCTTAGTATTCTCTATCCTGAAATGTTCTCTGGGTAATAATTTCAAAATGCCAGTCCGTAACAGAGATGAAATTATAACTCTTCCATCATAAAAAATTATTGCTTTCAAGCACAAAATGTTATTTTTAAATTTAAATTACTGCTAAAATCTGATCTTATGCATGTATGATTGTGGCCATCCTTATGATGATGCTTTCAATCAAATCCTAGCAACAGGTCNTAAAATCTGATCTTATGCATGTATGATTGTGGCCATCCTTATGATGATGCTTTCAATCAAATCCTAGCAACAGGTCATTAAGTGTTTCTTCCTGAATTTTCTTAAATTTTACCTCAGTCACTTCTAATGTATATTCGGGACAAGATTAATTTNATTAAGTGTTTCTTCCTGAATTTTCTTAAATTTTACCTCAGTCACTTCTAATGTATATTCGGGACAAGATTAATTTTATGTATAATTATCTGATTTGTCAGTAGATTGTTGCATTGTTTAAATATATAAAGTCTACATACTGCATTAGCAATGAGGTTATTTTTTATCATTTACAAACTTCAAATCAATGGCATACCTCAAAATAAACCAAGGAGAAATCTTTGCAAACTTGATGTCACTTGAGACAATTCTTTTTGAAAGATCAAAACCAGTGGTTTATGGTCCGTATACATTTCTATTTTAGCTCTATATANACTTGAGACAATTCTTTTTGAAAGATCAAAACCAGTGGTTTATGGTCCGTATACATTTCTATTTTAGCTCTATATACATATGAGTGAAATTTTTTAAAACAATAATATAGCCAACCTCTTTTACTATTTCTATTTGAGTATATTTCCTTTCAGTTTCTATCAAAATTTTTATCAAATGTGACAGGTCTCCCTTTCTGTAATGGTGCACATCCTACTTCATTACTTCTAGTGTCAACATACATGGTTAACTGTTTATTAAGGTCAAACAAACCAAAGACTGGAGAATTGGTTAGAATTCATTTTATTTTCTTAAGAAATTAAATTTCTTCTTTACCCCAAATCTACTCTGCATCTTTTCTAATTAATTTTCTCAAAGGTGCAGTAAGATCAAAAAAATTTTGAATAAACTGACTCAAACATCTACAAAGACCAAAAAACATTTTAATTTTGTTCACATTACTTGGATCAGGCATACTAAGAATCACATCAATATGTTTTGGATACATGAAAACTTCCTTTTCTGAAAATACAGAGCCTATGTATTTGACAAACTATTCCAAAACTGTATTTTTCTATGTTAACTTTATTCCCCATGTTCAAGTCTTTTGCAATACCTTCCTAAAGATATCATCATGTTCCTCCAACATTGATGAACCTATAACCAAATTGTTGTATATCAGAATTACACCTTCAATAGCTCTTGTTGTATACTTCTGAAACCAAGGTTCTTCCAAATGGCAAACAAAAACATCTAAATCTCCAAAATGATGTTGCAAAAGTGCAAAGGTCTGCAGATTCCTCATCCAGAGGTAAATGACAAACACCTTCTTTTATGTCCACTACAGANTTGCAAAAGTGCAAAGGTCTGCAGATTCCTCATCCAGAGGTAAATGACAAACACCTTCTTTTATGTCCACTACAGAATAAAATTTTATTTCCTTGTAATGTGATCTTTATATCCTTTTGGGCTTCAATGTATGACTGCTCCCGTTCAATATTCAAATTTAAAACTTTGGGTCTAAACATATTTTAAGGTAACCACTCTTTTTCTCAGCTATGATTAAATTATTGACCTGTTGCATGGGTTTAGCAACATATTCAATTATTTTACTGGGAAATAAATTGTTTAATGCTTTCTGACACTAAGGAATCCTATAGACTAGTCAAATCAACAGGTTTGGCACCAGACTTCAAAGATATATGATGTGAGAATGGAAATCTTCCTAGAACTTCTAAAACATCACTATATTTGTCAAGTAGGGAATTATCAGCCTCAATGCCTACAACAGCTTGTCGGTGAGGAACTAACAACAAATTCCTAGTATCTCTTAAGCCCAGTATTGGATTAGGAGGAAAATTGTCAACCAGACATTCTGATGAGGTACCATGTTTTGGTATCTGAACTGACATAGACTCCAGATCTACTTTCAAGGCACGTGTAACTGCGGTCCACCACCTGCCACGTGTCGCCTGGTTATGCNACTTGAGACAATTCTTTTTGAAAGATCAAAACCAGTGGTTTATGGTCCGTATACATTTCTATTTTAGCTCTATATATATATATGAGTGAAATTTTTTAAAACAATAATATAGCCAACCTCTTTTACTATTTCTATTTGAGTATATTTCCTTTCAGTTTCTATCAAAATTTTTATCNATTTCCTTTCAGTTTCTATCAAAATTTTTATCCAAATGTGACAGGTCTCCCTTTCTGTAATGGTGCACATCCTACTTCATTACTTCTAGTGTCAACATACATGGTTAACTGTTTATTAAGGTCAAACAAACCATTCATTTTATTTTCTTAAGAAATTAAATTTCTTCTTTACCCCAAATCTACTCTGCATCTTTTCTAATTAATTTTCTCAAAGGTGCAGTAAGATCAACAAAATTTTGAATAAAATGACTCAAACATCTACAAAGACCAAAAAACATTTGAATTTTGTTCACATTACTTGGATCAGGCATACTAAGAATCACATCAATATGTTTTGGATACATGAAAACTTCCTTTTCTGAAAATACAGAGCCTATGTATTTGACAAACTATTCCAAAACTGTATTTTTCTATGTTAACTTTATTCCCCATGTTCAAGTCTTTTACAATACCTTCCTAAAGATATCATCATGTTCCTCCAACATTGCTGAACCTATAACCAAATTGTTGTATATCAGAATTACACCTTCAATAGCTCTTCTTGTATACTTCTGAAACCAAGGTTCTTCCAAATGGCAAACAAAAACATCTAAATCTCCAAAATGATGATGCAAAAGTGCAAAGGTCTGCAGATTCCTCATCCAGAGGTAAATGACAAACACCTTCTTTTATGTCCACTACAGAATAAAATTTTATTTCCTTGTAATGTGATCTTTATATCCTTTTGGGCTTCAATGTATGACTGCTCCCGTTCAATATTCAAATTTAAAACTTTGGGTCTAAACATATTTTAAGGTAACCACTCTTTTTCTCAGCTATGATTAAATTATTGACCTGTTGCATGGGTTTAGCAACATATTCAATTATTTTACTGGGAAATAAATTGTTTAATGCTTTCTGACACTAAGGAATCCTATANAAAATTCTTAAACCGCCACACGACAAATCCCTCCTCGTCTCTTCGATGCTGGCACATATTTTTGCCTGATTTCGGCATAATTTTAGTTTAATTTCGCTTCTAGAGACTAATATATTCTGTGCTCTTGGTTCGCGCTACGTGTGTCTCCGGGCGACTGGTTTGTCACACGTGGCGGCGCAACAGCTGTGACTTCCCCTCCCTATGACTTCGCTTCTACTCCGCGGTCATCTTATCTGGCCATTACCCTGTCGGCACTCTGGCGCGCGCGGCTCTACGTTTAACAGGCGTGGCTCTGCCTGTAACAAGGGCCTAACCCTCCGGGTTTGCAGGTTACAATACACAAGGTTTTCTATTCACAAAAACTGACGCATTTCTACCTGGGTTCTACTCCTGCCATCGACTGCATGTTACAGCACATCTAACTCCTGGTATTCTATTTGAACTCGCAAAATACCTAGGGCGATACAATTCTGAACTATTTAAACACCTCCAGTACCACACATCGGACCCAGTACATTACACATTAACTTTCTTACATGGTTACTCACCAATTTACATGGTTATATTACAAAATGACCCTCAAAATTACTTTAATTGTTCTTCTGTGCTTCGGTCTCCTATTAAGGCGGAACACCTTCTTGAGGTATAAAAACAAACAGGTGGCGGATGGCCTGTATCTATTACCCAGCTGGCAATTTTTACGTTTTGGTGACAGGAATTAATTTTACGTTACGTACGACTACACATGTCGCCAAGGAATAAGCACTCTTAAAGCTAGTCTGGTAACTCTGTTCTAGAGTTATTTATAATGTCTGGTACTCTGGAACTTTTTAACAAATGTCTGACGATCATACACAAAGCACTCTGACACATGTTACATTCTAACTTTACAGAAGACTCACAGGTCGTGAAAAGAAAAAATAATATAACCTCTTTACTGTCTCTCGGCTGTTGCCCGCGGCGTTTGCCGTTAGGGCAAAGGTAAACATAAACTCTCTCTCGGTAAAAAAATTTAGAACATGGAACTTGAATAAACGTACACTCATGCACACTGAAGTATGGCGTCTATAAGTCTTTTGGCTGAAGGCCTGAATACACTGTTCAACTGTAAACCGTTCTTGTCGCACTTAAATTGCGGCGCACTTAGGTTGTTTGGCAAGTCGTATAACCTGACCTAGTTTTCGCAACGATGGTGGCATGGGTACACTTACCCCAAAGAGTCTGTGTCTGGCTGCGGGGCGATGTCTTCTTGCACCTGGCATAGGGAAACCTGGGCGAGCCTCTGCATCTGTGGTGGTGATGAGGGAGTGAGGGCCGCCTCACTTCCTCTCGTTCTGTGGACTTACTGGACTTCTGCGTTGCAGGCCCGTTCTCAGTGTGTGACTGCGGATTCCCGGCTTCGTTGCTTGGTTGGTGCACTTCGCTTCTTCATCATTTAGCTTCTCGCCCCTCGCCTGTTCTACGTCCACGCATTTTCCCGTGCGCTCGTGTGTCCATTTTCCCCGTCCGTCTTNCGCTTCTCGCCCCTCGCCTGTTCTACGTCCACGCATTTTCCCGTGCGCTCGTGTGTCCATTTTCCCCGTCCGTCTTCGCTCTCGCTTGTTTGTCATTCTCACTCATCTTCCAGTGAGCATATACTTTCAGCCTTGGTTATCGCGTCCCGGCGGGTGGCGTGTTATCTCTCCCCCCGGTGTACATCTTGACTGGCNATATACTTTCAGCCTTGGTTATCGCGTCCCGGCGGGTGGCGTGTTATCTCTCCCCCCGGTGTACATCTTGACTGGCATGCTTCACACCTCGTTATCGCGCCCGGCGCGTATTAAAGGAGATAACGCGCGCGCTCGGCGCTGTGCGTATTACTTTAGATAACACTTAGGGCTGGGCGGCCTTGCTGCCTTTTATTGCTTTTGCCCGTTATCTCTCTGACCTGGGTGACTGCCCCCGTGACCTAGTAACCCACTGCGCTTCAGTGGCCTCGCTACTCACGTCTCTGGGCATTTGAGGCCCGATAAGCACGTCTTACTGGTGCTTTGCTTACTTTCCTGGCCGCGCGGTTTTTCACCCGTCATTTACAGTCACCCTCCTTCAGGGTACTCATGACCTAACTTGACTATGGGTAGGCGCGGAATTGCATCCTAGTCCGCCCACCCCACGTCATTTCCCACTGCCTAGTGAAAATGACCACGCATCTTCCCCTCCATTAATGCTCCTCGCTCGCTAATTCGCTACTGTCTATTCGCTAGACTCGCTCGCTCGTCCTCGTTCGCCTGTTGCTCGTCGGCTCTCGAAATATCTCGCCACTTTATTGCCAGCCATTCTGCAATGGGCTGTCGTGGCCTACTCCACCGCTCCATGCTAACTGCTTCGGTCTCCCACCTCGCTTTCTCACTCGAACTCGCTACTCGTCCTGCGCGTCTTGGTTCTCGACTGGGCGCCAAAGGGGTTGAGACTCCCCTTAAGTCTTTGGGTTCCTCCTTACTAGCTCGGTACTTCGGTATGTTCAGCCTGACTAGTGCGGAAATCTGGTCCAGGTGAGACCCCTTTACTCGGGTATACGGTTATAGTCTGGTTCTTTGATACTGTCTGTACAGACGCATCTGTGCCTCACGTTGGGCG
Source organism: Clitarchus hookeri (assembly GCA_002778355.1). Classification (NCBI taxonomy): domain Eukaryota; kingdom Metazoa; phylum Arthropoda; class Insecta; order Phasmatodea; family Phasmatidae; genus Clitarchus; species Clitarchus hookeri. Next base: position 97,681 of record NQII01002699.1, on the reverse strand, counting down.
CCAATTAACTTGACGCTAGGCTGTTTAATAGGCTGTGTACGCCCCACAGTTGTGCGCCAAATTAACTTGATTTATGATACACTAACTAGCGTTGCGTCCCACGTCCAGGCGCCACTTTAACTTGACGTATTTAGGCCCCACAGTTGGGAAGCCGCTTTACTTGACGCTATATCGCCTCTGTGGAAGACAGAGTGGCTTATAGTGTCGTTGTTAATGTCCCCAGGCATCGACTATATGACGCCTGAAGGTTAAGGGGTTTGCAATAATTTAGTCTTTTACTGTTGTATTTTGAATGACGAATATATTGTCTCGAATTCAACACAAATGAAATACATCAGCACTGGAGAGGTGTGGTACTGTGATAATTTGGTTACTCGGATTGACTGCTAACGACTTCGTGATGGAGGGGGGCTTCTTTTGACGGTGATTGTATACTTAGCTCTTGCTGCGGGTGCTGTCAGCTGTGGTGGGTGATCTCCGGCGATGGGCGGCCTTTGGCAAAG